>SJYT01063833.1:9766-264000 GCA_006410635.1 Cephalophus harveyi
CCCCCCGGGGCTGGACCCCGGCAGTAAAGAATCTGCCTGCAATGTGGGAGACCCGGATTCGATCCGTAGATGGGGAAGATCCCCTGGAGCAACGAAATGGCAACCCACTCCAGTATTCTCGCCTAGAGAATTCTATGGACCCAAAGAGTCCCAGGGGACTGAGCGACTAACACTTTCACTTTCTTTCCTGTGCCTGTTGATAGGTGGGTGAGGCAGGTCTTAGAGGGGGAAGAACCTGCCCCAGTGACACGGTTAGTTACCAGGGGCTGGGTGGGTGGGGGGAGCTGGATGTCCACTTAGGTGATCTCTCTGACAGTTTTAACCACCGCCGAGACTCAGGTTCTAAGTAGTCTGGCGCTTTGTCTGTACGTTTGGCTTCAGGGACTGCAGAGCGACCCAGGGTTTCACAAGGTGCGTGTCTGTGTGCCCCCATCTGCTCTGCAGACCTTCCCTGCATTTCCGCGCTCTGCTTCATGCGCCGGGCATCAGGGGTCCCCCCGTGTCATGTGGCTGCTGCCCTCCGCTCAGCACTCCACCTCTGGGTTCTGCCTTCTCTGGAGGCTGGCAGCGCCTGCCTTGGCAGCCCCAGGAATCGCACTAATCCTTGGTTTCGCTCCACCCAGCCCACACCCTTGGTAAACAGACCTTTTATTCAACTCTCCTGCCTTTTCCTGTTTTGCCTGTGCCATTTGTTTCCTGCTGGGACCCTAACTGATCCAGTCTCCGTGGGTGTTCCGCAACCCTGACCTGGTTCTGCCTTCAAGTCACACCCCTGCCTCTCTAGAAACCTCCCCTCCCTTCCCAAGGACAGGTTCAACTCTGCCTCCTTCCTGAGTCCTGTACGCAGGGTGGCCTTGTGAGGGTGGGGCCTCAGGAGCAGGGGCCGGACCACCTCCGGGTCTGGCTCAGCCCCTCCACCTGGTGGGGCTGTGGTCCCCTGGCTCTTTGGGACTAACTGCATCTCTCCAGGACATACACTAATTGCTTTCTCAGAGACAGCATAGCCTAACCCTGTCTAAATAAAACATTTCCCTTATGAGCAGGGCTGTGGCCCCGACCTGCAGAAACAGTGGGTCTTCATTGCTCAGTTGCGTTCAACTCTTTGCGACCCCATGGACCCCACCAGGCTTCTCTGTCCATGGGATTCTCCAGACAAGAATACTGGAGTTATTCTTGGGGTTGCCAAGAATAACCTGGGGCAGGTTCTTCCCCCTCTAAGACCTGCCTCACCCACCTATCAACAGGCACAATGAAAGAAAGGGAAAGTGTTAGTTGCTCAGTCCCGTAGGACTCTTTGGGTCCATAGAATTCTCCAGGAGAGAATACTGGAGTGGGTTGCCATTTCGTTGCTCCAGGGGATCTTCCCCATCTACGGATCGAATCCGGGTCTCCCACATTGCAGGCAGATTCTTTACTGTCTGAGGTACCAGAGAAGCCCTGTCAACAGGCTCAATAATAATACTTATTGAAGAATGGCTGAAATTCAATAAAGCACCCCCATAGTGAACAGTGCTTAATTAAGGTTAATGCTAATTTTCCAGTTATCACTGTGACTATGTTCTGAATGGGTTGCCATTTTCTTTTGCAGGGGACCTTCCTGATCCAGGGAACAAATCCAAGTCTCTTGCATCTCCTGCACTGGCAGGTGAGTTCTTTACCATTGAGCCGGGGTCTTCATTATCATGCCTTAAAATCTTCGGATTCACATTCTTTTCCGCTCTGCCCGGGGCCCTGGCAGCAGAAACAGAAGCCTGTAGTAGCTTAGTGGCCCTCTGGAGAATGTTACCAACCATGAGGGAATGACTTTGATTCAGAATTGGGAGGATGGGCATTTAGAGAGACCATGTATCGTGGTTCATGAGTGAACTGAGATGAGCAACTTCACTTTTGTGCACTTGTCTTTCTGCTTCACCTTTTCTCTCATGTTCTGAATATAGGAGTAAATTTGGAGTCCTAGGGAGAACTTTCACAGATGGACCCAATTTCATTTTGCTTTTTTATTTTTTGAGGTTTCACATTTAGGTCTAGGAGCCATTTTTTTTTTTTTTTTTTGAGTTAATCTTTGTATATGATGCAAGGTGTGATCAGTTGTTGTTACTGTTTTTCTGCATAGGCTATTCAAGTATTCCAGCCCCATTTGTTGTTCTACACCACGAGGCACATGGGAGCTTAGCTCCCAGACTAGGGATCCAGCCGGCACCCCTACAGTAGAAGGTGAAGTCTTAACCATTGGACCGCAGGGATGTCCCCTTTGTTCCATTTTTGAAGGGTCACAAAGTCTTCCTGCAGGAAGTTATGGGTTTTTTTCTAGTGTGGAGGGAAGAGTTTGTTCAAAGGCACTGAGGCAGGAGAAGGCGTGAGAAATCTGGGGAACTGAACACAGGACTGCACATTTCCCAGAGCTCATCCTCTTCAAACAACCTCAGGTCCTAAGGACAGGAGGCCAGGTATGGCATCAGCAAGACCATGTGGGTTGTGTACAGCAGTCATCAGTTCTGGGTGGTTTGTGCCCTTATGCAGGGTAATCTAGTCCCCGCCACCCCTGTGGTGTGTGTATGTGTGTGTGTGTGTGAGTTGCTCAGCCATGTCCGACCCTTTGTGACCACATGGACTGTAGCCTGCCAGGTTCCTCTGTCCATGGGATTCTTCAGGCAACAATACTGGAATGGATAGCCTGTCCCTTCTCCAGGGGATCTTCCCGATCCTGGGATTGAACCTGGATCCCCCACATTGCAGTCAGATTCTTTACCATGTGAGCCACCAGGGAAGCCTCTAACCCCCTGTAGCCCATCCCATTTTGGCACTAAAAGGAAACCCTTTCCTCCCAGACAAACCAGGACACATGGCATCCTGGCCTGGGATAGCAGTGGACTATTTTGGGCATCACCCTGCATTAGCATACATGCACGTGTAACGAATTCCGTGTATGAATTTGTGTTCTTGGGTCCTTGCTGTACAAGGTGATGCTTTAATAATCCTCTTGCTCTTTGAGTTTTGAGCAGGATTTCTAACTCAAACTGTCACCCAAGATGGCCTCTCCTCACCTTGACAGGCCAAGGTACTTTCTCATCATTGTGGTCTCTGAGGCATCTTGAACTTTCCTTTCCTGCTAGCAGACTTGAGTTTCCCCTAAGGACCTTTGAAGAACTCTATTTTGACTTTTCCTGCTTGGAGAAATTTCCTTTTGAGCCTCAGATGACTGGCTGTATTAAAACAAGCATGGCTATGACTGGGATGTTTGAAGACGGTTTCAGCAATTGTGGGTTCATTTCAGTTTTCATTTGAGTCCTTGAATCACGTATTTAGTAGAGACCAATTTGCAAAGACTAGCGGGTGTCCCAGCTGACTTTGGGGGCAGTCTAAGGGCTCTTGCTCTCTGCCGCTCTCTGAGCCAAACAGCTGTGCTCTGAGTCTGTTCTCCAGGCAGCTGCTGTGCTCTGCGGCCCCGCAGGGACACCTCTCAGCACCCGGTCACACCTGGAGGCCTAGAGTGTCACTGGATGAGCCCAACAAGGTGAGACGTTTCTACAGAAACGTCCATCATCACTCCTCCTAGACACACCGGGACTCACAGACGTCTGCAAATGGTTTGCTGGAATACAGACTCTATGTTGAGTTCAAGGTCTAAAATCTGCCTGTTTAATTGAAAGACATATTCACGTTTGGAAAGTTTTTTTTATTGCTATGGGCCCAACATTCATGAATAACTTTACAAAGGCTGCTGCTGCTGCTAAGTCGCTTCAGTCGTGTCCGACTCTGTGCGACCCCATAGACGGCAGCCCACCAGGCTCCCCCGTCCCTGGGATTCTCCAGGCAAGAATTCTGGAGTGGGTTGCCATTTCCTTCTCCAATGCATGAAAGTGAAAAGTGAAAGTAAGTCGTTCAGTCGTGTCCGACTCTTTGCGACCCCATGGAGAGCAGCCCCCCAGGCTCCTCTGTCCATGGGATTCTCTAGGAAAGAATGCTGGAGTGGCTTGCCATTTCCTTCTCCCTTTACAAAAGCAGTTATTGTTTAGTCACTAAGTTCTGTCTGACTCTGCGACCCTGTGGACCGTAGCCTGCCAGGCTTTTCTGTCCCTAAGATTCTTCAGGCAAGAGTACTGGAGTGGATTACCATTTCTTTCTCCAAGGGATCTTCCCGACCTTGGGTTTGAGCCAGTGTCTCCTGCGTTGCAGGCAGATTCTTTACCATTTGAGCTCCCAGGGAAGGCCCCATGAAGACAAGTAATGATCTCCAAACTTGGAGGATTGTCAGTCATCATGGTCACAATTACTGTGGTTTTCATTTTGCTAGAAAGTCAGCTTTGGAAACAGAGGAGGATAAAGCGCCGGGTTCACGTCCCCCGAAGTTACTGGTTCACCTGTCCCCGTTGTCACGTGTTCTGTGTCAGCCTTTGCCAGACCCAGACCAGTGAGAAAACCTGGAAGGTTCCCTGTGCTCTGGCCTGTTTAACACATGATATTAGCCTGCGTTTTAATTTCTATTGTGTCTTCTAGCTTTGGTGTCAGGATCGGCTGCCAACTCTTCCAAATTCTCCTACACCCTAGAGTGATTTATGTGGCATAGAAATGATCTGTTCTTTTCTTGGTCTATTCTTTTCTTGCCTTAAAATTATTCTAGTCGTGGTATACTTTAGGAGTGCTTTTTTAATCTTAAATTTTTCTTATGGGTTTTGATATTTTAAGATTTTCAACCTAGTTTTGAGTCTGGTTTTTTTTTTTTCCCTTGGAAATCATCTGTGGTCTAGATTTTTAGATTTCTTGGGGCAAAATTATACTTTATCTTCTCATAATAAAAAAAATCTTGTATATATGCAAGGCATGCTGCATTCTCATTTCTAATGCTCTTTATTTTGTGTCTGCTATTTTATTCCCCAAAGTTTGATTATTTTATTGACTTTTCCTAAGTATGAACTTTTATTTATATATAGAAAGATAGAGAAATGGAAATGAGAATGATAGAGTTGTCATTGTTCAGTAGCTCAGTCATGTCCGACTCTTGGCAACCCCATGGACTGCAGCACGAATGATAGAGAGAATGAAGCCATATTTGCTAGTCCAACTTTATTTCTGTCTTTTGGGTCTACTTGGTCTATTTCTTGGACTTCTCTGGTGGCTCAGACAGTAAAGCATTGGCCTACAATGCGGGAGACCCGGCTTCAGTCCCTGGGTTGGGAAGATCTCGTGGAGAAGGAAATGGCAACCCACTCCAGTATTCTTGCCTGGAGAATCCCATGGACAGGGGAGCCTGGTAGCTATAGTCCATGGGGTCACAAAGAGTTGGACATGACTGAGTGACTTCACTTTTGGTCTGTTTCTTAGAGAAACGTATCACAATGTCACATTTCTTATTCATTTGTTATCAGCATTTGCTTTACAAGTTTCACAGTCATGTTTAGGAGTCCAGGAAACTTTGCTACTGTTATATATTCCTTATGGTTTCTATCTTTTATAAATACATAAAATACGTTTCTTTTTAGAGCCAGTAAATGCTTTTTCCTTTACATTTTATTATTTCTAATATTAATGTTGCAGTGCCTATTTTCTTTTTGTTTGTTACAGATCTGTCTGTTATATCTTTTTATTGCCTTTTCTTCCTGCACCTGTTTGTGCACTTTCGTTTGCTTTAAGGCTGGAGAAGGCAATGGCACCCCACTCCAGTACTCTTGCCTGGGAAATCCCATGGATAGAGGAGCCTGGCAGGCTGCAGTCCATAGGGTCGCTAAAAGTCGGGCACGACTGAGCGACTTCACTTTCACTTTTCACTTTCATGCGTTGGAGAAGGAAATGGCAACCCACTCCAGTGTTCTTTCCTGGAGAATCCCAGGGACGGGGGAGCCTGGTGGGCTGCCGTCTGTGGGGTCACACAGAGTTGGACACGACTGAAGCGACGCAGCAGCAGCAGCAGCAGCAGCAGCAGACCTAAGGCAGCCTGGCCCTCTCTCATTGGATCATGATTTTACGTTCTTGACTCAGTGAACACCACAGGGTAGGGATCAGCAAAAAGGCTTTCCTCCTTTTTGTTTCCTATCCTATGCAATGTTCACATAGTGTCCAGGTATTTACTGTACCAACTTCAGCCAGCTGCTTGAAGGTGGAAGTGATTTTTTTTTTTTTAATATATATATATTTGTCTGGGCTGGGTCCTAGTTGCAGCATGCAGAGTCTTTTAGTTGCAGCATGCAACCTCTTAGTTCCAGCATGTGGGATCTAGTTCCTTGACCAGGAATTGAGCCCTAGCCCCCTGTATTGAGAGCACAGAGTCCCAGACCCTCAACCATCAGGAAAGTCCTTAAGGTAGAAATCTAATCAATCCACGTGGTTCTGGATTCCGGGGCTCCTTCTAACTTGAGATGGCAGAACGGAGGGACAGACAGTTAGGGGGCTTATTCTCAGCTGATGTGAACAGGTAACCTGCTTGGTTTCTGTAGAAGCACCTCTGACTTTTCTTCATTTGATCTTTGGTGTTCTGAAATTCCTCCAAGAGTAGTTTTCAGTGGCGTGAAGTTCAGAGTCTTTCTTTCTAAAGACTTCAACACTGGGAATTTTTCTAATGTTTTCATTTGGTTTCCAAACTCACTAATTTACTGCTCAGCCCTTTCTGTTCTGCTGTTCAGTCCATTGATTGAGTTTTCATTTTGTCAATTACATGTAAACATTTGCACAGATGAAGTTCCTTCTTAAATCTCTTTCAGTATAATAATCATTTATTATTATATACACTTATATGGTACTCTGTAGGTTTACAACTTTATCTCTATTCTTATCATTTAGTTGCTAAGTCATGTCAGATTCTTTGTGACCCCATGGACTGTAGCCCACCAGGCTCCTCTGTCCATGGGATTCTCCAGGCAAGACCACTGGAAGTGGTTGCCATTCCCTTCTCCAGGGATCTTCCCTACTCAGGGATAGAACCTGCATCTCTTCCATCTCCTGCATTGGCAGGCAGGTTCTTTACCAGCTGAGCCACCAGGGAAGCCCTCAGTCTACTCTAGGTATTATATTTTATAAAAACTTGCACCTGGTTGAGGCTATGAACTATAGTTCTGGCCAAGTTTGTTGGTACTACTTATTGTACTTCCTTGAAGGCATCACTGAGTACTTTCACTAGCCCTGGACCACTCCCTCCATCCTTCTCTCTGTATGACAGAAAGAAACCTTTAATATTCAGTTGGATGTCCAAGTATGCACAGCCATTTGCAAGCATCGATGAACGTAACTGAGTCTGAAGTTGTCTTCCAGTTGCTCTATGAGCTCATTCCTACCGGGTTTTTTATTAGGTCCCCTCTGCTTACTGAGTTGGTTCTCCTCTCATGGTGTTGGTTTTCTTCAAGTGAGTATAATTCTTATTTTATTAACTAAGGGTCTCTGTTTGACTACCTGTAAAGGTGACCTTTTCAGTCTTCCCTGGTGGCTCAGATGTTAAAGAACCCACCTGCAATGCAGGAGACTGGAGTTCGATCCCTGGATTGGGAAGATCCCTTGGAGAAAAGAACAACAATCCACTCCACTATTCTTGCCTGGAGAATCCCGTGGACAGAGGAGCCTGGTGGGCTACAGTCCATGGGGTTGCAAACAGTCAGACTTGACTGAGCGACTAACACTTTCAGTTTTCAGAGGTGACCCTGTCTTGTCAATAATGCTTGTGGGAGAGAGGCTGTCGTGTGTCCTTGGTGTGAGACACTCATCTTTCCCGTTGGTAACCAGAGGGACCCAGTCCTGCTTTGCTGGCCCAACCCCAAACCTGTGCTGTGGCTGGTACAGGCCACAGTTCAGTTCAGCTCAGTTCAGTTGCTCAGTCGTGTCCGACTCTTTGCAACCCCATGAATCGCAGCACGCCAGGCCTCCCTGTCCATCACCATCTCCCGGAGTTCACTCAGACTCACATTCATCGAGTCCGTGATGCCATCCAGCCATCTCATCCTCTGTCGTCCCCTTCTCCTCCTGCCCCCAATCCCTCCCAGCATCAGAGTCTTTTCCAATGAGTCAACTCTTCGCATGAGGTGGCCAAAGTACTGGAGTTTCAAATCGTTTCCCTGAACTCCTGCTGCCCTGGCACAGTCTTTTCTTGCGTGTGATGTGTAGTTTTCTCTTGTGATTGTTGCTTTGCGTATTCATCCAGTCTGCTTTCTATATCAGAAACATCTCAGAAACTTTTTTCTGTATACTCTTTTTTATATTTTGGGGCTACTCTGGACGTATTCTTCTTATTTTTTAATTAAAAATTATTTGTTTATTTGTTTTGTTTTTGGGCTGCTCTAGGTCCTTGTTGGGAGCTTCCCAGGTGGCGCTAGTGGTAAAGAACCCCCCTGCCAATGCAGGAGACATAAGAGATGCAGGTTCAATCCCTGGGTAGGGAAGATCCCCTGGAGGAAGGCATGGCAACCCACTCCAGTATTCTTGCCTGGAAAATCCCATGGGCCGAGGAGCCTGACAGGCTGCAGTCCATAGGTTGCAAAGAGTCGGACTGAAGTGACTTAGCACGCATACATGCATGGGTCCTTGTTGCTGTGAGTTGTGGCCAGCAGGGGCTATTCTTTCTCGCCATGGGTGGACTTATTCCAGTGGCTTCTCTTGTTGCAGAGCACGGGTTGTAGCTGCTTGGGCTCAATAGATTTGGCACACGGGCTTAGTTGCTTCAAGGCATGTGGGATCTCCCTGGACCAGGGATCGAACCCCTGTCCCCTGCATTGGCAGGCGAGTTGTTAACCATGGGTCACCAGGGAAGTCCCTGGATTTATTCATTTTAAATCATGGGTTCTCAAACTTTAGCCTGCATCTGAGTGCCCTGGAGGTGAAGCTGCTGGCCCTGAGAGCCGCACTTTGAGAACCACTGCTTAAAATATGTCTTTCATCTAATGAGCCTTTGGAAAACAGCCCTGCACTTATGATTAGTTTACTGTTATTGATCTAATCTCAGAAATTTGGTTCATTTTAAACAAAGTTTATTTTCTGAAACCCAAGACTTTGGCAATTGGATCTTCACAGTTAAAGAGAAGACCACCTTGAATGCTGGTTTTAAGTAATCCCCTCCATGCCTCCTCTCCACTTAAAGATATTCCAGATCTTTCTGTTACTCCCAAGTGATTTTAGCCCTCTTGTTGCCTTCCAGAACTTTTCACATAGTTCAAACTTGGAGTGAAGAAAAAGACCCCTGCCCTGTGTGTGTGTGTGTGTGTGAGCCTAGTTTGATATCTTTGCACATGTAGTTGTTGTTGTTCAGTTGCTAAGTCATGTCTGACTCTTTGTGACCCCATGGACTGCAGCACGCCAGGCTTACCTGTCCTTCACCATCTCCCACAGTTTGCCCAAGTTTGTGTCCTTTGAATCGATGATGCTGTCCAACTATCTCATCCTTATCCACGTGTAGTTGGATAGTATTTATGGATAAAGAAGAATTTGGATATCTGAGTGCTGTTTCAGAAATCTACATTTCTCTGAGAGGAAAAGGCCCCAAAGTGCTGTGTCTCGTGGACTTTCTATAGCACCATCTGAGATGGGCTCAGATAATTTAATCATCTGGTGAAGCCAGTTCACTAGTGATTTCCCCAAAGTAGCCACTTGTACCTGAGAAATCCAAACAGAAGGGGGAGGATAAATATATACTCCTTCCTTTTGTCTCATATTCTATCATATCCTGTTTCTCCTTTCTCCTTCCAAATTTATTTTTAGGCCCAGGCATATGATTACATGCTAACTTTCTTTTTTTTAATGTATTTTTAAAAATATTGATTTATTTGTTATTTGTTTTTGGCTGTGCTGGGTTTTTGTTGCTGCTCTGGCTTTTCTCTGGTTGTGGCGAGAGGGGGCCGCTCTCTAGTTGGAGGGTGAGGGTTTCTCACTGAGGGGGCTTCTCTCGTGGCAGAGCATGGACTCTGGGCCATTGAGGCTTCAGTAGTTGTGATGCCTGGGCTTAGCTGCTTCCCAGCATGTGGGATCTTCCCAGGCCTGGGATTGAATCCTGCTCTTCTGTCTTGGCAGGCGGATTCTTTACCACTGAGCCACCCTGGAAGCCCCCTAGTTTTCAAGATCAAAGTTTCATATCCACTTTAGACTGTTTTTCAAGAGTGACTGTAATTTGCACAAGTATGTTTAGTGGAGTGAGGTGTATGCATGTATGTAGATCATTAGGACACAGAGTATCATGTGCATAGTCACTATGTTTCATATAATATCTTTATTTTATGGTTTATTTTAATCTTGAGGCTTCTTCCTACCTTATGAACAAGACAGCCTTCCTTCCTCTGGGTCTCCTTAACGTAAATATTTGAATGTGCTCCGAGATTACGTTATTCCTACTGTCATTGAGAGCTGAACTCAGACACTGTCTATTTTCAGCTCTAACTAATTTAAATTGGCAAGTGATTATGACTGCCTTGAATCTGAAATGCACACTTCAAGTGCAGAAATCACACTCTAGTGAATCGGCTTTTACGTGTAAATATAAAGAGCCTTAGAGTAAAGGAAATCCACATTAACCAGTCTTGTGTGAGCTGTAATCAGAACACATCCCTTGTATATTTTCAGCTACAACAGTCCCAGTGTAACTGAACAACTAAAAAGAATACCCGTGTGCTTGGAGGTAAGTTATGACTGTCATGGGAACCATAATTTTGTACTTGATATTTGCGGTTATAAATCTCTGCTCTGTTTCTGTCTGAGCCTTTACTTAGACAGGAAGAAAAACATTTTGGAGGCTTCTTTGCATATTGTGACGATAGCAGTTGGCCATACTCTGAGCTAGTACTCTGATGCAGGCCACCTAGTAGGTATCACTCCCCTTCTTCAAGGGTATCATTTGATTGCTGTGATACACGGAGAAGGACGGGTTGAATTGTCCTTAATGCACGGGGGTTTTCTAGGTGAGAGAAATGAAGAAAGAATAGCATCTTGGAAGTTTTTATGCACTATCAATATGTGTGCATGTGTGCTCAGCCGTGTCTGACTCTCTGAAACCCCATCGACTGCAGCCCGCCAGGCTCCCCTGTCCATGGGATTCTCCAGGCGAGAGTACTGGAGTGGGCTGCCATTTCCTCCTCCAGGGATCTTCCCGACCCAGGGATCAAACCTGCATCTCCTGCATTGTCAGGTGGATTCTTTACTGCTGAGCCACCAGGGAAGCCTATACAAACGGTATTTATCTTGAGAACAGCTATGAGCATAAACCTTGGTGACTTTTCCTTCTGTCTTGTTTGGAGAATTTAATAGCGTCTAGTTATAGCCCTGAAAAGGGTTCAGTCTGTCAGAAGACCAGCATCCTGACCTGTGACATGGAGGTGACCTTTCTGGGTTTTTGTGATACCTGGTGAGATAATATGAGTAATACTGCATGTAGGTACTTCCTAAGGGATCGTTAGTGTTGTTGAAGAAGCTGAATCAAAGCAAGAGAGTAATGGTTAACAAAGGAGATAAAAACCAAGTTTAGGTAGTGTATTATAATAAACAATAACTTAAGGAGTGATTTCTAGGCAGAAATTGCATTAGAAATATATATATAACTGAGATGGGAGAGAGAATGAATATTTATTTGAGCAATCACTCTGTGCTTTGCACTGTTGATGTATATTAGCTATCCACTGCTGCAAAAGAAGAGTACAACAAAGTACAGTGCCTTAAAACAATCCACACTTCTTTTTTTTTCTTAATAATTTATTTGACCGTGTCTTGTCTTAGTTGCAGGACATCTGATATTTGTTGCAGTATGCAGGATCTTGCGTTCAGGTGCATGGGCTTAGTTGCTTCCAGGCATGTGGGATCTTAGTTCCCAGAGCAGGATCAAAACTGCGTCACCTGCCTTAGAAGTTGGATTCTTAGCCACTGAACCATCAGGGAGGTCCAGTCCACACCTCTTGTTGCACTTCTTTGTGCTAGGAATCTGGGCACAGCTTAGGTGGCACCTCTGCTTCAGGGTCTCTGACAAGCTGCTGTCAATGTGTTGGCCAGAGCTGTGGTCTCATCTGAATGCTCCACCCGGGAAGGATGTGCTCCCAAGCTCATGGGGTTGTTGGCAGAATTCAATTTCTTGTGGGTTGTTGGACTGGGGATCTGGGTTCCACTTGGTTGTTGATTGGAACTGCCCTCAACTCCTTGCCACTCGGGCCTCTCTGGTGTGGAAGTTTGCATCACTAATGGAACCCAAAAAGTCAGTAGAGAAAGTCTGCCAGAAACAGTGGGAACTCAGGTTTTTTTTTTTTAAATTAGTTTTAAAATATTGGCTGTGCTGGATCTTCATCTCAGTGCACCGACTCTTCTTTGGGGCATGTGGGCTTCTCTCCTTATGGAGCATGGGCTCTAGAATGCATGGATTCTGATGCTGCAACACGCAGGGTGTAGGTCCTCCGCAGCATGTGAGATCTTAGGTCCCCAACCAGGCTTCAAAACTGTGTCCCCTGCATTGGAAGGTAGATTCTTAAGCCCTGGACCACCAGGGAAGTCCCAGGGACTCAGTTTTATTAACCTGATCATTGCATGACATCCATCATCTTTGCTGCGTTTTATTAGTTAGAAGCAACTTGCAGAGCCCACCTATACTCAAAGGGGAGAGATTACACAGAATGTGAATACAGGAAGTGGGAGTCATGGAGCCCTCCTTAGAGTCTCTTTGCCATAGCAGCTTACATGGATAGCATAGAAACTGAAAGTACAGCAAAATAAATGTAGCACTGACCATGTTCCACACATTCTCCAGGAACTTAAATGTTTGTTCATTATTCCTCCCAAGAATCTTATGAAGGGAGTGTTATAATTATCGCTGTTTTGATAATGAACATTGAATCACAGAGAGCTTAAGTGACTTGTCTGAGATTTCACAGACAGTAAGTGATAGAGCTGGGTTGGCACCTTGACATTCTCACTCCAGAGCCCTTATTCCCAACCAAGGGTACCTAGAGTACCCTTCATGTACTCTAGACCTCTGTACTGTAAAAGTTACAAAGTCATTTGTTGACATATGTGTCAGATTTTAGTCATTCCTTGTTTTCTGTATTTGAAGAAGTTGTCTGACTAGAGTAGCTTTACATGAAATGAAGTGTCCTGAGCAGATGGGATGATGTATGTGCTGTAAATAGTATGTACTTGGTCTGTGTTAATTTCCTCTCCTTGTTTCCGCAGCGAGATAAGCACAGCAGAGTCAGGAGTCAGGAGCATCTGTAGGGGGATCTTTGAATGACTCAAGATTTAACAGTGTTTACGTATTACTAGCTTCTTGAGGACTGAAAGCACATAGACGTGTTTTCCTAGGAGCAGAACAATATCCCTAAGCTCTGGGAACAATGTTAGTCTGCTTGCTTTCAGAGTGGCACCCAAATAGTATCTGAGTAAGTTGTTGGCTTTGGGGGAGTTGTTTCAGAGACAGAGTTGAGCAGCACTTGCTTAGAAGGAGGTGGTTTTGGCCCCATTAAAGGTCAGATGCAATCCTCTGAGTGGTGTTATAAGTACAATGTGTATAAATTTACCTCGGCACCCTGTGAAGAGTCCTCTTCATTTTCTGCCATGTCTACTCACTTGGGTCAGTTGAAGCCCAGTTTCATGCTTTCTGTGCCACCTTCTCCCTGACTGAATAGGGCAGCTCTTCCTTGTGGCTCAGACGGTAAAGTGTCTGCCTACAATGCGGGAGATCTGGGTTCGATCCCTGGGTCGGGAAGATCCTCTGGAGAAGGAAATGGCAAGCCACTCCAGTACTCTTGCCTGGAAAATCCCATGGACCGAAGAGACTGGTAGACTATATAGTCCATGGGGTCGCAAAGAGTCAGACATGACTGAGCGACTTCACTTCACTTCTACTCAATGAGGGAAAGAAAGACACTGCAAAGTTGTGTCCTGGGTCCTCCGAATGGTACCGTTCCTTCTATGGGACATTTGATTACTAGAATAGAGCCGCTGCAACAATGCTTTCCATTTCTCGGTAACCTGAATATCTGCTCTCTGTCTTCAGTAGTAAGGATGATTGAGAACTGAATATACATGACCACCTAGTGTCTACATAAAAATATGAGATTATTGATCATGTATTGGGTTGGCCAAAAGATTTGCTCAAATTTATCTGTTCAGTTCAGTAACTCAGTTGTGTTTGAATATTTGCAACCCCATGGACTGCAGATCTGCAGGCCTCCCTGTCCATCACCAACTCCCAGAGCTTGTTCAAACTCATGTCCATTGAGTCGGTGATGCCATCCAACCATCTCATCCTCTGTCATTCCCTTCTTCTGCCTTCAATCTTTCCCAGCATCAGGGTCTTTCCCAATGAGTTAGTTCTTTGCATCAGGTGGCCAAAGTATTGGAGTTTCAGCTTCTGCATCAGTCCTTCTAATGAATATTCAGGATTGATTTCCTTAGGATTGACTGGTTGGATCTCCTTGCAGTCCAAAGGACTCTCAAGGGTCTTCTCCAACACCACAGTTCAAAAGCATCAATTCTTCGGCACTCAGCTTTCTTTATAGTCCAACTCTCACATCCATACATGACCACTGGAAAAACCGTAACTTTGACTAGATGGATCTTCGTTGGCAAAGTAATGTCTCTACTTCTTAATATGCTGTCTAGGTTGGTCATAACTTTTCTTCCAAGAAGCAAGCATCTTTTAATTTCATGGCTGTAGTCACCATCTACAGTGATTTTGGAGCCCAAGAAAATAAAGTCTGTCACTGTTTCCATTGTTTCCCCATCTATTTGCCATGAAGTGATGGAGCCGGATGCCATGATCTTCGTTTTCTGAATGTTGAGCTTTAAGCCAGCTTTTTCACTCTCCTCTTTCACTTTCATCAAGAGACTCTCGTAATTTTGCCTTGAGAACCCCATGAACAGTATGAAAAGGTTTATCTGTAAGATGTTACAAACTTTTCAACCAACCCAATAGAAGGAATGGTAATTCCTAAATTATTCTCTAACAAGATTTTAACACTTCTAATCCTTTAATGTCATGCTTGCATCTCAGTCACTCAGAGCGACCCCTGCACTGTAGCCTGCCAGGTTCCTCTGTCCATGGGATTTCCCAGGCAAGAATACTGGAATGGGTTGCCATTTCCTTCTCCAGGGGATCTTCCCGACCCAGGGATTAATCCCAGGTCTTCTGCATTGGCAAGTGAATTCTTTAATTCTGAGCCACTGGGGAAGCCTCAGTCCATTAATGACCCATTGGTAAAGAAAACAGTTTTCATTACACTTGGACATTAAACTCTGATATAATTTTCCATGGCATAGGGGGTGCCTTTTGGGATGCTATTATGAACTGAATGGAGTCTGTCTAAAATTCACATGTTGAAGTCCAGCCTGCGTATTTGGAGATAGGACCTTTAAAGAAATAATTGAAGTTAACTGAGGTCATAAGGGCAGGGCTCTAATCCAGTAGGACTGATATCTTTACAGAAGAGGCAGCAGAGGTTTCTCTCCAGGGCGCACAGAGGAAAGGCCAGATGATGAGCAAGAAGGCGACTGTCTGCAAGCTAGCAAGAGAGGTCTCACCTAAACCACCCTGCTGACATCTTGATCTTGGATTTCTAGCTTCCAAAGCTGTGAGAAAATGAATATCTGTTGTTTAAGCCACCCAGTCTGTGATGGCAGGCCTAACAGATAAATACGTGTTTCTGTCCATCCAGGTAAATGCCTTCACCTACAGCCCATCCTCACTGCCTGTTTCCTTCTAGTGTGCAAGCTCCCACAGATGTGGCTGAGTTGCTAGCAAGTGAGTCATAAAACCTTGGCCCCTGAGCACAGCCACGTACCCGAGCCACTCATCGTCAATCCAGGCTTGTCCCACAGATGCTCCGTTGTGGGAATTCAAAACAGGAACTCAGAAACTTGAGTAGTTTTGCTGAGATGTCGTAACAGAGTATTTGAAGTCTGGGCTCTGATGACCTTGTGCATGCTGCCTCAGAAAAAAAGTAGGTCTTCTGGGAGAAAGAAAAGAATAAAGAAGATGTGGGAACAGGCAGAGAGAAGAAGCGAGAATCCGAGAGCCTGCTCTTGGAGAGAAAAGCAGCAGCCTTGGTTGTGGACTTCCTAGTTCTGACTTTGTCTTTTGAGGGGCCTTCCTTGAGTTGTGCACTAGGTTTCCATGAAATACCTCTGATTCTGTACAAAAATTCCTCATGCTTCAGCTGTCTCTAGGCAGCTTCTGTTTCTTGCAACCTAAGGATTTCTTAATAGACATATGGAAACATGCATAATTAGGACCTAAAGCATGAATTAAGTAGAAATCTCCTAATAAACAGAAGGTTAATGCATGAATTTGCTAATCCTTTTCCCCTTGCTGTGGGAGTAATGAGAATTTCATTCTTAACCCATGGCAGGGATAGGTCTCTGTTTTGTTCACTATTTTTATTTCTTGTTGATCGTTTTTCTGAGGAAGGGCCTGTCTATGATCTATTGATATAACAAAAGACAGGGAGAATGTATTTCATTCATTCATTTAAAAATGACTGAATGTATACTTTAGAGAAGTGTTGGATTTAATCTTGGGCAAACAAATCTGACAAGTTGGACCATAAAAAAAGGCTGAGTGCCAAAGAATTAATGCTTTTGAACTGTGGTGTTGGAGAAGACTCTTGAGAATCCCTTGGACTGCAAGGAGATCCAACCAGTCAATCCTAAAGGAAATCAACCCCGGATATTCATTGAAAGGACTGATGATGAAGCTGAAACTCCAATACCTTGGCTACCTGATGTGAATAGCTGACTCATTGGAAAAGACCCTGATGCTAAGAAAGACTGACAGCAGGAGGAGAAGGGGGTGATAGAGGATGAGATGTCTGGATGCCATCACTGACTCAGTGGATATGANCTCCAATACCTTGGCCACCTGATGTGAATAGCTGACTCATTGGAAAAGACCCTGATGCTAAGAAAGACTGACAGCAGGAGGAGAAGGGGGTGATAGAGGATGAGATGTCTGGATGCCATCACTGACTCAGTGGATATGAATCTGAGCAAACTCTGGGAGACAGTAGAGGACAGAGGAACCTGTGCTGCCGTCCATGGGGTCGCAAGGAGTTGGACATGACTTAGTGACTGAACAACAACAATAACAAGCTTGAATTAAACTTTATTTCTGCCTGAAGTATTTTGTGTTAACTGGTGGAGATGGACACAAGGCAGCCAGGTACAGCCACGTGACTTGTTCACTGTGTAAGTCTAGGGATGCCTTTGAGGTGTCTGAGCAATGAGCTCTGAGTGCATAGTTCACAACACTCAGAACCTAACGTGGAGCTCAAAACAGCTCAGCATGAGGCTGCATGGTGACGGCCACGAAATGCCATGAACTAGTCATATGGGGCATAAGTAATTCTACCCAGCAGGGAGGGAGAAAAGGAGGTCAGTAAAGGCTACACTGAACGTGAGACAGTTGACATCTGGATGCCAAATTTCCAAGCAGCAGAGGACGACAGTGTTCCTAGTATGGGATAACAAGTATAAAGGCACAGGGCATTCCCCAAAATCGTGTCACAGGACGGTGGCGTCAGGACCTCTGAAGATCTGCTTGTCCAGGAAAGCAGTAGAAATACTAGCAGAAGCTGTCAAAACAAACATTCTCAGGACTCAGAATTAACCAAAGGCTTGTAACTACCCAAAGAGAGTTTATTCAGGAAAAAAACAGAACCTTAAAAACCAGGAGGCCTTTGGCTTGCCCTTATCCCATCCCATCCCATTCCCAAGGTCTGCTGTAGCCCTGAAAGCCAACAGCTCACAACCATGGTAGCCGTGAACCCCCGCAGCCCACCACCTCTGGAGGAGGCAGAGCAGCTCTGAAACCCTGTCCCCGGAGACCTCCAATTCCTTGACTTGTCCAGCACCTTCTAGCTCTGTCTCAAGCTGGTCTCTGTTGGACCTGACTCAGCAATCTCGCTGGACTTCTCAGGTGGCTCAGTGGTAAAGAATCCACCTGCCAATGCAGGAGACTCAGGTTTGACCCCTAGGTCAGGAAGATCTCCCCTGGAGAAGGAAATGGCAACTCACTCCAGTATTCTTGCCTGGGGAATCCCATGGACAAAAGAGTCTGGCCGGCTACAGTGCATGGAGTCACAGAGAGTCAGACACGACTGAAATGACAGAGTATGCACACAGTCAGAAGGGACGGCATCCTGGCCTCTACTCCAGTCCTCGAGATGAGGCAGTTTTATCTCCTGAAGGCTCCACCCAAGTCTTAGCACCCACGGAGGGAGAATGCTGAGGTCTTCAAGAATGTGGCAAAGAGGTTAAGAAACTTAACAGGAGGAAAGAAAAATAAAGGCATTGAAAGTGCGATAGTTGTGATGCAAATGAACCTTATGTAAATGTAGACATTTACCAGGAGTTCTTTAGAGCTCTCGGGTAAATGTGCATTTAAGCAACAATAGTCCATTTTCCAGGAAACATCTTTAGAGCACATTTTGGATGTGGACCTTTTGAATAAAGCAATCAAAAATGTGTGTTCGGATACTGAACAATAAGACTGCAGCTTGAAAAACTAGCAATTGAGAGGGAGCAGCTTGACCAAACAGAGGAAAGTAAAGAGAATGCAACTGTTTGCTTTCCACTGCAGGAGTGTCTGGAACATTTTCAGAGCACTGGCAGCAGGGCTATTTTTTGTTGTTGTTTTTTAAAAAATAATTTAAAAATTTTAAAATATAGACCACTTTTAAAAAGTCTTTTACAATATTGCTTCTGTTTCATGTTTTGGTTTTGGGGCCACAAGGCATGTGGGATCTTAGCTACTAGACCAGGGATGAACCTGTACCTTGTGCGTTGGAAGACAAAGTATTAACCACTGGACTGGCAGGAAGTCCCTGGAGAGCTATTCTTGACATATGTTCCCAATATGTGCCTTATCTTTTGGGGTACAGGAGAGAAACCTGAAAGTCCAGGTAGTCTTTGGAGCAAGGTCATCAGAAGGGAGTAGAAGGGGGTGATTGCCTGGTGAACAGGTAGCCAGCCTTGCCTTTCTGCAGCCAGTGATGACTCCTGGCTGTTATTTGCCCTTCTGAGAAATAGGATAAAACTGATGAACTTTAGGGACTGAAAAAGCACTCCTCATAGACAAATGAAGCCTAGGAACACCTCAAAACTCAGAGCCAGGGAAGGTACCAAAAATGTTGAGGCAACATTCACCATACAGCAAATAGATGGTGGGCAAGCCCTGGGTAGGAAGGGTGGAGGCAGAATAAGATAAACCACATCCAGTGAGAGAAGACAGGAAAGCAGAAGAGAAGCACGATGATCTTAAATATGAATAAAGATGCATAAATATGCAATTTGTATTTCTGCACGTGAGCATCCAATCTGACAGCTATTTATTGAGCAGTGACTCAGTAAGGGTGTATCCTATGTGAAGGAAGCAAAGCTACCACCGTCCATCATATTTGAGTTTAAGATTTTGAGCCACTGAACTTGTCCCCTGAGATCTGCATAGAGTCTTCAACCATAAGGGCTCACGTTTGATTATCAGAGGGTTATTAAATTCAAACTATTTGTGTTTCTTTTCCTGAAAAGAGTGAAACAACATAATTTACACTTGGGTCTAAGATTTTGCTCTTCTTAAAAGATAAGTTGACTTATTCCAGCTTGATATATGTAACGTCTTGACAGCAGGATATGAGAGACCCCAGGGTTGGAGACCCAGACCATTTATCACTTACAGCAGATCAGTAGCCAGAGAGGCATTACACACTGACTCCTACATCCCAAACCCCACTTGGTGATGTGATGAGGGCCCAGTGGTATCCATGGAATGAACGAGAGTACATCCCAGCGGTAGATCCCAAACGAGAGGACTCTGAGCTAAATAGCGTGCCTGGGACACCTACCCAAGGAGAAATGAGATTTCTCATTACCCTGGACTGTTACTTTGGCCACCTCATGCGAAGAGTTGACTCATTAGAAAAGACTCTGATGCTGGGAGGGATTGGGGGCAGGAGGAGAAGGGGACGACCGAGGATGAGATGGCTGGATGGCGTCACGGACTCGATGGACGTGAATCTGAGTCAACTCCGGGAGATGGTGATGAACAGGGAGGCCTGGCAGGCTGCGATTCATGGGGTCGCAGAGAGTCGGACACGACTGAGCGACTGAACTGAACTGAACTGAACTGGACTGTTAGCAAAGTCTCTTGGTGGCAGATCTGGGCTTTATCTTTGCTACCCCAGGACTGTCTCTGGTGCTGCCAGGACTGCTGCCAAGTTTATGGTAATTTGTTTACAGCAGTCCAAAGACATCACTCATTTTCAAGGTCACATATAAATTCTTCTGCATAAGCAAACCAGTTTGTAAGAATGGACACATTCAAGTTGAATTCTTGGGAAAGTGTACTCTGAGGTGGAGTTTGGTGGGCAGGGTATCAATTCAGGATGCTTTCAGTGGCGACGTGTAGAAAGGGAGAGGGGGGTAGGACAGGGCGGGGAGCAGCTGTGAAGACCTGGGACTTCAGGGGGCTCTGGAGCTGGCAGAGCCCTGAGGCTTGTCGGCCCCCGCCGGGGCCATGGCCAGCTGTGGGCTCCCTAGGTCGGGGGTGACCTCAGGTAGGGCTCTATTTCCAGTCGACACGTTCCCTAGGTCACAGCACCCGAGTGCTTAAGATGCTTCGCTGAGGGGATGTGGGGTGCCCTCCTAGACTTGCTCTGGAAACGATTCTGTGCCAAGCTCCTTTTAAAGATGGGTTTCCTCCCCTTTTCTTCTGGCTGCACTCCAGTCTATTTTTAGTCCCTAAGCCTCCTCTCACCCTGTCTCCTCTCGCCTGCTCAGAACATAGGCGCTGTCTCTAATCTTGCTCCGCTTCTTTTCTTCTCTCGTCTCACCTATTTGGACTCTGTTGACAGAACTGTCTCCTGGACGTTGCCTTTCGACGTTTCACCCCAGTCTTTTACCTTTGCTTTTTTTCTAGCTTGTGCCAGATGAATATCCTAGCAGTTGGAAATATTTATTTGCCTTTTTAACATCTTTGGCTTTGTGCTTTCCATTGAGAGTTTTCTATCGTATTTTATTTTCTTTCTTTTTTTATTTTTTATTTTCTTTTTTTGTTCTTTCGTATTTTAAAAAGTTCCCCTGTTTTCCTGACAGAGTGAGAGGACACATTCTCACTCCCCTAGGTAATTTTTCCTACGTTTTAAGTTTCTTTCAGTTCTGACAGTCATGTTCTTGTTTTGCATTGCTGAAACTCCCATAAGAAGTCCCTATTCAGTTAAGTGAAGCAAATATACATAAAACAGTAACAAAATAATAAAATGCTTTAAAGGATCTAGAAATAAATGTCAGAAAAACACACACACACTCAAAGAGCCCTGACATTTGAAGGTCCTTGCTGCATAGATATGATTTTACTATCTGCTATGTGTGGCCACAGAAAGTTATCAATCCTGTTTGAAAAAATAAAAAAATCACTGTTTCGATTTTAGCCTTTTTTGGCAAGATTGTGATTTCGTGCTCAGTAAATGGGTATTTTTCCTTCCAGCTTTATTGAGATGTCATTGACACACAGCACTGTGTAAGTTTAAGTTGCACAGCATCATGGTTTGACTTCATACATTGTGTGATAACTCCCACAATGTGTATAGTGAACATCCGTCTTCTCAGATAGACAAAAAATTTTTTAAATAGAAATACTTTTTCCTTGTGATGAAAACGCTTAAGGTTTACTCTTTTGATAACTTTCATATATAACACGCAGCAGTGTTTATTATATTTGTCATGTTGTATGTTATATTTCTAGTCCTTATTTATCTACTTATTTGTCTTCTAACTGGAAGTTTGTACCTTTTGACGACCCTCATCCAATGCCCTCCTCACCCTCTACCTGCTGGTAACCACAGGTCTGATCTCTTTCTCTGTCAGCTTGCTTGCTTGTTTTTGAAGTATAACTGGCTGACGACACTATGTTAGTTCCTGGTACTCAGCATGGTGAGCTGATGCTTCTGTGCATTCCAAACCGATCACCATGTCAAGCCTAGCTATGCTCTGTCACTGAACAAAGGTGTTATGTAGTTGTTGACTGTATTCCCCACACTGTATGATTCATACCCATGACTCATTTATTTCGCACCCGGAAGCTTGCACCTCTTAATCTCTCTCACCTTCTTCCCTCCCCCATCTGCCTCCCTGCTGGCACCCACCTGTTTGCTCTCTGTTTCTCTCTAGTTACATTTGTTCATGTTTTTGGCTCTTCAGATTCCACATACAACTGAGATCATATAGTATTTGTCTTTCTCGGTCTGACTTCCTTCACTCTGCGTAATACCTTCTAGGTCCATCCATGTGTCATAAACGGCAAGATTTCACTCTTTTTTATGGCTAGTACGCACACATGTCTGTGTTTAAGCCACCTGATCTGTGGTACTCTATTACCACAGCCCCAGTAGAACCCCTGGGAGGAGCCCCGAGCCCAGTGTCTGCACACTGTATTTTTTCATTGTTGTTGTTGTTTAGTTGGTTGTGTCCGACTCTTTTGTGACCCCATGGACTGTAGCCTGCCAGGCTCCTCTGTCCGTGGGATTTCCCAAGCAAGAATACTGGAGTGGGTAGCTATTTCCTTCTCCGGGGGATCTTCCAGACCCAGAGATCACACCCGAGTCTGCTGCATGGCAGGCAGACTCTACCTCCGAGCCACCCGGGCGGCCCTGCCTTTTCACACTCGGCGTCAGTTTCCAGAGCGTCGGTTTAAACTGTGCCTGAGCGCTGTGCTCCTCGCTCGCTGCCCCTCCGAGTGTGCAGACGCTGGATCTGGTTCGGGCCTTGCTGACGCATGCCCTGCTGTCTCCTTGACTGTGTGACTGTCACCACTGGTAGGTTCCCGTGTTAGCTCTGAGCTTCTGCCTTTACTGCCTTCTCATCCTCACTGCCATTCTGTAATTCGCGCCCTCTGCCCTCCTTTCTCCTCCAGAAGTATTCCCGCCACTGCAGACCTAGGAATCTCATTTTCTTTTTTTTTTTTTTCTTTTTCTTCTGTGACTTCTCTGAACGTTTCCACTTTCTGACATTTCCTCTTCTAGTAGTTGCAAAGCTATTCCTCTTGAAGCAGCTGTACTTTCGATGACTTTTCTTTGAGAGAGACTGCCTATCCATCCTTACCTATTTTATTTCTTTTTACCCTTTTGCAACCAGAAATCCATTTAAAAATATTGTAAATAGGAACTTCCCTGGTGGTCAAGCCGTTGAGACCTCACCTTCCAATGTTGTGGGGCGGGTTTGATTGCTGGTCAGGGCGCTAAGATACCACATGCCATGCAGTGTGTCCAATACACGCTGCTGCTGCTGCTAAGTCACTTCAGTCGTGTCCGACTCTGTGCGACCCCATGGACGGCAGCCCACCAGGCTCCCCCGTCCCTGGGATTCTCCAGGCAAGAACACTGGAGTGGGTTGCCATTTCCTTCTCCAATGCAGGAAAGTGAAAAGTGAAAGTGAAGTCACTGAGTCGTGTCCAACTCTCAGCGACCCCATGGACTGCAGCCTACCAGGCGCCTCCGTCCATGGGATTTTCCAGGCAAGAGTACTGGAGTGGGGTGCCATTGCCTTCTCTGGTGTCCAATACATAAGTAAATAAATAATCATAAATAGTCTACATCTTTTCTGGAAATCACTTCTTAGTGAGAAAGTTAATTCTTAGGTAGGTTGATAAGGAGTTTGGGGCCCCTGAAGAGGAGAAAGGGGTCTGGGCCTCTTGAGGAGGAGAATTGAGTCCAGAGCTCTAGGGGAGGAGAAAAAGATAAACATTTTTTTCTACATTTCTTTGTCTTAGTCACATCAGATGTTATTTTCTTTAAGCCCAGAGCTAATGATTACACAACAAAACAATTCATCTTGCTCAAGGGTATGTTTTTCCTTATAGCTCTGTACTAATGATTATACAGACTTCTCTATAGCTCAGATAGTAAAGAATCTGCCTGCAGTGCAGGAGACCCAGGTTCGATCCCTCGGTCGGGAAGATCCCCTGGGGAAGGAAATGGCAATCCACTTCAGTATTATTGCCTGGAGAATCCCACGGACAGAAGAACCTGGTAGGCTACAGTCTATGGGGTCACAAAGAGTTGGACACGACTAACACACACACACAATGATTATACAATGATTAGATAGATGTACTATGTATTATATGTACTATGTATTATACAATGACTACAATGTACTAATGATTATATAACAACAATGTATCTTTCTCGAGGACATGTTTCTCATTCTTAACAGGAACCTTCTGACTGTTATCTTAAGATGTATGTTGTGGGAATGGGTCTGGTAAGAACTTTCTATTAGTAACCAGTTGAAAAAGCATATAAGGCCTTGATAAGACTAGAGAGTGGGGCACTCTCTGCCCCCTTCTGATGTCTATGTCAGAAGCTTTATCTGTCCCCTTTTATACTTTAATAAAACTCTGCTGTACAAAGCTCTGAGTGATCAAGCCTTGTCTCTGGTCCCAAAGCTAAACTCTCTTCTTTGGAGATTATGAATCCTACCCAGTTCACTGGAAGCTATCATTAGGGCCTATTCTCGCTTGTTGTTGTTGAGTCCCTAAGTCATGTCTGACTCTTTGTGACGCCATGGGCTGCTGCACACCAGGCGTCCCTGTCCTTCACTGTCTCCTGGAGTTTGCTCAAACTCATGTCCATTAAGTTGGTGATGCTATCCAATCATCTCATCCTCTGCCACCCACTTTTCCTCCTGTCCTCAATCTTTCCCAGCATCAGGGTCTTTCCAATAAGTTGGCTCTTCACATTGATTTCCTTTAGGATTGACTGGTTTGATCTCCTTGCTGCCCAAGGGACTCTCAGAAATCTTCTCCAGCACAATTTGAAAGCATCAGTTCTTTGGCACTCAGCCTTCTTTATGGTCAGCTCTCACTTCCATACATGACTACTGGAAAAACCATAGCTTTGACCATATAGACCTTTGTCAGCTGGGCTTCCCTGATAGCTCAGTTGGTAAAGAATCTGCCTGCAATGCAGGAGACCCGAGTTCAATCCCTGGGTTTGGAAGATCCCCTGGAGAAGGGAATGGCTACCCACAGTATTTCTGCCTGGAGAATTCCATGGACAGAGGAGACTGGCAGGCTACAGCCTATGGGGTGGCAAAGAGTTGGACACAGCTGAGCAACTAACATGTCACTTGTCAGCAAAGTGATGTCTCAGCTTTTTAATACACTGTATAGGTTTGTCTTTCTTTCCTGTGGACTCTCTTTATTTTCCTTCTCACCTGAAGGGTAAACATTTGCATCGATGGGCAGCTTCTTTACCACTGAGCCACCAGAAAAGCCCAGGGAGCCTGGTGGGCTACAGGGCACAGGGTCGCAAAGAGCTGGACAGGACTGAGTGTGCACACGAGGGTAAGCATAGCTATGGTTGAGTCTGTCCACTTCCTTCTTCCCTTGCCTTTTTCTAATGTCATCACCTGTATCTTATTTTTGGGCTGGCCATGCCATATGGCTTGTGGAATCATAGTCTTCCCAGCAGAAATCAAACCCATGCCCTTAGCAGCGAAAGGGTGGCGTCCTAACCACTGTCTGCCAGGGAAGTTCTACCCCCCGACTCCACCCCCATCCTTGATGACAAACTCTTCCGCTGTTGGCATGGACTTGTCTTTGTGATCCAAGTTTCTGATGAGTGTTTTCTGGCACCGTCTCCTCCAGTGAACCTAGTGAAAACAAATAGGCAATAACCAGTGAAACGACGTGTCTTCTGGGGGCCATCTCACAGTCGTTTCAATCTTTCACTTTTCATTGAGTAGAATTGTTTTAATGCTCACACTGACTGTCAAGGAAGTCACACTGATGAGCCATAAATGCCGTACAGCGGAAACAAAATGCTCGGCATTGATTCCTCTTCAGGACGCTGCCGTAGCATTTTAAAAGTATTACTAAGTTCATTGCCTCAATATTTACCTCAAGAGCAGCTCGAGAGGGCCTTTACTGTTAGTATTTTCCTTATCTTGAGAAATATTGAAGCTGGAGTGGGAAGAATAGCTTTCCAAGTTTTATATTTTGAACCTGCATTTTATTGTAATGACCTTAAACGTTTGTGAAAGCATTGCAGGCATCGCAGTGAAAAACCAAATCCTTGGGAGGCTATTCATAGTTTAGTGCCTCAAGTTTACATGGGCGTGTTAATCCCAGTCAGCAGAGAAGAGTTCACTGTGTCTCATGATTAAGCCCCTGTGGCCGTGGGAATGCACAAGTGTGAAAGGATGCTGGTACAGACACACCGAACGCCAGATCTAAACATACCAACTTGGGGAGGTTGCAAACGTGAGTCTCTAATGAGTTTTCTTTGAAGGTCTTCCTTGAAAAGTTAAACTCAGATCGAGATTTTTTCCAACAAAGTGGAATATTATCCAGATTTGCTTCTGAGATTATCTTGCTTTATTTATTTACAACTGCTTTATTTATTCTTTTTAAATATTTATGTACTGATTTATTTGGTTGCACTGGGCCTTAGTTGCAGCATGCTGCATCTTAGTTCCCTGACCAGGACTGGAACCTGGCCCCTGGCACTGGAAACTCCAAGTCCTAGTCACTAGATCACCAGGGAAGTGCCACTGCTCTCACTTAGAGTTGAGCTAAACAAAAAATGTAACCACCGAAATAGCACACAGTGAATTGATAGACTTGGAAGAACCAGGGGAGATGGCTCAGAGAGGTGGGGGCGAGGACTTTGGGGTTCCCTTGGGGATGTGGCTCTTCCACAGAGGAGGAAGCTGCCTGTTTTTCCTAGTGGTTGAGCAAAACAGTCCTTTCTCTCCAGGACTCACCTTCCCTTTACAGCCAATCTCTCTCTTTTCTTTTTTTAAAAATATTTTTGATTTGGACCATTTTTAAAGCCTTTATTGAATTTGTTGCAATATTGTTTCTGTTGATTATGTTTTGGTTTCTTGGCCACAAGGCATGTGGCAATCTTAGCTCCCCAACCAGCAACTGAACCTACACTGGAAGTCTTAACCACTGGACTTCCAGGGGAAGTCTAATAGCTGATTTCTTGAAAGGCTTGTTGTCTATACTTACTCTATTTATCCACCTCTTAATTCCTTAATCAGGGCCTCCCAGGTGGCGCTAATGGTAAAGAACCCACCTGCCAAAGCAGGAGACATAAGAGATGTGGGTTCGATCCCTGGGTGGGAAAGATCCCCTGGAGGGAATGGCAGCCCACTCCAGTATTCTTGCCTGGAGAATTCCATGAGCAGAGGAGCCTGGAGGGCTACAGTCCATGGGGTCCCAAAGAATTGGACATGACTGAAACGACTTACCATGCACGTACTCCTTAATCAACACATGCTAAAGTAGCCTCTACCCTTCTGTAGAGATGACTTTTCATTATCAAAAAATAACCTTCAGCTCACTCATCTAGCACGCATATTTCGTCCTCCCTCTGTGACACCTTGGCCCCCTGAAAAGCACCTTTCCTGCTTTCCCTCTTATTCCTCTTTTGTTTCTTTCTCCTATTCTCTTCCTCCCTAGACCATCAGCCCCACATTTGCTCTTTAGAGAATTTATTCTGTACTTAGGCCTTCACTGTCGATATCCCAGTTCAGAATCTTATACACTTTCAGCTGTGGGATGACCAACCAGTATACACACTTGACATCCTTAAAGCACCCTAGATTGGACATTTCTGAGTTGATCATGCTATTTCTCACAGCACGACCATCACCACCCCAAGGCTGCTGGTGCTCGGGTTTCCCTCGAAGTGGTGCCAGCACCGTCCACGAAGAAGCTGGTGGTAAGGTACTCATCCTGGGTGCCTCCTATCCTCTATCCAGTTTGTGGTTAAGTCTTGCTAATTTCACCTGTATCTCCTCCCATCCCCGCCGCCACCATCCTGACTCTGAGCTCCTGTCACCCCCATCCTCAGCCGTCACTCCAGCCTCCTGACTGCTCCCCCACATCTGTTTTTCGCTCCTGTCTGATCTCTTAAGTTGCAGGAAATGGGAGCTTTTAAAAACACACCTCTGTTCTACTACTTTCTCGCTAAGTGTCCTTCAGTGGAACTCTGTTGCTTTAAGGAAAAAGGTCAAAGTCGTCATGGTCTCTGGAGCCCTAGAGCCTCTGTCTCCCCTTCAGCCTCATCCCTGCCCCTTGCTTTGGCCGCAGGGACGTTCCTTCAGCTCCTCATGCACACCAGGACCCGCCCCAGGGCCTCTGCCTGTGTGCTTCTTGTTGGTTGGTCTTCCCCATTCCTTTCCTTGTCTCCTTCACCAGTGACTCCTGTGTGGGGGAAATCTCTCAGAAGAACTCTTTTGTGGACATGAAAGCTTTCATTCTCTGCCATGAAAAATGTTTTCTTCTTATGGAAAAGCAGAAGGAGTCAAAGTGCCCACCGTCTGTTGTTCTTAACCAAATTCTATACCAAGATCTGTAATTCCCTTTTCCAGAGGAGAGAATGTAACGCATGCAGAATCTCTTGCTTAAAGACTCACTTTTGGTTATGTTTTTGTTTAGAGATTATCATTGCTTGCCTTTTTATACTATTAGGAAAATGGGAGAAATTTGTTCCTGGGCATCCTGGATTAGATAGGAGAATAAGATTATCACCTCAGGTTAGCCATTTCTTTCCTTTTTTTGGGGGGGATGTTTCTAATTAAAAATTTTTTTATTTTATATTGGAGTATAGCTGATTAACAATGTAGTGTTAGTTTCAGGTGTAAAGCAAAGTGATTCAGTTATACATACACATGTGTCTATTCTTTTTCAAATTATTTTCCCATTTAGGTTATTACAAAATATTGAGCAGAGGTCCCTGTGCTATACCCTTGTTTATTTATTGTATAATGGTGTGTCTCTGTTAATCCCAAACCTCTAATTTATTTTTAGCTTCCCTTTTCCCCTTTGGCAGTCATAAATTTGCCAAGTCTGTGAGCAAGGCTGGCCATCTCAACCCAAAGAGAAGGTAATAAAAGAATCACAGCGCTTTTCCCATCCCTCCTTCCATGCACTAGCCCACCAGCCCTGCAGAGGAGCAAGCATCTGCAGTGATAACCAGAACAGCAAAGATGCAGAGTAACAGCATTCTGAGAGGCAATAAAACTGCAGTGAAACCTCTTTAACTGTCTCTGCTCCTCAGGGCCTAGATACTTCCATCACTTTATATTTATTGAAAAAATAAAAATCATGCCTCAACTGGCAGGTTCCAGAGACACGTCTGCTCATCTTTTGGCTGGCAGGGGAAATGTTTCCTGGAGAAAACCCTCGCTGAGTCTGCGGACAGAGTCAGGTGCCCCGCTGCAAGCTCTCGCAGCACACCGTGGTTGTACTTCAAGCTGTTTATCCCACATGTAGCTATGAAGTCCTGAGGTTATTCGATTGCTATCTGACGGCTGCATCAGAAGCTGAGCGCCTAGGGGGTGGGAACCACATCTGCGTGTCTCACCCCTTGTACTTCCCACAGCGCTGGCTTGTGCTGGTGCTTGAGAAACATTGGTGGAATGAATGAATACTTGGGTGAATGGGCAGAAGAGTAGAAGAAGCCCTGGATTCATAATATTGTCAGGTGAGTGGTCTTAGAAATATAAAACTGAGCTCTATGGGAAAGGAACCTAACAAAGAATGTGTGTATGTCTATGGACGGGCTTCCCTGAGCTCAGTGGTAAAGAACCCCCTGTCAATGCAGGAGACACAGGTTCAATTTCTGGGTTGGGAAGGTTCTTGGAGAAAGAAATGCCTACTCACTCCGGTATTCTTGCCTGGAAGATTCCATGGACAGAGGAGCCTAGCGGGCTACAGACCATGGGGTCACAAAAGAATCTGACATAACTCTCAGTGACTAAACATAGACAACAACATGTCTAAGGATAACTGCTTCACTTTGCTGTACACCTGAAACTAACAACATTGTAAATCACCCAGTAAAAATTAAAAAAAAAAAGAAATATAGAATCATAATCTGAAAATCTTATTATAATTTCTTGATAATAGCTGGTTTATATTTAGACATCTTTTGTTCAAATTTTGGTGAAGTCTTCCCAAAGAGAGAAAATGGCATTAGAATCAACATCATTTCTTTGTGGCTCTAAAGTGTTGGACTGAAAAGGTGCTTTTCTCCTTGATTCCTGCTCTCTGATGTCTGTTGGAAGTGTAACCTCTGCATCCTGTGTGTGTTTTCATGCGTGCATCCATATGTGTCTCTCTGTGTGTCCACATGTGTGTGTTCTGTGTCTGTGTGTGTCCATATGTGTCTGTGTGTGTCGATGTGTGTCCATATGTGTCTGTGTGTGTTGATGTGTATCCATATGTGTCTCTGTGTGTCCCTTTGTGTGTCGTGTGTGTCTGTGTGTGCACCCATATGTGTGTTCTTATGTGTGTCCGTGTCCGTGTGTGCATCCATGTCTGTCTCTGTGTGTGTCCATATGTGTCTGTGTGTGTCCATGTGTGTCTGTGTGCGTCCATTTGTGTGTGTGTCCGTGTGTGCATCCATGTGTGTCTGTGTGTGTCACGTGTGTGTGTGCGTCCCTGTGTGTGTGTTTCATGCGGCCCCCACCGCCCACCATCTGCTATGTATGGCTCTGGGTGCATGGCTGTGGTCATCGTCTGTTAAACCCGCAGCTCTGTGTCTTTTTCCCACTCTCTGTGACTCCATCCCCTGTTTTCACAATGACTCACTTTCTCCCTGGTGCTTCCCTGAGGCCATGGTTATTGCCATGTGTCCCAACTGTGTGCTTTTACTGTTCCTTCCGTGGGTCTTGTTTTGCCTCCTCTGTTCTTTGCATGACAAATGTCTGCTCAGCTGGTCTTCCCTGGAGCCTGACAGCAGGGCTTCCACACCAAGCCACGTTCCAGAATTCCAGAGCCTGAAGATCCTGCCCTTCCACCTGCTTTATGGAAGAAAAGCACGCATTTAAACCTGACCTTGAGTTCCTAAGTGACATTTGGGGAGTAAACAAAACGATGAGGTATTTTGCAGTAGCTCAGTTGGTTAAGAATCCACCTGCAGAGACCTGGATTCGATCCCTGGGTTGGGAAGATCCCCTGGAGGAAGGCTGGCAACCCACTTCAGTATTCTTGTCTGGAGAATCTCCAGAGTCAGAGAAACCTGGCAGGCTACAGTCCTTGGGGTCACAAAGAGTCGGACATGACTGAATGATTGAACACACACAACCCCCTACCTTATTCCTCCCAGCGTACTTTATCTGATGGGCAATTTATTGAATGAGCTTTTACAACATCCAGCCCAATTTTGCATCTTTGCTCCATTTATCCAGCCCCCAGAGCCCCACCTACATGGTGAAGAATTCCCTTTGGCATGTTTAAAACTGCCTTACCACCTGTTTCTACCAGTGATTCTTGGCTCTTTTCCCTTTTAAAAAAAATCTCAGTCCCTAAATTTGATGCACCTGTTTTTGTTATTCTTGCACTTACAACTTGGACCCCCTTCCTCTTTCTGAATTTTATTTTATTTATTGTTTATTTTTGGCTGTATCAGGTTTTAGTTGCAGCATGAGGGATCTTCGTTGTGGTACTTGGGCTCTGCAGTTGTGGTTCGAGGGCTTAGTTGCCAGGGGGATTGCATGAGGGATCTTAGTTCCCCAAGTAGGAATTGAACCCATGTCCCCTGCATTGCAAGGAGGATTCTTAACCCCTGGGCCACCTGGGAAGTCTCTGCTGCTGCTGCTGCTAAGTCATGTCCGACTCTGTGCGACCCCAGAGACGGCAGCCCACCAGGCTCCACCGTCCCTGGGATTCTCCAGGCAAGAACACTGGAGTGGGTTGCCATTTCCTTCTCCAATGCATGAAAATGAAAAGTGAAAGTGAAGTTGCTCAGTCGTGTCCTACTCTTAGTGATCCCATGGTCTATAGCCCACCAGGCTCCTCCCTCCATGGGATTTTCCAGGCAAGGGTACTGGAGTGGGGTGCCATTGCCTTCTCCAAGGGAAGTCCCTGGACCCTCTCTTTTGCAGACTGTCTCTTTTTTCGTTTGTGTTGCTGTCATCTGTGCTGTGTAATTAATTTCTCCAGCGATCAGCTGGAACCTCAGCTTCTCCCAAACATTCCTCTGCCTGTTGTCCCACTGGGTGCCACCCCCTCCTCACCCCAGCCCGCCCACCAAGGAGATCCAGGCAACCATGGGACTAAGCTAAATTTCATTTTCTTCCAAGAAATCTAAAACAAAATAAAACTTTCTTGATGGTTGACACAGTTTGGGATGTCCAGGTTTGGAAAATGAGTGAATTGGGATGTTTGCTGTATAGCAAAAAAAGACTGTGATCTATCATTAATTTACTTTTAGAATGATCAGTCCTGTTTTTCCAATTAGAGCCTACATATTTTAACATTTGTATGAATACCTTTTTAGGAAGGTATTTTTTGTTGTTGTTAAATAGAGAGGTAACATTGTATCTAAATTATTGTGGGTATTTGGGTACTTATCTGACTACTTAGGTGTTGAAGGTCCATTGTAACCTCATCCATGACCTATTTGCTGCTGCTGACCTGGGCGCCGTTCTGACTCTCCTTCCCCACTTCCATTTTGATTAAGGTTTGTGAAAACAATGCTACTCCCTTTATTTCACTCCTTAATAAACCTTCTCTCCACTTTCTCCTCATTTACCATTCCCACCCTCATTAATACAGCTCCACGCATAGGTTGTTTTATAACTTCTTGTAGCAAGCAGGATCTGTACCTGAATGGACGCTATTTTCTTACCCTGTGACATGTGAAACGTTCTCATGATTGTCCTGAAAATGCCGTACTTCTTGTCATTCTGGTCTGATAAGTAATCCGCCTGGAGCTGCCCACAATTTCAGCCCTGATATTGGTCTCATAAATTGTCAGATTGTTCAGCTGCAGCTTGGTAAGAACCAGGCTTTGTCTTTGTCTGCTGTAGAATTTTTAATTTATCACATAAAGTGAAGGAAAGATCCATTAAAAATATCCCTGTGTAGATTTTTAAACTTTCACTGCAAACATATGATTTTCAAATGCATAATGACATGTCTTCAAATAAGATTATGGTTAGTCCCCTTTCCTTGAAATTCGGGAACAGCTTACTTGTGAAAAACACCATGAAGTCTGTCAAGAAGTCTTTGTCCGTGGTCTCCTAGATATAATTAACACTCAACTCTGAATTCAGATATTCTTTAGACTGTGTAACCATCAGCAATTGGGGACATTTTGTTTGAAATCCATGAGGTTAGAGCTATAGAAAAACTGCAACATTTTCACTTTTTAATCAATTCAGAAAATGCACGTTTTAGGTTCCTCTGGAGAATTAATTAAACATCCAGTTATTTTAAAAGTGAATCTTTGGAGGGAAAATTGTGATTAAGTCACACGTTTGCTGTAAGTGACGCTCAGAAGCTCTGTCTAGAATAAATCCTGGAGGAGGAGGTGTAACAAGCAGTCTCTCACCTTGGGGTTTCTGAGTTTCTGTAGATGTCTGCTGTGCTCATTTCTCCCCTGGTAATTCTATTATTGCTTCCCTGGTGTTTCAGCAGTAAAGAATCTGCCTGCCAATGCAGGAGACACAGGAGATGTCCTGGAGAAGGAAATGGCAACCCACTCCAGTATTCTTGCCTGGGAAACCCCTGGACAGAGGGGCCTCACAGGTTGCAGTCCATGGGGTCGCAAAAGAGTCAGACACAACTTAGCAACTCAACAACAACCACAGGAAATTCTATTACTGTTTGAAAGAGAGGATTTGTGGGCAAAGATCTAGAGATGAGGCAGCCTGGGGGCACTGCCAGAGAGCAGACCGCGAGACCGACTCTGCAAGGTGTCACCCTGCAACTGTGTTCACAGCAGCTTCTCTCGATGCCACGGTTCAGATCTGCTGGATGTATGCGGTTCCATCAAGTGTAGCGATTTGTCAGAAAAAAAAATCAGCAGCCTGGTGACCTACTGGACTGGTGAATTTTTCTACAAAAATAATTTTATGTAGAAAGTATTGGTTTACAGAAATACTGAGAATTTTCTCATCATATTTGATGTCATTGTTGTTTAGTTGCTAAGTTGTGTCCAACTCTTTGTGATGCTGTGGACTGCAGCCCACCAGGCTCATCTATCTGTCCATGGGATTTCCCAGGCAAGAATACTGGAGTGGATTGCCATTTCCTTCTCCAGGGGATCTTTCCAACCTAGGGATCGAACCCACGTCTTCTGCTTGGCAGGCAGATTCTTTACCATTGAGCCACCAGGGAGGCCCATTTGATATCATCGATCTGCATTATTTCCCCCAGGTGATTCATTAAACTGTGTATGTGTGTGTGTGTGTGTTGAGTTTAAAATGCGTAACTTCAGTGCTGACAGAATCTATTAATGTGTTTATTGAACACTTCTATTTATTAAGTACATAGACTAAAAAACTTGTATTTGATTTCATTTGCTTGACCAAACATATTCACTCTTATGTAAAAATGTACTTTGACAACAACAACAAACTGTGTTTTAGGGTATTTCTTCCACGTCATACTCTGCATGGTTTCAAATACTTATTCGATTCCATCCTTACCAGCTTCTAAAACAAATTTCACAACTGAGCCAGCACACATGACCTCAACCGGGGTCCCTGTGAGTCCCTTAATGAAGAGGAGGTGATCTGAGCTTGGCCCCCTGTGAACCCCAGGCTTGCGTGAGCCGGAAGCAGATGGAGGCTTGTGCTCCTGCGGCCCTCCTGTGGTTGATTCCTGGGGCCTGGTAATACCCTTCCAGTGAATTCCTGCTTGAATTATTCCAGCATAATTCTTGCCATTCAAGAACACAAGCTGCCAGAGCTCTGTATCATACTCCCTCTTCAGCTGAGAGTTTGGGTCAGTGCAAAGTTGTCTTAATTGGCCAGTGGTCAGACAGTAAAATAGCAGAGCTGAAATCTGAACCCTGATCTGTTTGATGCCAAGCTTGTATTCTGAGCCAGTACTCTCATTTCCAAACGGAAAACATTGCAAAGACTCCCTTATTGTAGTTTTTAGAGAATTAATTCTCAGCGTAAGGGCGCACACCAGGAGTTGGTGGCGGACAGGGAAGCCTGGCGTGCTGCAGTCCATGGGGCTGCAAAGAGTCAGACAGGACTGAGTGACTGAAGTCAGCTGAAGGACACAGACAGTTCACATGGTGCTTGTGCTTAGTTGCTCAGTCGTGTCCGACTCTTTGCAACCCTGTGGACTGCAGCCTCCCAGGTTCCTCTAACCATGGGATTCTCCAGGCAGGAGTACTGGAGTGGGTAGCCATTCGCTTCCCCGGTGGATCTTCCCGACCCAGGGATTGAACCCAACTCTCTAGTGTCTCCTGCGCTGCAGGCAGATTCTGTGTCTGCCGAGCCATCAGGGAAGCCCAGTTCACATGGTAGAATGGCTCCAAGTTGAGGCTTCTTCAAGAAAAGATGACACTGTGTTGATCAACTTGAGAAGATGCCCTGCCAAGCTTTCAGCACAGAACCTCTGAGGGAGCTTGTGTTGGTGGCAGGTCCCCCACTGTCTTTTTGAAGAATCTGCACGGGGTGGAGTTTCTACTTTGTTCTCTGCTAGCCAGTCACCTGCCTCTCTCTTGTTCATTCTTTCTCTGCCTCTAAAACTGACTCCCTGTGTTGATTCCCACCATAGACTTTTCCTTCTCCGAGGGGAATGTTAGACAATTATTTTCTCCAAAAAATAGTATAGAATCCTTGTTCTATTTTCTCCAAAAGTAGAACAAGTCTTTTTTTGGGGAGGGGGGCACTGTGCTGGGTCTTAACTGCATGCAGGATCTAGTTCCTTGACCAAGAATCGAACCCAGGCCCTCTGCCTTGGGAGCTCAGAGCCTTAACCACTGGACCACCAGGGGAGTCCCTGAATCCTGCTATTTTACGAGGGGCTTTCTGATCCAGAGGACTGGAGAAGTGCTTGTTGGGTCCTCAGTGCAGTCTGGTGTGTGAGAGGACGGTTACCCCCGGGGAGATGCTACACTATCTGGCAGCTCCTTTCCTCAGAGACATTAAGTTTAAATTTCTCCGTCCTTAACCTCAGCCCAATTCACTCCCTCTCTTCAGCTCAGTAATGACTTTGACCGTTGTTTACACTCTGTGGATGGTTTCCGATGAGAGTCACGTCCCCTCTTAGTTGCTCCGCAGCAGAGCGGGCCGTTAGAGAATCCTTTAATCACTTCTTTTCACACATCAGTCCCTTTGCCCTCTGAGTTCGGTTTGTGCTTCCCTCTTCACTTCCTTCAGTGTTAGCCCAATTGGAAAGTGTCTAGCATATGGATTTTTCTTCTTTCTGGCAAGGATTTTACAAATGGTTGCAGAAAAGAAGCTCTGAATTTTTAGAAGATCCAGGGTCTAACCCACCAAATTCCACTATTGCTTGGGCCAACATCCTTCTTCCGAATCCCTTTTGTACTGGATTTTCTTCTGATAATGGGAAGTTTAATTGCATGGCTTTGATTCGGAAATCCAGGTGGAGTTTGTATTTTGTGCAGCTCTCACCCTGAGGCTGTGAATCGCAAATGATAAAGTAGAATCCTAGTTTTCAGTTATCTCATTATGCTCAACTCCAGGCAGTGTTACTTATCTTAAAAGTGATGGTAGGATGCATTAAGTATTAATATATCTGCAGTGGCTTCTTGCTCATCTAATAATCATCACTTTTTCTTCACAGGTATCTCTCTCTAGCCAGGGATCCCCTCTATGATCCTGAAACTCCAATTTCCTCTGGGATTGAACATTCATTTCTGCAGCTGTCTTCTTATCCAGCAGTGTTCTTTGTTGTGCTCTAAGGCAGCCACACAGGGGTATTTATCCAGGACAGCACAGCTGGCATTTGTCCTAAGTCACTTTAGTCATGTCCGACTCTTTGCGACCCCATGGACTGTAGGCCAGGCTCCTCTGTCCATGGGATTCTCCAGGCAAGAATACTGGAGTGGGTTGCCATTTCCCCCTTCAGGGGATCTTCTCCACCTAGGGATCGAACCACATCTCCTATGTCTCCTGCATTGGCAAGCGGATTCTTTACTACTGGTGCCACCTGGAAAGCCCACAGCACAGTTTAACCACCTGTAAATACTGGGCCTAGGCTATTTACTTACTGTGGGTGAAAACTGGCAATCAAGATCATTGTCTTCCTGTTGGAACGGCTGGTGCGGCTGGCACGTTTCCTGCCTGGTTGGAAAGTATCAGTGAGCTGTTTGATGTACTTTATTTTATGTGTCCTTTAAGAGAAATTTGAAGCCAGTGTCTGAAAAAAGGGAAGCCTGTTTAGTGTTGGCAGAGGGAATGCCACCTAGTTTGTTAACACTGGATAATGAAGAGTTTGAACTTGGCTTTATCGGAAGTGTTTGCTGGAGCAGATTAAACTTTGTTCCTCACTGGTTTAATTTTTTTTTATCATCGTGCGGGAGCAGAATGAATGGCCTTGTATATTCCAGAGGCTGTGTGCTGTTCTCTCAAAGCTTCCCTGGGGAGGGAAACCACTTACAAGCCTCTCTCCTCTACAACCAGAGACCACAAAGAAGTAAAGGAGCAGAAGGCTGGTGATGAATTCAGGAGAACCCCACCTCCTTCCCGCCATGGTGTCTGCTCATGGTGTCCTGCCCAGAACCAGGTTATCGTCAATTCTCAGTTCTGATGCACTAGACCTCTTTCCCATGCAGCTGAGAAAGCATATCAGAGCAGAAGTGAGTGAGAATGATGTTCTTCTAGGGGAAAAAAAAAAATCAGATTCCTTTAACTCCATAAAAAATTTGGAAATTTTGCAGCTTTACATGTTATGACAAAATCAACTGTGACCCAAATTATGACTGATCAAGGTACACATGCATGCATGCTAAGTCGTTTCAGTCGTGTCTGACTCTTTGCGACCCTGTGGACTATACCCCACCAGGCTTCTCTGTCCATGGGATTCTCCAGGCAGAAATACTGGAGTGGGTGGCCATGACCTCCTCCAGGGGATCTTCCACAAGTAGACCGAACAAGGAGTGGAGAAGGACTGCCTTTCCCATGCTCCCTGGATGGCTTATATCAGCTAGCTGGTCTGGCAAGTGGAATATTTAGGAAAAGGAAGAAGAGATGTTTGCACCACCTGTGCGTGTGGACTCAGTCGCTCAGTGGTCTTGACTCTGTGACGCCATGGACTGTAGCCCACCAGGCTTCTCTTTCCATGGGATTTTCCAGGCAGCAATACTGGAGTGGGTTGCCATTTCCTTCCCCAGGGGATCTTTCCCACCCAGTGATCCAACCCGAGTCTCCTTCATTGGCAAGCGCATTCTTTACCACTGAGCCACCTGGGAAGCCCCTTTGTGCTACCCAGGATGTTTCATTCCTGGTTTGCTTCCTTACATTGGCGCTAACAGGACATTTTTATTTTAGAAAATTTAAAGACTTTAAAAGCATTCTGCATCTTTTTACCTTTTCTTTCTGTCCTATTCTTTGTGTAATCTCCAGTCATCTAGTACAAACAATGATAAAACAGAGTGAGATGAGTGTTAAGTATGGTTTTCCTTTCAACCTTCGCTCTGGCTGTGGTTTTGTAATCCGATAAGCAGATTTTCAGCCTGCTGGCAAGGTTTGCAGAATATTTGACTAGCCTCCCTGTGAATTCAATTATGGAAACAGCTTCAGCGGAGAAAGCTCTGCCACAAAGGACCATTATAGGGTTCTGAGAACTTGTGTGATTAGTGTCTGCCATTCAGCACTCAATAAATGTTTGATGAATGAGTGACTCAATAACTGATAGAATTAATACATTGTCAGTCACTTGTAATATCTCTGGGTACCTGCAACCCATTATGTCACTTGTTAGTGGTGCATGGATGCAGTTACTTTGTTCAGTTCTGACACTGATGATAATTACTCTTATTCCAACCCACCAAGCCAGGGAAAATACATTTCACATCCACCATATTAAGTTCTGATAGTGGAACCTAGATCCCTTTCTTGTTTTCTTTTTATTCTAAAAACCACAGAATTTTCCCACACATGGCTGAACCACACTGACTTTGTTTTGTCCGCTCTGTCTCAGGCCCCCAGCCCCATTCCTTCCCTTCCCTTCTGTGTGACTGAGCTTCAGCCGAACTCACAAGGAATGAGTCCAGTCGGATGAATCCCCTGTCAGTCTTTACCCTTGCCTTCATGGAGTATGAAACCTGGGGGAATGCCTTTTGCGGACGCAGATGGTTATAGGTCATGAGACCCTGGATCGGGGGATGGTGACCTCTGGTTGCCATCCCTGCAGACGCGCTTCCTCCTGGAGGTCAGATTCTCACTTTAGCTTTGCCNTCCAGTCAGATGAATCCCCTGTCAGTCTTTACCCTTGCCTTCATGGAGTATGAAACCTGGGGGAATGCCTTTTGCGGACGCAGATGGTTATAGGTCATGAGACCCTGGATCGGGGGATGGTGACCTCTGGTTGCCATCCCTGCAGACGCGCTTCCTCCTGGAGGTCAGATTCTCACTTTAGCTTTGCCCCCACCCCGCCCCCGCTTTTTTAATGTATTTACTTGGCTGTGTCAGGTCTTGGTTGAAGCATGCAGGATCTTTGTTGTGTCCTGCGGGCTCTTTCACTGTGGCACAGAGGCTCTAGTTGCAGTGGGCTTACCTGCTCCAAGGCTTGTTGGATCTTAGTTCCCTGACCAGGGATCAAACCTGTGTCCCCAGCACTGCAAGGTGGATTCTTAACCACTGGACCAGCCAGGAAGTCCTAGCTTTGCCCCCGTTAAGTCCTCTTGTACCCCTTTTGGAGGCATAGCCATGAATGGCTCTGAGTGGTCATCCACATGAGGCTGCCCACAAGGAAGCTACCCACAAGTTACCCGTAATTGCACTTTATGAAGCTGCTTGTTTCAGCTTCAGGTCTTCTTTTTTTCTTTTCTTTTTTTTTTGAAAGTTATGTTTTATTTGGTGGGAATTTTTAGGGCTTCAAGCCCAGGAAATAGCATCTCAAGTAACTCTGAGAGAACTGCTCCAAGGAGGCGAGGGGAGGAGCCAGGTTATATATAAGTTCTGCAACAAAGGGCAGGTAGTCTGAATGTCAAAATATTATTGTTAACCAAAGAAAAACAGATCTCCCAAGTTAAAGAATTTGCTGCTTTTCTATGTATGGGAAGATGTGTATTTTTTGTTTTTGTTTTTTTTTAATTAATTTATTTGATTGCACTGAGTCTTACTGAGGCATGTGGACTCTTGTTACAACTCTAGTTGCCGCATGCAGGATCTAGTTCCCTGACTGGGAATTGAACTCGGGTCCCCTAGCATTGGAAGTGCAGAGTCTTAGCCACTGGACCACCAGGAAAGTCCTTAGTTTTAGGTCTTAAAAGTCCCTTCTCAGTTCGTATCGCCTCCTCCTTTAGAATACAGCACAGTTTAGGAACGAATGTCCTAAATCTTAGACATTAGGTCATTTACCCATGGTTATACAACCAATTCATAGCCCAGTTTAACTTTAGTAAAATTAGAACTTTAGGAATTAGAAACAAAAACACTAACAGCTTGCTCCTCCCGTAATGACTTACAAGAATCAGCCCAGTTGCTCACATGCAGTGTGTTTTGGAGAAATTTAAGAATATTAATCATTCTCATAGGTCAAATGGGAAAAGTAATTCTTGAATCCATTACTTCTGATTCTTCTCCCTTTCTGTGATTCAGCAGCGTAATCAGGTGGAGTCTGTAGGTTGAGACCAGCCTGTAAGCCTTCTTCAGGCACTTCGGAAGTCTCTTCTGATGTTTGCCTTAAACTTGCCCCATTTCTCAGTTTCATGCACTTCTTGTTGCTTAATTAGTTTCAGAAATCAGTGTCACTACCCCAGAGAGCTTTCAAATCATGGATTCTTGCTTATAGATGGAGAAACGGGAATGTATGGGGGAAACACACTTATGGGGCTTCCACTATTGCTTCTGCTCCCTGAGTTCCTGTGCCCCAGGACTCACTTGCAGAGGGTTGGTGCTCCCCCTGCCACCCTCATCCCACCCCCCACCCTATGAACAGTGAAGAAGCCCAGAGCCATCACACAATGAAATCAACCCTGAATATTCATTGGAAGGACTGATGGTGAAGCTGAGGCTCCAGTACTTTGGCCACCTGATGTGGAAAGTCGACTCACTGGAAAAGACCCTGATGCTGGGAAAGACTGGGGAGAGGGGGACGACAGAGAATGAGATGGCTGGATGGCATCACTGTCTCAGTGGACCTGAGGTTGAGCAAGCTCCAGGAGATGGTGAAGGGCACAACTGAGCTCCTGAACAACAGCAATCACACAGTGGGTCCCTCTGTCTTAGGTTCACTGAGGTCCAGGGCCATCAGAACAAATATCTCTCCCAAGGGGTTCCATATAACATATCTGTATTTGCCATTTCCATCAATAAATGGAAGCTGTCTGTATAATTTGTGTACATCTCAGCGTATATTGGATCTTTTTCTCAGATTCCTTTCTCTAACTACTGACAATACCTAGTGACTATCTTTACTATGGACATTTCAGTTCAGTTCAGTTCAGTCTCTCAGTCGTGTCCGACTCTTTGCGACCCCATGAATCGCAGCACGCCAGGCCTCCCTGTCCCTCACCAACTCCCGGAGTTCACTCAGATTCACACCCATTGAGTCAGTGATGCCATCCAGCCATCTCATCCTCGGTCGTCCCCTTTTCCTTCTGCCCCCAATCCCTCCCAGCATCAGAGTCTTTTCCAATGAGTCAACTCTTCGCATGAGGTGGCCAAAGTACTGGAGTTTCAGCTTTAGCATCATTCCTTCCAAAGAAATCCCAGGGCTGATCTCCTTCAGAATGGACTGGTTGGATCTCAAAAATGTCAGCATGAGCTGGGAATGGGGAGGGTCGATGTTCTCTGAAATGTGCTTCTCCCACTGGGGGAGCTCCACATGGCTCAGGTGGTTAGAGCAGACCAGAGTCGCGACAGAATCCCTGTCGTCTGGGCCCTCTGCTCTGCTATGGAGACATTTTTCCTGTCCACTGCCCGGTGGTGTGTATTTTAAAAATATTTTCTTTTTATTGCTATATTTCGGCTGTCCCTGGTCCTAGTTGCACCATGTAAAATCTTTGAATTTTGTGGCATGCGGTGTCTAGCTCCCTGGCCAGGGATTGAACCCAGGCAACGTGCGTTGGGAGCGGGGCGGTTCTTAGCCACTGGACCACCAAGGAAGTCCCTAATGACATGTACTTTGACTGTGCCTCATTTTTTTTCTTGGAGAAGTAATTATAAAATAACTCACCATATCAATCAAAACTCCCAATGAAGGTATATTTATTATGCTTTGGAGAGTGGGCTTCCATTCATGTTGCTTTTCTCCCTAAGTCTCTTTCTTTTTTTGTTGAGATACTGTGCTTACTGAGAGGAATACCGGGAAGGATGGATTATTCTTGCCACCCATCCATCCACACATCCTTTCAACACAATTCTGTCTGTGTGTACTTGCTAAGTCATTTCAGTTGTGTCCTACTCTTTGCAACCCCGTGGACTGTAGCCCACCAGGCTCCTCTGTCCATGGGATTCTCCAGGCAAGAACACTGGAGTGGATTGCCATGCCCTCCTCCGGGGGATCTTCCCGACCCAGGGATCGAAGCAGTGTCTCTTAAGGTCTCCTGCAGTGGCAGGCCAGTTCTTTCCTACTAGCTTTGCTTGTATGCATATTTTAGATAAACCAATTTCTGTCTTCACAGGTGGAGTAGCATTTAGGGGCCTTCTGTCTGTTTTTTGTCTGTTCTCTTTTGGTTGGTGGATTTGCTTCTAAACCAGATGATTTATTGTCTCCTCATTTTTGCTGGGGCTGCAGTATAGCTTGTCAGGAACAGACCCCACAGAATACAGCCTCATTTTTATGGAAGCATTTCCCCAATCTCAGGATTTGGTAAAATTGAACAAACACGGCCGGCACCACCCGCATTCTGAAGGTGAGGCACGTTGATGTCCATCAGGCCTTATTACCTCATTCTGATGGGGAATTACCCCTGTGCAATGAGAAACCAAGAAGTAAATTAGCAATAAAAACCTAATGTCTTCGCTATTTTGTTTTATTGCTAAATCGTCTGCCAGCAGCCTCCTTCCAAAATCCTCATTCATCAAGTAAAACACAATTCTATTGGTGATTTACATAAAGCAAGCTACAAAATAGCAATTTTTAATGTCATGGGAGGTATTTAATAATTCACTTATTTTACAAGTTCTGCTTGCCTTTTTTAATGTATACAATGGCATATCAAACAAAATAGAGAAGACTCTATTTCCTGTTTAAGACATCTGCTTTATAAGATTTTTACTTATATTCTCTTAAATTAAGCTAGTTCTTATGATCTTATTTTGATACCCTAATTTGATGAATAAATACTTTAGGGACATTTCAAGCAGTAAATAGCCTGGATATTTTAATCTAGTTGTAAAAGTCCACAGTTTTATTTTAGAAAAAGCTTCATGCTCAAACTTAAAAACTGCAAAATAATTCCACTTAACCTACATGATTTCAAAGAAGTTTCCCATAAGAAAATGAAAATACTTAATTCCAATAAGAAAATCTTAGTGCTCAAACCCAAATCCACTTTGTAAACATTGCAGGGAGTCTTGATATATCACCCCCCAAATATGCCACTTTGGCATAAGAATTATTTTGAGGTCAGGCATTTGAGTACCTCAAATCCTTTATCTGCCTGAAAACAGAGCCTACCAAAACAAACAAAATGCAAAAGAACCCAATTTTTGTAAATCCCCTCCCGAGGAAGAACTCTAATCTCTGTTTTGAGATGAAAAAGTTGGCACCACAACCAAAGACATTGTTACAAAAACTATCACATCTCCCAGCTGTTCTCCTAAGGGCCCACTTGTATTTCCAGAAAGTCGCTAGTCTTCTCTTAAGTGCCCTTTCACCCCCCTCCCCTTCTAAGACTCTTTTGTTCTCCCAGAAGTGGCCCTCTGCCCCCTACATCCCCTAGGCAGATGGTACACGCCTGCGTGCGTGCTCAGTCACTTCAGTCGTGTCTGACTTTGCACCCCCATGGACTGTAGCTCGCCAGACTCCTCTGTCCATGGGATTCTCCAGGCAAGAATACTGGAGTGGGTTGCCATGCATTCCTCCAGCGGAATCTTCCCAACCCAGGGACTGAACGTGCGTCTCTCATGTCTCCTGCTTTGACAGGCAGGTTCTTTACCACTATGCCACCTGGGAAAGCCACAGATATATGCACACACACACACATTCTTTTTAAAAAATATTATTTTCCATTATGGCTTATCATAGGTTATTGAATATAGTTGTCTGTGCTATATAGTAGGACCTTGTTGCTTATCCATCCTTACATCTGCTAGCCCTACCTCCTACTCCATCCCCTCCCCTGAACCCTCTTCCCCCAGCACCTGCAAGTCTACTCTTTATGTCTGTGAGCCCCTTTCTGTTTATAAATGAAACTGTTTTCTGTAAATAGGTTCATTTGTGTCATATTTTAGATTCCACATGGAAGTGATATCACATGGTATTTGTCTTCTCTTTCTGACTTAACCTTACTTAGTACGATAATCTCTAGTTGTATGCATGTTGCTGCAAATGGCATTATTCTGTTCTTTTTTATGGTTGTGTAATATTCCATTGTATACGTGTACCATCTCTTCTTTATCCAACCATCTGTCAATGGAAACTTAGGTTGTTTTCCTCCCATCATTATTAATAATACCTCATTTCATTCTCAAAATGATCTGGTTTGTATGACAAATTATGCCGTAGAGAATCACATTGCTGAATTGTGAGCTGCCAGAGGACAGACTGTCATTGAATGTGAACATCGTTGGCCAGCCCTGTTCACACCCATACCTCATCAGGACCACAATCCTGCAGGGGAGACTTAGGGAGGGTGAAGATTCACCCAGTTTCAAATGGGAGACAAGGGCTGCAGGGACAGCAAGAACACCATTTTGGGGAGTTTTGTTATTTTTTCGGTCATTAAGTTGGGTCTGACTCCTTGCCACCACCATGGACTGCAACCCACCAGTCTTCCCTGTCCTTCCTTATCTCCTGGAGTTTTGCTCAAATTCATGTACCTTGAGTCAGTAACCATCTCATCTTCTGTTACCCCTTTCTCCTCCTGCTCTCAGTCTTTCCCAGCATCAGGGTCTTTCCCAGTGAGTTGGCTCTTCACATTAGGTGGCCAAAGTATTAGAGCTTCAGTTTCATCATCTGTTCTTCCAATGAATATTCAGAGTTGATTTCCTTTAGGATTGACTAGTTTGATCTCCTTGCAGTCCAAGGAACTCTCAAGAGTCTTCTCCAACACCACAGTTCCAAAGCATTTATTTTTTGGCGCTCAACTTTCTTAATGGAACAACTCTCACATCCATACATGACTACTGGAACAGCCATAACTTTGAGTAGATGGACCTTTGTCAGCAAAGTAATGTCTCTGTGTTTTAATACGTGTCTAGGTTTGTCATAGCTTTCCTTCCAGGAGCAAGCATCATTTAATTTCATGGCTGCAGTTCACCAGACATTTTTCTTTTAGCTCCATGAACCTTTTATTCTACCATGAAGCCTCACTTGTGTTGGGACTCAACAGTTATCAAAATAAATTTAGAGTGTCAAATCCTCGGAGAAAAAGACCAGCCTGCTGACATTTCCTAAAGCAGTTTCCTCTAGTCTGGGAGAGAAGCCTGGAAGGAATAACCTGCAACAAGGTGGGAGGTTGGCTTCTCACATGTCTCTTGAGCCTAATGAGAAAGATGCCCTGATCATGAGTCACCAAAGGAAGGACACTGATCTGATGTCCTGACTTCATTTTGGAGGCTGTTTATCAGGATGGATAGAAATAGGGGAGACTTCGTGAGACATGGGAGGAGAACTTCCCAGGGGGGTCTTGGGGACCTCTGAGCCCCACCTGGCTGGTGCCTCAGCTCCTGCAGAGCGTCTGGCATCTCCTCTGCAGTGGGGACATCCATCAGCCTCTTTAGAAGCTGCGTATGAGCTCAGCCCGTTCCCCTGCAGCCTTTCTCTCTGGCTGTTTCAAACCTCACTGCGCTGACCCACACAGGCGGTTTTCTGGAGGCCAAGTGAAGTCCGAGGGCTGTTGGAACAAGGTCATTAGCTCTCCTCCCGTTTAGTCTCTCCTGTCGCTTCCAGTCCACATCTGAGGGCATCTGTCATCCAGACTAGCTGGCTCGCTGAGCATTTCCGGGACTCTGCATAGATATTTCATCTTTCTTTGAGCTCTCATTCTTTAGAAATCATTCTCTTCCGACTGAAGGCGCTTCAGGGGACGGTGCGGGTCTGACCCTGGCCACTTGCTGGTGGGGAGACGGTGATGAGAAGTGACTGCTTGCTCAAGTGCCGTGTTCCTTTTGTGAGGCTCTTTCTTTGACATCTCAGCTACTCCAACACTTCCCCACTGCTTCCTCCAGGACATTAAAAAAAAAAAATCATCTTGAAGAAAACAAAGAATGACTGTTTCTCTTTCTTTCACTCTCCCTCACCCCTGCTATGGTTCATCACCTCGAATCCCTTCTATATAGGATGGGGAGGACCTTGTTTGGGACCCCTGGGTCCTGGGTGCTTACTCCTTTATCAAGAATCCAGAGCCTCCATGATAGAAGTGGACCCTTGTGATTTGAGATGCCCTGTCTAGATTCTGGCTGTAAAGGGGGCTTTTGCATGTGCTGAATACATGGGGTCTTGGATGATTGGCACATTACAAATGACCACATTACGAATTACATAACAGACAATTTGCTGAGTGATACAAATGTGAATAGCAGGCGGCAGTAAAGCAAAATGCTTTTCCACATCATATGCTTTCCTTCACGCATCCATGGTACACACACACATTCATACGCGCGTGCTAACATACAACTACAAAATACTTGGGAAAAAAGTGATTTGGAGGATTTACTCTTTGTGCCATTAGAGTGCCGTTTGAGCTTCTCTGGGGGCTCAGCAGTAAGGAATTCGCCAAAAAAAAAAAAATCATCTTGAAGAAAACAAAGAATGACTGTTTCTCTTTCTTTCACTCTCCCTCACCCCTGCTATGGTTCATCACCTCGAATCCCTTCTATATAGGATGGGGAGGACCTTGTTTGGGACCCCTGGGTCCTGGGTGCTTACTCCTTTATCAAGAATCCAGAGCCTCCATGATAGAAGTGGACCCTTGTGATTTGAGATGCCCTGTCTAGATTCTGGCTGTAAAGGGGGCTTTTGCATGTGCTGAATACATGGGGTCTTGGATGATTGGCACATTACAAATGACCACATTACGAATTACATAACAGACAATTTGCTGAGTGATACAAATGTGAATAGCAGGCGGCAGTAAAGCAAAATGCTTTTCCACATCATATGCTTTCCTTCACGCATCCATGGTACACACACACATTCATACGCGCGTGCTAACATACAACTACAAAATACTTGGGAAAAAAGTGATTTGGAGGATTTACTCTTTGTGCCATTAGAGTGCCGTTTGAGCTTCTCTGGGGGCTCAGCAGTAAGGAATTCGCCAGCGATGTAGGAGATGCAGGTCTGATCCCTTGGGTCAGGAAGATTGCTTGGAGTAGGAAATGCAACCTACCCCAGTATTCTTGCCTGGAGAATCCCACGGACAAAGGAGCCTGGTGGGCTACAGTCCATGGGGCCACAAAGAGTCAGACACGACTGAGCAACTAGACAACCACAACAGTCTGTGTGCCACACTGAAAAGGAAAACAAAAGGAAAACTCTTCTCAGTTAACTTTTATTGTTGAAGACAGAGGACAAAGGGAAAGAAACTTAAAAAAAAATCTTAGTATTTATTTTCAGTGAAAAGAAGGTTACAGTCTAAGAGAAGGATGCTGGCAACTGACAGAAATACTCACCTTTACTTTCTGCAACTCTTTCTAGGGAAGCTACCCAGTTGAGTTAAGCACAATGAGATACTGTTACACTTACAAAGACTTTTAATTAAACTTGCAGCATTTTTAAAAGATGACAGGACTATAGCTCAGTCATATCAGCACAATGTTTTTGAAAAGATCCTGGCCAGAGGTTTACCACCAAAAGGTGTTTTTTTTATCCCTCAGGATGTAATTCAAGAAAAATATGGTCTAGGCTAGATAGGCTGATATACTGAAAAATAAGGTTAAGCAAATTATTTAACCGTACTACGTACTATACCTTCTTTTAATTTTCAATATTATTCTATAGTAGCATGAAGTTCACTAACAGAGGAAGGAGCGATAATAATTCAACTGTTAATACAGTGATTAATGCCTGGCACTTAATGGTAGGGGCCTTGACTTAATTATTACAGTTAGCAGAGAAATGTAAGTGATTAAAAAGATATTTAATATGATACTATAATACTGCCTATTTTTGGTCTTCCAGCTACGTGATCTTGACTTAAAGGGCTTTAAAATTAGGAGGTTGGGATTAACAGATACACTCTACTATGTGTTTTTTGTTATTCTGTCACTAAGTCATGTCCATTCCTCTGCGACCCCATGGGATGCAACACCCCAGGCTTCCCTGTCCTTCCGAGTCTCCCGGAGTTTGCTCCAACTCATGTCCATTGAGTCAGTGATGCCATCCAACCATCTCAATCTGTCTCTCACTTCTCCTTCTGCCCTCAATCTTTCCCAGCATCAGGGTCTTTTCCAATGAGTAAGCTGTTCGGATCAGGTGGCCAAAGTATTGGAGCTTCAGCTTTAGCATCAGTCCTTCCAATGAATACTCAGGGTTGATTTCCTTTAGGATGGACTGGTTTGATCTCCTCATTATCCATGGGACTCTCAAGAGTCTCCTTCAGCACCACAGTGTGAAAGCATCAGTTCTCCAGTGCTCAGCCTTCTTTATGGTCCAACTCTCATAGCCACACATGACTACTGGAAAAACCGTAGCTTTGACTATACAGACCGTTATCTCTGCCTTTTAATACACTGTCTAGGTTTGTCATAGCTTTTCTTCCAAGGAGCAAGCATCTTTCAATTTATGGCTGCAGTCACCATCCACAGTGATTTTGGAGCCCAAGAAAATAAAACCTGTCACTGTTTCCGCTTTTTCCCCAACCTATTTGCCATGAAGTGATGGGACTAGATGCCGTGATTTTAGCTTTTCGAATGTTCAGTTTTAAGCCAGTTTTTTCACTTTCCTCTTTCATCTTCATCAAGAGGCTCTTTAGTTCCTCCTCACTTTCTGCCATTAGGGTGGTGTCATCTGCATATCTGAGGTTGTTGATGTTTCTCTTGGCAGTCTTGATTCCAGCTTGTGACTCATCCAGCTGGGCATTTCACATGATATACTCTGTATAGGAATTAAATAAGCAGGGTGACAATTTACAGCCTTGATGTACTCTTTTCCTAGTTTTGAACTAGTCCACTGTATATGTCCAGTTCTAACTGTTGCTTCTTGACATGCATACAGGTTTCTCAGAGGACAGGTAAGGTAGTCTGGCATTCTCATCTCTTTAGGATTTTCCAGTTTGTCATGACCCACACAGTCAAAGGCTTTACCATAATCAATGAAGCAGAAATAAATATTTTTTCTGGGACTCCCTTGCTTTTTCTATGATCCAACAGATGTTGGCAACTTGATCTCTGCTTCCTCTGCCTCTTCTAAATCCAACTTGTACCTCTGAAAATTCTTGGTTCAAGTACTGCTGAAGCCTGCTGCTGCTGCTAAGTCATGTCAGTCGTGTCCGACTCTGTGCGAACCAATAGACGGCGGCCCACCAGGCTCCCAGCCCTGGGATTCTCCAGGCAAGAACACTGGAGTGGGTTGCCATTTCCTTCACCAGTGCATGAAAGTGAAAAGTGAAAGTGAAGTTGCTCAGTTGTGTCTGACTCTTTGCGACCCCATGGGCTGTAGCCTACCAGGCTCCTCCATCCATGGGATTTCCCAGGCAAGAGGACTGGAGTGGGTTGCCATTGCCTTCTCCATGCTGAAGCCTAGCTTGAAGGATTTTGAGCATTACCTTGCTAGAATGTGAAATGGGTACAATTTTACAGTAATTTGAACTTTCTTTGGCACTGTGTTTCTTTGGGATTGAAATTAAAACTGACCTTTTCCCGTTCCTGCTGAGTTTTCCAAATTTGCTGTCATATTGAGTGCAGCATTTTAACAGCATCATCTTTTAGGATTTTAAATACTGTTTGTAGAATAGATAAACAACAAGGACCTACTGTATAGCCCAGGGAACTATATTCAATATCTTATAATAACTTAAAATGGAAAAAGTCTGAAATGAGTGTGTATACACATGTGTGCATGTATGTTCAGTTGTGTCTGACTCTTTGAAACATCATGGACCGTGGCCCACCAGGATCCTCTGTCCATGTATAGCCATATATAAGTATAATTGAATCACCCTGCTGTAGACCTAAAACAAATCAACTGTACTTTAATTAAAACATTTTTTTAAATGAAGAGCTTTAAAGGAGGAACTTTCTTCTAATAATAAATATTTATTAAACTGAGTTACAGTCAGTTTAGATTTTGAATGAGTTGGGATTTTATCATTTCTAAGTGATGCCTTTTAATTCCAGTCAATCATAAAGGAAATCAGTCCTGAATATTCATTGGAAGGACTCATACTAAAGCTGAAGTTCCAATACTTTGGCCACTTGATGCAAAAAACTGACTCACTGGAAAAGACCCTGATGCTAGGAAAGGTTAGGGGCAGCAGGAGAAGGGGATGACAAAGGATGAGATGGTTTGATGGCATCACCAACTCAATGGACGTGAGTTTGAATAGGGTCCGAGAGTTGGTGATGGACAGGGAAGCCTGGCATGTGCAGTCCATAGGGTCACAAAAAGTTGGCCACAACTGACTGAACTGCACTGAACTGATTTATTTATTTGGCTACGTTGGGCCTTAGTTGTGGCATGTGGGGTCTTTTGAGGCACACAGACTTGCTCGTTGTGGCACATAAGTGTGGGCTTCTGTAGTTGGTGGCACTTGGGCTTAGTAGCTCTGTGGCATGTGGGATATTAGTCCCCCAACTCAGGATCGAACCTGCATCCCCTGCATTGCAAGGTGGATCCCAACCATTGGACCACCAGAGAAGTCCCCTAAGAGATGGCTTTTAGATGTATTACACGGTTTCTGAACACATTCAACATCAACAAAACTAGCTTTAAAAGGTATTTTCAAAATGTGAAACTGTACCACAAAAATGAACAATCCAATAAAAAAATGGGCCAAAGAACTAAAGAGACATTTCTCCCAAGAAATGGAGATGGCTAACAAACACATGAAAAGATGCTCAGCATCACTCATGATCAGAGAAATGCAAATCAAAACCACAATGAGGTATCATCTCACGCCGGTCAGAATGGCTGCTGTCAAAAAGTCTACAAACAATAAATGCTGGAGAGGGTGTGGAGAAAAAGGAACCCTCTTACACTGTTGGTGGGAATGCAAACTAGTACAGCCACTATGGAGAACAGTGTGGAGATTCCTTAAGAAACTGGAAATAGAACTGCCTTATGACCCAGCAATCCCACTGCTGGGCATACACACCGAGGAAACTAGAATTGAAAGAGACACGTGTACCCCAATGTTCATCACAGCACTGTTTATAATAGCCAGGACATGGAAACAACCTAGATGTCCATCAGCAGACGAATGGATAAGAAAGCTGTGGTACCTATACACAATGGAGTATTACTCAGCCATGAAAAAGAATACATTTGAATCAGTTCTAATGAGGTGGCCTATTATACAGAGTGAAGTAAGCCAGAAAGAAAAACACCAATACAGTATACTAACGCATATATATGGAATTTAGAACGATGGTAATGGTGACCCTGTATGCAAGACAGCAAAAGAGACGCAAATGTAAAGAACAGACTTTTGGACTCTGTGGGAGAAGGCGAGAGTGGGATGATTTGAGAGAATAGCATTGAAATATGTATATTACCATATGTAAAACAGACGACCAGTGCAAAATTGATGCATGAAGCACGGCACCCAAAACCGGTGCTCTGGGACAACCCAGAGGGATGGATGGGGAGGGAGGTGGGAGGGGAGTTTGGGATGGTGGGACACAGGTACACCCATGGCCGATTCATGTTGATGTATGGCAAAAACCACCACAATATTTTAAAGCCTCCAATAAAATAAATAAAATTTTTAAAAAAGAATGAACAACAACATTTTTTTAGTCAAAAATTTTTTTAAATGTGAAACTGTGGATCTAAGCCAAAGGGTGGATCCCAGACCATCAGAGGTTTCATCACCTAGAAGCTTGTTAGGAATGTAACTTCTTGGACCCCACCCCAGACTGAATGAATCAGAATTTGGGGTGGGGATGGGAAGGTGGCTCAGCAATCTGTTTTTATTTAATTTTATTTTATTGTTGACACCTCATGGCTTGCAGGATCTTAGTTCCCTGATCAGGGGTCAAACCTGGGGCCCTGGTGATGAGAGCGCTGAGTCCTAACCACTGGGCCCCCTGGAAAGCCTCAGCAATCGGTTTTGACAGTCCCTTCAGGTCCTACGGGGGCTTCCCTGGTGGCTTAGTGGTAAAGAATCCTCCTGCTATGCAGGAGACATGGGTTCAATCCCTGGGTCAGGATGATCCCCTGGAGGAGGAAATGGCAACCCACTCCAGTATTCTTGCCTGAGAAACCCCATGGACAGAGGAGCCTGGCGGGCTATAGTCCATGAAGTCACAAAGAGTCAGACATGACTTAGTGGCTAAACCAACAGGACTACCAGGTACTACAGTTTAATAACCACTGGCTTAATGCCCGCTAGATTTTTGAAATAAGATGTTTTTGGATATGTTCCTCTCAAGGTAAATGTAGCTCTAGATTACCCCTGACCATTCTTTAGACATCTGCATCCATATATAAGAGCATGACAACCACAGCAGAGAATTAACTTGGGTTTATTAATACTAGTGCTAAGACATTAAGAGCTAGGGCACAAAGCAGTGTATTATCTCTATTTGTAGAATTTTCTGTATCTAGCAGGCTTTAGTATCCCCAAGAAATTCTGATTTAGTATCCCCAGAATAGAAAAAATTCCCACAGAGCGAGCTGACATCAGTGCATTTCAGAGTCTCAAATGGCTAATAGCTGTACTTGGACAGCACATTTCAGAAAGAATATTGAACCTATGGCTGATTCATGTTGATGTTTGGTAGAAACCAGTGCAATACTGTAAAGCAATTATCCTTCAATTAAAAATAAGTAAATTAAAAAGAAAGAATATTGAGTGCTCAGTCATTTCAGTCCTGTCCAACTCTTTGTGACCCCATAGACTATAGTCCGAAGGGCTGAACCCATGAAGACTCCCAGAGCGCACAGTGTTTGCTTGAGGGTTTCTCCTCCAGAGCTAAGCGCACAGCTTTAGTTGACTGCTCCTTGAGAGCACCCTGGACATCTCATTAGGAGGGAATAATCCGGCATGCAGTGTGGTGCTCTCCCTTTCCCAAGCTTGTGGGGAGAAAAACAAACATCATTATGGGTTAAAAGCAGAGCCCTCCCCTCCCCACCCCTGAAGGACTGTTAACAGCATTCTGAAGGAACTCAGAGCCTCTCATATTTGGTTTGACCGTGAGCCAGTGGCCCTACAGTGAGGTGCGGACACCATGGAGACGGGCAGAACCGAGGCGTCAGCATCCAGGCCTTGATTCTGGGCCAGGCTGTGTGTGAACTTGTTGTATGACTTTGACCTGACACACCCCTTGACCCGAGTCCTGCAGTTTCTTATTCTCTTCCTCCTCCTCCTTTTTTTAAACATAAGAACTAACCACTTTATTTATTTATTTTTAAATGTTTGGCCATGCCTCATGGCATGAGGGATCTTCCCCAATTAGGGGTAGAACCCTGCCCCCACTGGAAGCAGAGTCCTAACCACTGGACCACCAGGGATGTCCCTGTAGTTTCTTCTTAAAGATGGTAATATGATCTACCATTGGGTGTAACCACTGGGTGGTTACAATAGCAGAAGGAGATGAATGTAAAATCATTTTGAAAAACAAAAGCAATATTGCAAATAGAATCTATTTATCATCTATTTATTTGCCTGTATCTGATACCATAATATTAAGAATTAATAATATGCTGCAAGTGGGGATCTACTGTTTTCAGCTTGCAAAAGTGGAAAATGACTTAGTTGATTTCAAATAAATTTTTTAAATCATGAGCAAAACATTTAATCTAGAATTGTCTTGATGCAGCAAAACTATTTGACGGATATAAGGTTGCTCAGATGGTCAACGATCCACCTGCAATGCAGGAGACCCGGGTTTGACCCCTGGGTTGGGAAGATCTCCTGGAGAAGTGGCTCACCACTCCAGTATTCTTGCCTGGAGAATTCCGTGGACAGAGGAGTCTGGTGTGCTCTAGTCCATGGGTCGCAGAGTCAGACACAACTGAGCTACTGACCCAAGGACTCTAAGGGGCTTCTCTGGGGACTCAGTGGTAAAGAATCTACCTGCCAATGCGGGAGACTCAGGTTCAATCCCTGGGTGAGGAAGATCCCCTGGAGAAGGAAATGGCAACCCACTGCAATATTCTTGTCTGGGAAATCCCAGAAATGGAGGAGGCCTGGTGGGCTACAGTCCCTGGTGTCACAAGAAATTGAACATGACTGAGTGAGCACACACATCTCATACCATAATATTGAGAATTAATAATATGGCTGCTGATAGGGAGCTTGGAAAAGTAGAAAATGACTTAGTTGATTTCAAATACATTTTTTTATATCATGAAAAAAAAATTCAACTAGGATTATCTTGACATGGCAAACAGATAGTTATTAGAAGCCTTAATTGAAAAGCCTCCATCAGCCAACTTGTAAAGAACCATGTGAATGCTTTAGACAATCCCCAAATAAAACTGGTTGTCATCTGGTCCTGTGTAAAGGGAAGGGGTGAGACTCATGATTTCCTGTTGACACTGGGCATTTGTAAGTACTGGACATTTTAACTTTCTATAGAGGAACTAGGAAGGAAACAGGCAGGTAGATTATAAAGCAACCAGATACTTTTCTATACAAACTAGGACATTTTTATGAGTAAAAGGAAGCATTAATGATAGTTGTTGTTCAGTTGCCCAGCCATATCCGACTCTTTGCGTTCCCATGGACTGCAGCACGCCAGGCCTCCCTGTCACTCAACATCTCCCAAAGTTTTCCCAAGTTCATGTCCACTGAGTCAGGGATGCCATTCCAGCCATCTCATCCTCCGCCGCCCCCTTCTCCTGCCTTCAGTCTTTCCCTGCGTCAGGGTCTTTTCTAATGGGTTGGCTGTTTGCATCAGGGGGTCAAAGTATTGGAGCTTCAGCTTCACCATCAGTCCTTCCAATGAATATTCAGGGTTGATTTCCCTTAAGACTGACTGATTTGATCTCTGTGTAATGATAATTAACCAGGCGCAAACTAGGACTGTTCCTGGTAAACCAGGACCTGTGCCTCTGAGTTACAAACTAGTAAGCTCACCTTCACAAGGTGAGGTCCGGATAGAAGATTCTTCAGTGTCCAGGCTTTCTGTGCTGAGGCTGACCCGGGCACACGTGGTGAGCAGCAGACTGTAGGGACCCTGCGGACTGTCTCCTGATGTGCTGAGGGGGGCCACTTCAGGCCGCGAGGGCAGAAGAAATGAGCCCAGGTTTCTGTGAAGCGCAGCATCAGACACGCACCTGAGCCGGCATCTCTGAAGCCGCAGTACCAGGCACACCAGCCTGGCGTGTCGGGAGCAGAGAAGCGTGACTGTGATAACAGCTCCCGGCCAGGGTCAAGTCCACCAAATAGAGTCGCCGACAGCTCCCAGGGCTCCGGCAAGGGCTCCAGACATAAATCAGAGAGCAATCTTCTCATGTCAGCGGCGTGGGAGGACCGGCCACTTGTCACCTGTTAGTGTTCCCGCTCTGGTCGCACACGTGGAGAGTAATTACAGCCAGCTGGTGGTGTCATCTGGGAGTTACGATGGCCAGAGCAGGACCTGGGGATGCTGTGAAAACAGGGGATGAAGGGCACCCGTGTCTGGAGATGTGGCCTACCTGTCATTGTTGCCATCGGCTCTCAGAGTCACAGGGAATCGCTGAGAAATAGTTTCCCTTTGAGATGTTCCCTCTCAGGATTTATATAAAATGCCCTCTTTCTTAATATCTCCAGCACCTGCTTATGAAAGAATATTTCTGCCTTATACCCGTGTCAGGGGAAGAGGCCTCAGGAGATCTTCCAAAGGGATTCCAGGGATAAATCAGTGTTCACAGGAATCTCCTGTTACTGTTGTTCAGTCACTCAGTCGTGTCTGACTCTATGGGATTTCCCAGGCAAGAATACTGGATGGGTTACAAATCCCTTCTCCAGGGGATCTTCCTGACCCAGGGATCAAGCCTGCGTCTCCTGTGTTTGCAGGTGGATTCTTCACCACTCAGCTGCCCGGGAAGCCTGAACGCTCTTCCCAGGTTGTGCTAGTGGTAAAGAACCTGATTGCCAATGCTGGAGACATATGAGATGTGGGTTTGATCCCTGGGTTGGGAAGTTTCCCTGCAGAAGGAAATGGCAACCCACTCCAGTATTCCTGCCTGGAGAATCCCATGGACAGAGGAGCCTGGCGGGCTACAGTCCATAGGGTTGCTAAGAGTCAGACACAACTGAAGCGACTGAACTCTCAAGCACCAACTCACAAAAGAATCCTGGGCCTTGCGTTACACACTGAGGACTCTGAGATAGTGAATGCATTTAAAAACAGTCTTGTGATCATGTGGGTGTTTTAAATTAAGTAGTGATAGACCTAGAAGCGGCACATTGTTATTGCCATGGTATTCCTCAGCCTTGGAACACATGAAAATCCCACGATTAGTTCGCAACTGTTTTCCAGCACAGCCTTTTCTTGGTAAACACATTAAAAAGGGGTTTGAAAGGTTAACTATGTTCTAACTTCTGGGAAAAATAATTTCTTATCCTGGAGAAGTAGCAGTTCCTGAGGCCAGATGAACTTTCTGCTTTTTTCCCTCCAATTCTGATAAAAGGATGGGTCAGAACTCTGCTGCTCCAACTTCTAAATCCTGTTCTTTCCAGGAAAGATAATCTCTCCAGTGACCGTTCAGTCCTCTTGCCAAATAAATACACAAACATATGTAATGTTCTATGTTTCAGAACAGTCATGGTGGTGTTTGAAGGAAGCAGATTCCCACCCTCGGTGATGCTGGGAAATTGGACATGTTCATGTCAGTGCCAGGCCCTTCTGCCCAGGGGGAGATTCTGAGACTTCCTTTTATTCTATTTGGATGTTCAGTCTTCTCACACGTCTATTACTTGGCAGTTTAAGGATTTTTTTTTTAAAGTATCTATCTATCTATTTGAGTCGCACCAGATCTTAGCTGCAGCATGTGGGATCTAGTTCTCCGACCGGGGATCAAACCCTGGCCCTCTGCACTGGGAGCAGGCAGTCTTAACCGCTGAGTCACCAGGGAAGTCCTTTGAGGTTCTAATTTTGGCTTTCATGTCCCAGGCTTCTCTTGGAAAAAATCTTCTAGTTTTAATTTTTTTTTGTATTATATCCTTTAAGTCAAAGTAAGAGTACAAGGCCCTCTGAGATCAGGAAAGCAACCCATTGTGATCCCAGGTGTCTCATCTAAAGGATGCAGTATTCAGGCTCTCTCCGGGGACAGTGCTGAGCGGGTTATAGCCAGCTTCCCCCGATGAGAGCACCCTTGAATACTGCAGATCCGGGCTTTCCAGGGCACAGCCCACGGGGCTGGCTCTTTGGTGTGACTGTAAGCAGCAGTCAACTGTTTAATGACCTAATGTGGATTTTTATAGACTCATCTCCTTCTACAACCAGGTTGCTCTCTGAACACTTGAGATAAATCTTCACCCACTCTCCGAAATTGTTCAACACATAGGTTAATTTCTCATTATCGATTTTCTCCACCATGCATCTTGAATGCTTCAAGATCTCTTGACCAACACACACAAAAATCTCTGCGACTGTCAGTTTAAAAAGAATAGTTCTTTGAAAGAACGCTTGAAACATCAGTAAAGAGAATGAAGTAACTCTTCCCCACCTATTAGCAGGGCAGTGTAACTGGATGTTGGATTAGATTTCAAGGAGAGAACACAATCAGGAACATTTATAAGAAGCGGTTTCATCTGTTTAAGCTTCTGGATGTGAGTGCTACTCTTGGAGGTGTCCCCAGGCAGGTATGTTATTGTCATAGAGGGACTGAACATTTCAAGTGAAATCAGAGTAATGACCTGAACCTTGTTGGATGATGCAGGAGTCAATGCAACACAGGAGGAAAAGTGCTGAACACTAGACGTTGGAAGACCCTTTCACCCTGTTAGAATTAGGACCATTTTCTCTAGGTTTTTGCTATTCATCTATAAAAACAAACAGATTGGATTCTAAGAGTCTTCCTAGTTTTAAAATTCAATGCTTTTATATCCAAGACTATATATATATATGTATATATATAATTAATATAAAACTGAGTTAAAACAACAAAACCCACTCCAGTGTTCTTGCCTAGAGAATCCCAGGGACGGGGGAGCCTGGTGGGCTGCTGTCTATGGGGTCTCAGAGTCAGACACGACTGAAGTGACTTAGCAGCAGCAGCAGCAGCAAAACAACAAAAGCAAAATAAAAACCATTTTCTACCTGGAAAAAAAAAAGCTTGAGAAATGTATGTATGACAAAATATCATTCTTTCCTCTACAGGCTTATCTCCATATATTCTTCCCCTACCCCCACTGTTACTGAAGAGTAAAAAAAAAATTCTTTTAAGGATTAAATGTTCCATTCAGTTTTTAAATCATCCCTGAAATACTGTCCCATGAATAGGAAATGGGGTCAGAAGCACTTTATTAATGGAAAGTCTTTCAATGTGCGTCCAAGTAAAACAAAAGCATCATTAATATCTACACTATAAAACAAATAACAACAACAAAAAGAAAAGCCAGCCCAAAGCAACGCCCAACCAGTTCTATGTCCCCAGCCCTTACCAGACATAACTGAAGTGTACCAAGTCATTTTCACACGTTTCTTGGAGTGTAGATTTATTTGATTTTAGAATCTCCTCAACAAATTACATCAGCCTCACTCCATGTCCTTCCTGAATAAAACAATGACTGAACTAACATCAGACTCTGAAAATTCTAAAAATAATAGAAAAGTAAAAATAGATTTTCCTAGTGAAATTCCTCTCCTAAACCTTACCTGGTTTTGCTGCTTCCATGAAATATTTCTCTTTGGAGTAACTTGGTAGCATAGTTTTTTATTCGTGTGTGTTTTCAGCTGGATTCATACAAGGGCACTAAATTAGAACTCCAGCTGGCTTATGTAGCATGAACTTTTATGACCAGTAAGTTACCTCTGCTGTGAAAGGAAAATGACAGACGTCAGTGATGGAGACGCTGGAAGTCCGTTGATGTAATTTAAGTCTCAGCACACCCTCATGGCAAAATAACACAAGAACACAGAATGGTATGCGCACTCTAGAATCCTCTGCAGCACTCTGAACCATTCTAGTTGGAGAACAGGCTCATTCTAAACCTGCAACAGGCTGTCAGAGGGGTCACACCCTCCATCTCCACCCCCACCCTCCCACTTAATAGGATCCATTCATAGCTACTCACTACTGCAGGATTTGACCTGAGAAATGCTAGAATTTATTAACTCAGCAGTTGTTTGGAAAGGTCCCTAAGTAATCTTTGCCCTTGGCCAGCAAGGGGACTGCTCAAAGTTCTCAGAAGCAGCTGGCGAGGTTCTCAGCCAAGTTCTTCGGGATGCAGGAAGTTCTTTAGGATGCCCTATTTGGACAAGGCATTTACAGATCTTTCCAACCAGGCTTCCTGGATCTAGGAAAAGTTATTCCTGACTCCTTTGACCCAGAGGCTGGATAAAGTTGAATTTTTTATCATCTGTAGGGAATCACTCTTTTCGTCCTTCCTTTTTTTTTCTTCCTAGGAGCTGGCATGGTAGTTAAATTTTTCTAGAACAGTCATATTAATATGTTCAAAAACCCACTGCTGAGTCTCTGAGAGAGGATCGCATCTGGCCATGAAGATCTTCTTCTCTGCAGGGTTACAGTCCATGCAGCTGTTACTCACAGGATGGAACAACGTTCTGTCCTGCAGGGATGGGAAAGGAAGGGAGAGATGGACATCATGTATGGTGAATGTTTGGAACCCAAAATATACAGAGGAAGTAAATTATCCCTGCTATCTCAGTATATATTGGCAGTGTGAGAAGTAGAATACCTCCCAAGTCCAACAATGGACTTCCCTGGTAGCTCAGCTGGTAAAGAAACCGCCTGCAATACAGGTGACCTCGGTTCCATTCCTGGGTCGGGAAGATCCCCTGGGTAAGGGATGGGCTACCACTCCAGTATTTTGGGGCTTCCCTGGTGGCTCAATCAGTAAAGAATCCACCCACAATGTGGGAGACCTGGGTTCGATCCCTGGGTTGGGAAGATCCCCTGGAGGAGGGGATGGCAACCCCCTCCAGTATTCTTGCCTGGGAAATCCCATGGACAGAGGAGTCTGGTGGACTACAGTCCATGGGGTCGGAAAGAATCAGACACCACTGAGCAACAGGCACAATACACATAGGAGGTGGTGTTGTCATGGGAAACCTGGTTTCCTAGGACCCATTGGTGCCATGTGGGCCCTCCAGAAGGTTCAGCCAGAAGCCATTCATTCATTCATTCATTTTTTTTTTTTAATGCAATCCATTCATTTGCTGCTCTGCAGTAAGCATTTTGCTACCTGCTTAGGTTTTGAAGATGAGAAGTCTACGAGAAGTTGCTAGTTAAGTATCTAGTAATACAGCTATTTGGGGGAGAGGGATGTATTCAGAAATGGTAATTTAGTTCGTAGTAAATACTGCCATGTGGCTTCCCAGGTGGTTCAGTGGTAAAGAATCTGCCTAGCAATGCAGAAGACATGGGAGATGTGGGTTTGACCCCTGGTTTGGGGAAGATCCCCTGGAGAAGGAAATGGCGACCTACTCCAGTATTCTTGCCTGGAGAATCCCATGGCCAGAGGAGCCCGTAGGCTACAGTCTATGTGGTCACAAAGAGTCAGGCACGACTGAAGTGACTGAGCACGCATGCACAAACAATGCCACACACACACACACAGGACCAGAAGAGTCATCATTTCCCTACACTTTTATTTTCTAACTGAATTAATTTATCTGGCTTCCTCAGGTCTTAGTTGCATCATTGCAGTGCGTGAACTCTCTAGTTCTGGTGTAGGCTCAGTAGCTACCATGTGGGATCTTAGTTCCCCAACCAGGGATTGAACCCGCATCCCCTGCGTTGCAAGGTGGATTCTTAACCGTGAAACTACCAGCGAAGTCCCTTCCCTACCCTTGTACTGAGCCTGTAATGGGAAAGGGAAATAGCTGAGGACCAGGAACAAAGAGAGCTGGAGGCAGGGTTGTGAGGGTCCCAGGATGAACACAGCGGGCTGGGGGCTCCCAGGGCACAGGCAGGATCTCAAAGCACAAACTCAAATCCGTTGACTCGAGCTTCTGCCTCTTCCTGACCCTTTATTGGCATCGAAGCTCTTCCTGTGGTGTGAATTGTCACTGTTTTCTGTCAAATGGAGGAGGCAGTGATCCCTCAGTGCCTGATAAAGCTTTGGATGAAGGTGTGAGCAGAACGCAGAAGTTAAGTGGTGAGCAAGTCCCTGTGTGAACAGCCTCGATGAACCCACACCCCCTTTCCATTGCACAAGCAGGAAGAAGGCCGTCAGTGGTATGAGAAAAGGATCTTTAATTAGTAATAAATGCTTTTGTCTCTTACAGCATCTATGCATTAAAAAAAACTGTCCATAACGTGTAAAAATGTCCCCAGACCACTGCTTAAAATTTTGGAACAAGGAATGTTTTGTTGTTTAGCTTAGGAAAACATTTAGAGGTTCTGACGCATTTCTTTAACTGAGGAATATTAGACTTGGCATGCTTAGAGTGAAAGAGTCTCTCAGTCACCCCGTGTAAACAGTTCTGCGTTACCCTGGTTGTTAACCAATATTTAATGTCCTTCAGGACCCGGATGTTTGGATACTTGGGCGCCTGTGATAGCAGGAAGATTAAGGAAGGAGGGAGGCGGCAGCCCAAAGTGCCCTTTGCACGTTTCCACTTGGAGTGTACATACAGAGCGTCTGATACAAAGGTTCCCTTTCTCTCCTCTGTTCTCTTTTGAGTCTCCTGAGTTGATTGTGGATTTTGTTTTCATTACAGCAAGAAGGCTGCCAAGGCCTCCTGCCCATTTTCCTCCTCCCCTGCTTCTCTAGCTGCTGGTTGACCCTGTGGAGCTCTATACCAAGGTCACAGGTATGGATATCTGTATCAAGGTCACAGTATAAAAGTCTCTGGAACTGACCAAGCCCATTAGGAACTGTTGCCATGAGCTTCCTGATCTCAACTGTCCGGTTCCCTGACCCCCTTACTATGTAAAATGCCCACCCCACTCTCCAGGCTATAGCATCCTAACCAATCATCTAATGCCACCGTTTCAGTAGGAATTTTGTCTGTCTGAGACTATAAAAATTGGCTGCAAGCTTCCAAAAACGTTTGGCTCTCCCATGAGCTGGCCCGATGTTCTAACAGCATCTCCCATTCTAGTAAACTTTATTCTCCTCTCATTCTGTCTCATGTCTGGAAATTCTTTTCCAACCTGCGCATGGATCATTAGAGACCCCAGGGCAGCTGGAGGGAGTTCTTCTTGCAAGGATGAGATAGCAGATTCTTGAAGAGGAGGGCTGTGCTCTGAACTCACCGGCTTCCTTCCTCCTGGCGTGGATGCTGACTCGAAGACGACAGACCGCCTCACCTCCCCACCCCCCCGCCCCCCAGCAACGCACACAAACACACTGCGGCCCCCTCGGTTCCCTGGGCAGCAGACTCCTTGCCCCCCAGTCCTTCTCAGCATCCCTCCCACTCCATTTCCTGCCCCACTCTCTGCCAGTTTAGCTACATAGGCCTAGTGTATTTAAATCAATTTCTCAAAGAGCATCCCTAAAGCTTTTGTATTCATGAAAATTCTACCTGACCTGCTAAATTCTAAACTTCACTTTATTCTACATCTGTAAGCTCTTCTTTGCTCTTAACCAGCCAGATTTCTTTCTATTGTCACCTTTGTCGATGTCTCAAGACAAGCAGAGGCTCACGGTTTCTCTCCCCAGATGTGTATTTCCATAAAATGTAAAAAAATAAGTGGGGCTGGGGCGGGGGGCGGGGTGGGAAGGAGTAGAACATGTTTTAATTCTCTTCCTTTCTCAGCTTGTGCCTCCCAGCTAGGATACAAAAGCCAAACCAGATTTTTCTGAACATTTTCTCTGAATGTTATTTTCCGAGCCGCAAGGTGATTGCATTTTCCCAGCTCTCCAGCTGAAACTCAGGCTCTGGCAGATCCAGGTCTGCTCCTGGGGAGAGCCGGTGGGGCGTGCAGACTCAGCACGACCCTGAGCCATCCAGCGGGCATCTCTGTGACTGCTCTTCAGGTTCTCGTACACGTTGAAAAGCGGAGTCCCCCAAATCTATCTGTGTCTGAGGAGCCTCATCAATAAAATGAGGGGGTGGATAACATCCATCCCTGAGGCCTCTCCCAGCTGTGAAATTGAATGAACATTTTATTCCAAAGTTCACTGGAGACAGAGACAAATGATGGGGCATCAGATAGACTCTATCAGCCACATTCAGTGGGCTAATAGATGACTCTCTGGTTCCAGACTGAGCTTCTGTGTCTTTGGCATTTCCAGCAGATCCTAAAATGAGAGGGAACATTCTGGAAGCATTTGTGTGTGTGTGTGTGTGTGACTCTTCCTGGTCTTAGTTGTGGGACATGGGATCTTTGGTTGCAGCAAGTGGGATCTAACCACTTGCTAACTAAGTTCTCTGATCGAACCTGAGCCCCCTGCATTGGAATCATGGAGTCTTAGCCACTGGACCACCAGAAAAGTCCCTGGAAGCATCTTTAGTGACCTTGGAACATACATTTTCCACTTTGACCTTGTGTGCTTGTGCTAAGTCATTTCATTTGTGTCTGACACTTTGCAAACCTATCAACTGTAGCCCCCCAGGCTCCTCTGTCCATGGAATTCTCCAGTCAAGAATACTGGGGTGGGTTGCCATTTCCTCCTCCAGGGGATCTTTATACATTATCATCATTATGTTTCTTCTCAGCTAAGCTTTTGGATCTCTGAATGTCATTACTGATGCTTCTCCTTGCTGGTGCATCATCATCTGTGAATGTAGTCTCTTGTCCTATGACAGTACTTCTTTAAAAAAAAAAATTATTGGAGTATAGTTGATTTATACCCTAGGATAGGAAATGGCATGCCACTCCAGTATTCTTGCCTGGAAAACCACATGGACAGAGGAGCCTACGGGCTACAATCCATGGGGTCGCAAAGAGCTGGACACGGTTGAGCAACTGAGCACACAGTTGATTTGCAGCGTCGTGTTAGGTTCTGCTATACAACAAATTGAATCAGGTATATGAATACTTATATCCACTGTTTTTAAAATTCTTTTCCCATATAGGCTGTTACAGAGTATTGAGTAGAGTCCCCTGTGCTCTACAGTAGGTTCTTGTTGGGTGTCCATCTTATACCTAGTAGCATGTGTGAAGTGGAATATTACTCAGCCGTAAAAAAGAGCAAGATAATGCCACGTGCAGCAACATGGATAGACCTGCAGCCTGTCATACTAAGTGAAGTGAGTTGGGCAAAGAACAAATATCATATGATATCCCTTATATGCAGAATCTACAAAAGGGCACAAATGAACTTACCTACAAAAGCCAGAGAGAGACCCACAGATGTAGAAAACAAACCTATGGTTACCAGAAGGCAAGGGAGCAGGGGATAAATTGCGAGACTGGGATTGACACATGCACAGTATGACAGCCCTTTACTCCATTAGTCTCCTCAGTCATGACAAGAATGCTGGAACTGAACCAAATGCGGTTCTTCTTTTTTTTTTTTAATTTACTGTATTTATCTTGGCTGCCCTGAGCCTCACTTGTGGCACACAGAATCTTTAGTTATGGATTGCGAACTCTTAGTTCCTGCGTGTGGAATCTAGTTGCCAGACCAGGGATGGAACCCAGGTCCCCTGAATTGAGAGCAGTGAGTCTTAGCTGTCAATGGACCACAAGGGAAGTCCCCCCAATGCAGTCTTTCCTCTGGGCTAGAGTTCCGAGTGCTCTGGTCAAGTCCGCTGTTCCCTAGCAGTCCCCCTTTACCTGGACTGTTCCCTTGCTCAGTCCTGAGGGAAGCAGAGCCCTCGCCCTATCTGTTCAAAAGATAAGGCCACAGACTGTCTCCTGCAACCTTCCTGCCTTCCCTGACTGCTTCCTCCCGTGTTTTTTTTCTGTTTGTTTTTACCTAAGAAAATTAGAAATCCTTGAGCAGGAAATGAAAATTTTTCATAATCAAGAATATGGAAATACTCTTTGTAATCAAATCAGGTCAGGCTAAATTCCATTTGGTCCCCAGGGTGAAAGGCTGGGCGGACTTTTCAGGTAGGTCCCAGGTGGCTCAGCAGTAAAGGATCCGCCTGCTGATGCAGGACATGTAGGAGACGCGGGCTCGGTCCCTGGTCCGGAAGATCCCCTAGAGAAGGAAATGGCAACCCACTCTAGTATTCTTGCTGGGATAATCCCATGGACAGAGGACCCTGAGGGCTACAGTCCATGTGGCCACTAAGAGTCAGCATGACTGAGTGACTGAACACGCACACGCCTGGAGGGACCCCTCTTCAAAGCAGGCCTGTGCGACCCTCTGAGGGATTCACAGGCCAGCAGTAAAGTTTGTTAAATTCTGTACTTTTGTAGGGTCCAGACTTTAAAAGAACCAGGATGTTGTAGAAATCATTTCACACTATATTCAGGGTAGCAAAAGCATCACACACCAGCAATGCAAAGACAGTAAAACAGGTGTGTGAGTTCATAATGTATAGAAAGATTACCCCGAGTATAAGTGCCTGCGTGGCGGCAGGGGAGGCATCCTAGTGGCGGGCAGGGGCTAAGGGGACAGAGGCCTGTATTCCCCAGGAAATTTGGTCAGGCCAATCACTTATTACATGACCTCGGACGATTACTTAATTCTCTGAACTTCAGCTTCCTCACTTGTGAGATACAGATAATAATATCTGTTTCCTATGTTTGCTGTGGATAAAATATACGTAAAATCACTGGTGTAACGTCCGGTGTACAGTAAGTAACTAATAGTGATTCCACGCCTCCTCTCCTCTTATCTTTAGTTGGACAGCATCCCTAATTCTGAAAGTCAGAACGTGCTAATCATCTGGTCTGAGTCCAGCTATTCAAGACCATTCTGCATTTTCTGAAATCCTGGCAAAATAGGACTTGCGAAAATTGGCGCCTGCCTCAACCAGTTATCCAAATGGATACATCAGTATCTCCTGGATATGGAAAAGATTTATGGAGCAGAAGTAATCTACAGTTCAGGAATGAGCTCTTCTGTATAGTTAGGGTCTGAGTTGCCCGAAATACAACAGGACCCAGGGCATTTTTGAGTTCAACAAATATTTATTTATACTGCCGTATGTAAAACAGACAGCCAGTGGGAATTTGCTGAATGATGAGGGGAACTTGACCTGGGGCTTTATGACAATCTAGAGGGGTGGGATGGGGTGGGAAGTGGGAAGGAGGTTCAGGAGGGAGGGGACGTATTTATACCTATGGCTGATTCATGTTGATGTATGGCAGAAACCAAGACGATATTGTAAAGCAATTATTCATCAATTAAAAATGTGTGCATGCTAAGAAAAACAATGCTCCTCTCTCAACTTGTCCCTCCTCTCCCTCCACACTATGTCCACAAGTCTGTTCTTTGTGTCTGGGTCTCCACTGCTGCCCTGCAAATAGGCTCATCAGCACCATCTTTCTAGATTCCATATATATGCATTAATATATGATATTTGTTTTTATTTTTCTGACTTACTTCACTCTGTATAATAGGCTCTAGGTTCATCCACCTCATTGGGACTGACTCAAATGCATTCTTTTTTCTGGCTGAGTAGTGTTTCATTGTACCACAACTTCTTTATCCATTCATTTGTTGGTGGACATCTAGGTAACAAATATTTATTAAGTGCCTTTTATTTTCCAGTGTGTGTGTATCAGGAAGTAGGCATTGAAAGATAACTGAAGATGCCTCCTCTCCTGGCACTAGAAATGGGAGAGACCAGTAGGTAAACAAGACATGTTTGGAGTAAAACTTGTCAGTGAGCTTGTAGCTTTGGGGGGTTAGGATGAATAGAGAAGAATGCATGAACAGAGAGATATGAACTAACAGGTCCATTTATAGGTTCAGTGTATTCAACAAAAATCTATAGGGCACCTACTGTTTGTCAGGCACTATTTTAGATGGTTTGGATGTATCAATAAACTTTAAAAATATTCATTTATTCTCTTGGCTGTGTTGCATCCTAGTTGTGGGCTCCAGAGCACGTGGGCGCAGTAGTTGTATCACACAGGCTTAGCTGCTCCAAGGCATAGGGGATGATAGCTCCCCAACTAGGGATCAAACCCTTGTCCTCTGCAGTGGAAGGTGGATTCTTAACCACTGGATCACCAGGGAAGTCCCAATAAACTCAATAATATAAAGATTCCTGCTCTTCTGGAGCTTACATTTAGAGATGGGATAGGGAGTGGAGCAGTAGGGCACAGGCAATAAACGATCAGCATGCCATCACTTCACAGGAAATAGATGGGGGAAAAGTGCAAACAGTAGCAGATTTTATTTTCTTGGGCTCCAAAATTGCTGTGGATGGTGACTGTGGCCACAAAATTAAAAGATGCTTGCTCCTTGGGAGAAAAGCTATGACAAACCTAGACAGCATATTAAAAAGCAGAGAAGACATCACTTTGACAACGCAAGGCTGTATAGTCAGTTCAGTTTAGTTCAGTCGCTCAGTCGTGTCTGACTCTTTGCGACCCCACAGACTGCAGCATGCCAGCCTCCCTGTCCATCGGCAACTCCCAGAGTTTACTCAAATTCACGTCCATTGTGTTTGAGTAGCATCGGTGATGCCATCCAACCATCTCATCCTCTTGTCATCCCCTTCTCTTTCTTTCCAAGCATCAGGGTCTTTTCAAATGAGTCAGTTCTTCGCATCAGGTGGCCAAAGTATTGAAGCTTCAGTTTCAGCCTCAGTCCTTCCAATGAATATTGAGAACTGATTTCCTTTAGGATGGACTGGCTGGATCTCCTTGCAGTCAAGGAACTCTCAAGAGTCTTCTCTAACACCACAGTTCAAAAGCATCAATTCCTCAGTGCTCAGCTTTCTTTATAGTCCAACTCTCACATCCATACATGACTACTGGGAAAACCATAGCTTTGACTATACAGACCTTTGTTTGCAAAATAATGTCTCTGCTTTTTAATATGCTGTCTAGTTTGGTCATAACTTTCCTTCTAAGGAGTAAGTGTCTTTTAATTTCATGGCTGCAGTCACCATCTGCAGTGATTTTAAAGCTATGAATTTTCCAGTAATCATGTACGGTTGTGACCGTACATGACCATAAAGAAGGCTGAGTGCCAAAGAATTGATGCTTTCAAATTGTGGTCCTTGAGAAGACTCTTGAGAGTCCCCTGGACTCCAAAGAGATCAAATTAGTTAATCTTACAGAAAATCAACCCTGAATACTCATTGGAAGAACTGATGCTGAAACTAAAACTCTAATACTTGGGCTACCTGATGTGAAGAGCTGACTTATTGGAAAAGACCCTGAAGCTGGGAAAGATCGAGGGCTGGAGGAGAAGGGGATGACAGAGCGTGAGATGATTAGGTAGCATTGCCGACTCAATGGACATGGGTTTGAGCATACTCAGGGAGATAGTGAAGGACAGGGAAGTTTGGCATGCCGCAGTCCATGGGATCTCAAAGAGCTGGACACGACTTAGTGACTGAATAGCAACAACAATAATATGTAAAATGTGTAGCTTGTTCAAAGGTGCCAAGGGAGGGCGGTGTGCAAACTTAAACAGGGAGGTAAGGTGAACCTCACCTGGAAGGTGACCCTTGAGCAGAGGAAAGTTGAAGAAGGTAAGGGAGCTGGCCATGAAGATATCTGGAGGCAGGGGTTTCAGGTAGGGGAACACCCAGTGCAGAGGCCCTAAGCGGAAGACCCTAAGTGTGGGTCAGAAGAACATGGGGAGGCCAGGGTGAGAGAGAGCGGTAGGAGACAGACAGAGGCTATGAGAGGCTCTGTCCATCACGTGGGGGACCAGCAGGTCACTGGTGTGGCTGAAGCACAGAGAGCAAGCGGAGAATTCCAGAGGATGGGCTCATTCTACACCAGGAAGAGACTGGGGTGCAATGTTAAGGCCTGGGTTTTCAAGCAAGTAGTTGTGCCGCCTGGGAAGCCCACAACTCACATGGACAGCAAATGTGTTTGTAAGAGATAAAAACTTCATGTCCTCTTATTTCTAATATGGATGGGAGAGAAAGGAGGCTCAGGATTATGAGTCTGATTTTAATCCTAGTTTTATCTCTGACAATAATCTTTGATGATCATTTCATTTGGCAGTGATTTCAGTTTTCTGTCTGCAAAATGAATGGAGTGGGAGGAGGAGGGAGGGATGAGAGAAGGGATAAAAATTATCCACCTTCCCACCTCCTAAGGTTGTGGAGAAGAACCAGGTTGATATATGAGTGGCCTTTGAGTTCTGGAAGAACTCTGGAGAATGCAAATAACACCCTGATAGGCAGAAAGGCAGAGAAGGCAATGGCAACCTCCCTGTCCATCGGCAACTCCCAGAGTTTACTCAAATTCACGTCCATTGTGTTTGAGTAGCATCGGTGATGCCATCCAACCATCTCATCCTCTTGTCATCCCCTTCTCTTTCTTTCCAAGCATCAGGGTCTTTTCAAATGAGTCAGTTCTTCGCATCAGGTGGCCAAAGTATTGAAGCTTCAGTTTCAGCCTCAGTCCTTCCAATGAATATTGAGAACTGATTTCCTTTAGGATGGACTGGCTGGATCTCCTTGCAGTCAAGGAACTCTCAAGAGTCTTCTCTAACACCACAGTTCAAAAGCATCAATTCCTCAGTGCTCAGCTTTCTTTATAGTCCAACTCTCACATCCATACATGACTACTGGGAAAACCATAGCTTTGACTATACAGACCTTTGTTTGCAAAGTAATGTCTCTGCTTTTTAATATGCTGTCTAGTTTGGTCATAACTTTCCTTCTAAGGAGTAAGTGTCTTTTAATTTCATGGCTGCAGTCACCATCTGCAGTGATTTTAAAGCTATGAATTTTCCAGTAATCATGTACGGTTGTGACCGTACATGACCATAAAGAAGGCTGAGTGCCAAAGAATTGATGCTTTCAAATTGTGGTCCTTGAGAAGACTCTTGAGAGTCCCCTGGACTCCAAAGAGATCAAATTAGTTAATCTTACAGAAAATCAACCCTGAATACTCATTGGAAGAACTGATGCTGAAACTAAAACTCTAATACTTGGGCTACCTGATGTGAAGAGCTGACTTATTGGAAAAGACCCTGAAGCTGGGAAAGATCGAGGGCTGGAGGAGAAGGGGATGACAGAGCATGAGATGATTAGGTAGTATCGCCGACTCAGTGGACATGGGTTTGAGCAAACTCAGGGAGATAGTGAAGGACAGGGAAGCTTGGCATGCTGCAGTCCATGGGGTCTCCAAGAGCTGGACATGACTTAGTGACTGAATAGCAACAACAATAATATGTAAAATGTGTAGCTTGTTCAAAGGTGCCAAGGGAGGGCGGTGTGCAAACTTAAACAGGGAGGTAAGGTGAACCTCACCTGGAAGGTGACCCTTGAGCAGAGGAAAGTTGAAGAAGGTAAGGGAGCTGGCCATGAAGATATCTGGAGGCAGGGGTTTCAGGTAGGGGAACACCCAGTGCAGAGGCCCTAAGCGGAAGACCCTAAGTGTGGGTCAGAAGAACATGGGGAGGCCAGGGTGAGAGAGAGCGGTAGGAGACAGACAGAGGCTATGAGAGGCTCTGTCCGTCACGTGGGGGACCAGCAGGTCACTGGTGTGGCTGAAGCACAGAGAGCAAGCGGAGAATTCCAGAGGATGGGCTCATTCTACACCAGGAAGAGACTGGGGTGCAATGTTAAGGCCTGGGTTTTCAAGCAAGTAGTTGTGCCGCCTGGGAAGCCCACAACTCACATGGACAGCAAATGTGTTTGTAAGAGATAAAAACTTCATGTCCTCTTATTTCTAATATGGATGGGAGAGAAAGGAGGCTCAGGATTATGAGTCTGATTTTAATCCTAGTTTTATCTCTGACAATAATCTTTGATGATCATTTCATTTGGCAGTGATTTCAGTTTTCTGTCTGCAAAATGAATGGAGTGGGAGGAGGAGGGAGGGATGAGAGAAGGGATAAAAATTATCCACCTTCCCACCTCCTAAGGTTGTGGAGAAGAACCAGGTTGATATATGAGTGGCCTTTGAGTTCTGGAAGAACTCTGGAGAATGCAAATAACACCCTGATAGGCAGAAAGGCAGAGAAGGCAATGGCACTCCACTCCAGTACTCTTGCCTGGAAAATCCCATGGGTGGAGGAGCCTGGTGGGCTGCAGTCCATGGGGTTGCTAAGAGTAGGACACGACTGAGTGACTTCCCTTTCACTTTTCACTTTCATGCATTGGAGAAGGAAATGGCATCCCACTCCAGTGTTCTTGCCTGGAGAATCCCAGGGACAGAGGAGCCTGGTGGGCTGCCGTCTATGGGGTCGCACAGAGTTGGACACGACTGAAGCGACTTAGCGGCAGCGGCAGCAGCAGCAGCAGAAAGGGGATAATGCAGTCTTTTTGCCTCTCCTTTTCCATTTCTTCTGTGACAGGTACAATTCCTCCCAGGAGGAGAAAACTGGTCTTCCTGCCTCAGTGGGTAATTTGGCCAATCAGAAATCATGCTTCTTCCACCCCGAACGACCGAGGCCTCCATGGGTGCACTGAGGCGGTGCTGGCGGCCCACCATCCACTCTGTTGCTGGTTTCTGGGCTACAGGTAAGTGATGGGCGTGCACGTACTCTCAATTCTAGGAGCAGCCAGAAGCCTTACAGAGCCAGCTGCGGTTTGTTGGAGTTCTGCTCTTCACACCCTCCACACTCGCCCCTGTCTCTTGGCTGATTCTTAGCGTAGTCCCAAGGTCTTATACACAAGGTCCTGCCCCTGGCCTTAGAGGGCATCATCTCCCCCCACACTTCACCTGGTTGCTACATGCTTCCGGAAAACAAAGCTCTTCCTCACCAGAGGGCCTTTGTACAAGCTGATCCCTATATCTGGGATTAAAAAAAAAACTTTTATATTAGAGTGTATTAGAGTATGTGGCTTCTCTGGTGGCTCAGATGGTAAAGAATCTGCCTGCAGTGTGGGAGTCCCAGGTTCCACCTCTGGGTCGGGTTGGAGAAAGGAAAGGCAACCCACTCCAGTTTCCTTGCCTGGGAAATGTCCAGACGGAGGAGACTGGCAGGTTACAATCAGTGGGGTTGCAGAGTCGGAATACTTTTATTTTAGATTAGAGTGTATTAGAGTATGTGGCTTCTCTGGTGGCTCAGATGGTAAAGAATCTGCCTGCAGTGTGGGAGTCCCAGTTTCCACCTCTGGGTCGGGTTGGAGAAAGGAAAGGCAGCCCACTCCAGTTTCCTTGCCTGGGAAATGTCCAGACGGAGGAGACTGGCAGGTTACAATCAGTGGGGTTGCAGAGTCGGACACAAATGAACGACTAACACTATAGCTGATTTGATTTCCCTTGTGGCTCTGTTGGTAATGAAGCTGCCTGCCAGTGCAGCAGATGCGGGTTCGTTCTCTGGGTCAGGAAGATCCCCTGGAGGAGGGCGTGGCAACCCACTCCAGTATTCTTGCCTGGAGAATCCCATGGACAGGGGAGCCTGGTGGGCTACAGTTGATGGGGTCACAAAGAGTCACATACGACTTAGCAACTGAACAATGGCAATAGCAACATAGTTGATTTACAATGTTGTGTTCGTTTCAGGGGTACAGCAACATGATTCAGTTATACACGTACACATATCCATTCTTTTTCAGATGCCTGTCTTCACTTACCTAAATCCTGCTTCCCTTTCAGGTCTCCATTTATAGGGTAGTGTGTCAGAGCGGCCTTGGCTGCCTCTCTGACCTAGGTTGAGCCTCATGTTGTGTTACCATATTATCCTGTACACTTAATATATTCAATTTAAAACTTTGTCAGCTTCCCTATTAGACTGAAAACTCTGAGGGCAGAGAAGACCCATCTGTTCCTGATCTTGTTTCCATCTGTCCATAGCTGTTTATCTCCCTTCCGTAAACCTGCCGGGAGTCATGTCAACATCATAATAGCTGCTCTTTGTCGAGTATGTATTTATGTGTTGGGCTTCCGTAGTGTTCAATGTTCTACTCAGATTTTCTCACTTTATCTACTTCAACCGCATAAGCAACCTAAAGAGAGAGTGAATGGGGACAACCAGGAAGCTGGGTGCATTTATTATGCGTCTACTATGTGCCAAACAGTGTTTACGGTACTGAGGATTCTGTACGGAAGAAAGCAGATAAAGCCCTGCGCTTGTGGAATCTGCATTCTAATATTTAGTGACAGCTACACAGCTGCAGTAGTGCAGGAAGATGACTAGACAGCCTGTCTTCTCCTGGGTGTAAAGTTACTAGGAGAGTGAAAGTCAAATCAGAAGAGAGATTTTGGGGCATGTGGCACAGTGGTAAAGAAGCTGCCTGCCAATGCAGGAAACATGAGAGACGCGGGTTTGATCCCTGGGTTGGGAAGATGGAGGAGGGCATGGCAACCCACTCCAGTATTGTTGCCTGGAGAATCCCATGGACAGAGGAGCCTTGAGTTAGACACAGCTGAAACAACTTAGCACACACGCACAGGAGAGTGAGAGCTAACACTCATGAAGTGTCGCATCCTGTATTTACATTTTATTTCATTATCGCAATAACTTTGTTTTTTAAAAAAATTATTTGGCTGCATCAAGTCTTAGTTTTGGTGGGCAGGCTTAATTGCCCCTCAACATGTGGGATCTTAGCTTCCTGACCAGGGATCAAACCTGTGTCCCCTGAATTGGTGTGCAGATTCTTAACCCCTGGACCACCAGGGAAAGCCCCATGATCATCTTCTGAGGCCGGTACTGTCATTATTGCCATTTCATAATGTGTAAACAAGTTTCCCAAGATCCCAGAGGCAAGATCGCTGCTGGTGGTCCCAGGGGGGACTCCCACCCTGGGTCCCCCAGGGCCTCTGCCTGCCCCGCCCCCTCTCAGCCGAGCCAGCCAGCAGTCCTGCCCCAGACCCACACCTGCCCCCAGGGAAGAGCTGTCCCTGTTAGCAAATGCTGATCTCACACGCGTATACTTCCAGTTACCAAGGTCCTTTCAAGTTTGACAGTCTCGATCTTGGCCGGCATTCCCTTCAGCCGGTCTTTGTCCACACATTAGAGCCCGAGATGGAAACCGTGATGAAACCTTTCTACTGGTGACCAGAGGGTGGCAGCTGAATGTATTCAGTAGAATGGTAACCAGCAGGGATGTGGCTAAGGTATCCAGATGTGGAAGAAGTTAAAAGGACGTGACCTCTAAGTGATGGCACAACTTCAGCCGGGTTAAACATATGGAATAAGAACAGAATGGGAAGGTCACCCTGGTGAAAACGCAGTTTCATGACAGCGGTGAAGGCGTTTCCCTCCCAGGGGCTATTAGCCTCCCTCATCTTTGACTCATCAATTTGAACAGAGGATCCCAGCTTCTCAGGGCATAACGCTTATGTCTCTGTTATCCTCAGGGTATAGGATATGATATAGACATTGTGTATCTGGTTTTCAGCACGACATTTGAAAATCCTCCTTTTTTCCCCCGTGGGTCAGCTGGAGAAATGTGGGCTAGAAGGTGATTCGCTGTTAGGTGTCTTGTTCAATGACTACTCCCTGTGGATCAGCGTCAGCTCTATTATGTGATGGGAGGCTCGGTTCTGGGCCTTGTTCACCGGGTTCAGGGCCTTGGATGAGGGCCTGCATGCCCACTGATCTGCTCTAATTCATGGCTGGAATAAAACTAGTTCACCTGTTGATAAGTTGGACCAAAGTCCAGGCTGGGGTAAATCTGGCGAGGGAGAATTTAACAGAAACCAGTGAATGGCTACACAGGTATGAAAGGGGCACCATACAGGTGTAAGATTGCAGTGACATGTCTGTGTAGCAAAGCGAACGTGGTCTTTTAAATACTGAAAATTCATTAAGAAACCAAGTATGTGAAGTGATGGCAGAAAACCAATCAGCTCGAGCTAATTTAACAGATATTTCTCATAACAAAAAGGTGCTAGACAGGACTTCCCTGGTAGTCCAGTGGCTAAGACTCTGAGCTCCCAATGCCGGGGGTCTGGGGTTCAATCCCTGGTCAGGGAACTAGATCCCATATGCTGCAGCTGAGTTCATGTGCCACAGCTAAAAGATCCTGAATGCCACAACTAAGTAACCTGGCACAGCCAAATAAAGAAATAAATGATTTTTTTTTTTTAAATTCCCAACAAAAGGGTGCTAGAAACTCATTCTAGTCCTTGGTTAAACCTGCCTAGGATACTGTTCCATTCTGAGCATCACGCCAACCTCTAGGACCATCTGGAGTGTGTTAAGAATCAGTGTCCAGGAGGCTGAGGTGGGCCCAGTGAAGTCATCTCAAGAACAGTGGCAGGAAATTGGGCCATTTAATTGGAAGTAAGGAGTAAAAGGAAAGGTCAGACAAACTTTGTTCAAGTATTTGGAATCTGTCTTGACCAAAATGGATTAAATTTAATCTGTGTGGTACCAGAAGCTTTGCAGGTGGCTCAGCAGTAAGGAATCTGCCAGTAATTCAGGAGCCACTGGAGATGTGGGTTTGATCTCTGAATCGGGAAGATCCCCTGGAGAAGGAAATGGCAACCTACTTGCCATTTTTTTCAGTATGAAAAATTCTGCTGACCGAGAAGCCTGGCAGGTTATAGTCCATGGGGTCACGAGGAGTCAGACACAACTGAGGGACTGAGCAAGCAGGCACCCCAGAGGCCTTGGAGCTCTGTAATACTTGGGACTATCCAGAAATGATTGGGAGGACTGGGGGTAGCCTGGCTGTCTAAATATGACCATAAGCCCAGAACTCTGTAGTGGGGCTCCGTTTATCAGACCTAGAGTCAAATTCCATGCCTTTTAATTAAACTCTTCATTTCCTCATTTTGGGCTCTAAATCAATACATAACCGGAATAATTTAAAAATAACAACCTGTGGCCGTCCATCTGGCATCTTTGTGGGCCAGAAGGAGTTTATGGGCTAAGCGGCCAAAGCTCTGGCCTGTATCATAGGGTCCCATAAATAGTCAGATGCAGACACATGCCAAGAATTCCACCCACTCACTTTTTAAAATAATGTGACTGTTTCAATGTTATCAGTTTAGCCCGACAGGTACCTTTTAAATTAATCTGTATTTTCTAATTTGATGATTTTTAAAAAATATTTAATTTTATTTATTTATTTGGCTGCACTAGGTCTTGGCATCACTGGTTGGATAGCATCACCAACTCAATGGACTTGGACTTGGGCAAACTTTGGGAGATAGTGAAGGACAAGGAGGCCTGGCATGCTGTAGTCCATGGGGTCACAAAGAGTCAGACATGACTTAGTGACTGAACAACAGAGTCTTAGTTGCAGTATGCAAAATCTTAGTTGCCGCATGTGGGATCTAGTTTCCTGACTAGGAATCGAACTTAAGCCTCCTGCATTGGGAGTGCAGTCTTAGCCATTGGACCACCAGGGAAGTCCCCTGTTGATGTTATTTTTAAGCCCTTTCTTGCGGAAGTTAAACTGTACAATGCTTCCAGAGAGCAACTCAAACGTGATGCACACTTTTCACTGTCAGTCTTTGGGGAGGTGCGGTAGTGGTTCTGAGACCACAAGACGTGTTACATTGTATCCAGCGCAGCTTGGGGTTCAGGAAGGACAGGGTCAGATCAGTAACTGAGCCCATTCAACTAATGCTTATTTAGGAATGTCTGTGTAGTAGGCGGGGCTTTACAACACTAGTTGTAAAGAACCTGTCTGCTAGTGCAGGGGACATAAGAGATGTGGGTTCGATCCCTGGGTCGGTAAGATCCCGTGGAGGTGGGCATAGCGACCCACTCCAGTATTCTTGCCTGGAAAATCCCATGGTCAGAGGAAGCTGACAGGCTACAGTCCATAGGGTCGCAAAGAGTTGGACGCGACTGAAATGACTTAGCCTGCACGTATGTAGTAGTAATACCTACAGAAATAGCCTACAGGCAGGCTATACAGAAATCAAAGAAAAAGTTCCTGCCCTCATATGGTTATGCGACTGAAATTACTTAGCCTGCACGTATGTAGTAGTAATACCTACAGAAATAGCCTACAGGCAGGCTATACAGAAATCAAAGAAAAAGTTCCTGCCCTCATATGGTTAACTAAGGGGAGACTAGCTGTGAATCATACTTGCTCTAAGTACAAAGAAAGGAACAGAATGGGATAGGAATACATGCAGGGGGCAATTCCAGCTGAAGTAGGAGAGAGGAGTAGTGTAAGGAAAGTAGCTGAAAGCTGGAATGAGAAAAGTGTTTCTCCATCTGGGTGCCCCATCAGAACCTTTTAGACCTCCCATTCTAGATCACCTCTGTCCTTATGCCAAGAGCACACTACACTAATAAGTGCATTTCTTATGATGTTTGATACGTGTTCTTTTTCTTCTTCTTCAGTCTTTCTTGGCTATTCTTGACCCTTTCATTTTCATGTAAATTTCAGACTCTGCTCATCAGTGTCCACAAATTTGAATGGGATTTGAATGGTTTTGCATGAAATGTAAACACCTGGTTAAGAACAGCTATCTTCACAATATTGTCTTATTAGCCTTTTTTTTTTTTTTCAGGTAATTTTACTTTCTTTAATATCTTGATTGAATTTTTATATGTGCATGCTGATTCTTGTCTGACTCTTTGCAACCCTATGGACTATAGCCCGTCAGACTCCTCCACCCATGGGATTCTCCAGACAAGATCACTGAAGTGGGTTGCTATGCCCTCCTCCAGGGGATGTTCCCGACCCAGGGATTGAACTCAGGTCTCCTTAACTGCAGGCAGATTCTTTACTGTTTGAGCCACTAGGGATGCCCCCAGTTTCCAAAGGGAAGCTGAAACATTTCGCCACTAACAGTGATGCTGTGGGGTTTTGGTTCGTATTAGATTGTTAGTTTCTATCAGTTTACTTTCTGTATGGCTAAGACTTACTGGTCAGAGGGTTAAAAACATGAGGATTCATAAATAGACCAGGTATATAAGGTCCCTTGACTTATGACAAAGATGCCACTTCCCTGCAGTGGGAATTTTTTTTTTTTTTAGTAAATTATGATTGATAATTGAATATAAATATGAAACAAATAATCAACCCCCTCTTAACACTGTACACAAAAACTATTCAGGGAATATATACCACAATGCAGAAGATTAAACCACAAAGCTGCTAAAGATGGCTTAGAATGCTGGCTTCACGTGTTTGGTGTGAACAAAGATTTCCTAAACAGGACACAGAAGACACTAATCATGAAGAAGGTGGGAGAAAAGGCTAGATACTGACTGGAGTAAGATATTTACAAATATCCAACAAAGCACTATACCTAGATACACCAAAAATGCTTCCAAATCTATTAACAATAACAACAAAAATCCAGACAACCCATGTTAAAACATGGTCAACAGACTGGAACAGAGTCTTCTCAAAGAAGATATCCCAAGAGGCTAACAGACCTGTGTGTGATCTCACTCTATAACCACAGAACTGAGAAAGGAAAAGAAAAAGAAACTGATGTGCTGTGTGTTGTTGGCAGGGATGGGTAGGGTAGGATTCGGACAGCGTTTGCCCACAGCTCTTCAGGCTTCAGGACTTAGGGGCCTGCTGACCTGACCTCTGAAGCTGGCCACTGTCTCTCTCTCTGTAAGGCTGTTCTCTGGGCTCTAGAACGGCTCTGCCTGTAAGAGCTGCAGCCCGCACAGAGGTGTCAGGAATGGACACCACAGCCCCCAACCAAGAGTAGCCCTAGGCCAAGACCAGCTGCGCTGGTGTGTGAATATGCCCTCCCGCTTGCTTCTGGTGTGTGTTCCAGACCGTTTAAAGAGGTGTCGGGGACTTGACCTCCCCCACTACAGGTGACAAGTGGTAAGGAACTCACCTACCAGTGCAGGAGACGCAAGAGATGGGGGTTCGATCCTTGAGTCAGGAAGATCCCCTAGAGTAGGAAATGGCCGCCCACACCAGTATTCTTGGCTGGTGAATCCCATGGACAGAGGGGCCTGATGGGCTATAGTATGGGGTCGCAAAGAGTCAGACATGACTGGGCGACTCAGTAGGCACACATGCCCGCAGTGGTACTTCCTTCATCTCATAACCTGTACTGGCTCTCCTCCCTTCATGTTTCATGTTTCACTTCCCTGCCATGATTTGGGGGGACATCTCCCAAATAAACCACTGGCACGCAAATCCTCACTTCAGGGTCTACATCTGGGGAAACCCCAATGAAGATATGTGTAATAGTCCCATAAAAATGTTTCCTTGCAAGAAAAGGAGATGGGAGGTCGCTCTTACTCTGCGAGGATAACAGGAGTTAATATTTCTTAGCATCGTTGCCGTTGTTATTTAATCACTCAGTCATGTCCCACTCTTTGAGACTCATGGACTATAGCTCACCAGGCTCCTCTGTCCATGGAATTCTCCAGGCAAGAATACTGGAGTGGTTGTCATTCCCTTCTCCAGGGGATTGAACCCGTGTCTCCTGCATTGGCAGGCAGATTCTTTACCACTGAACCACCAGGAAAGCTCCATTTCATGGCATAGATTGCTGTATATGAGGACTCACCACCATTCTCCATGCAAATTGTATACTTGTCACCCACTTGGGTGGAAATCTGATCATGTACGGTCAGAAATCGTGCTGGAAATTTTCCACGGTTTATCTCACCAAATTGTTGTCTCTATTATATTGATGTGGAAGTTGAAAATTACACGTGAAATAGCTTAGTTAAGATTACAGGGACTTCCCTGGTGGTCTGGTGGCTAAGACTGCAAACTCCCAGTGCAGGAGGCTTGGGTTCGATCTCTGGTCAGGGAACTAGATCCCACATGCCACAACTTAGAGTTTGTAGCAACTAAGACCTGGTGCAGCAAAATTAAAAAAAAATCATCACATTACAGTTTTAGGATGAATTAGGATGTCATAGGCTTGACAAGCAACCGTGACGTTGACCAGATTGTGAAGCATCAGGATGAGAATTTGGGAGAAGGCACTTTATCTTCTCAGTGGGAAACCAAGTGCTGTATAAACCAGAGGAATGTAATGACCAGAGTTTGTGGGTACCCCTCTGACTTCAGGATGGAAAGTGGGTCGGGGGAAAAGGTGGCAGAGTGGCCCTTTAGACAGTTGTTCCACTCATCCAGGGCTGAGGTGCTGCTGCTGCTAAGTCGCTTCAGTCGTGTCCGACTCTGTGCGACCCCATAGACGGCAGCCCACCAGGATCCCCCGTCCCTGGGATTCTCCAGGCAACAACACTGGAGTGGGTTGCCATTTCCTTCTCCAAGGGCTGAGATGGGGAGGTCTGAAATCAGGGTCTGCAGCCACAGAAATGGCAGACAGGGTGGGATCACAAGTCTTAGTGACCAACTAGACGTAGGGGCTGAAGGGGAGGGAAAACAGCTTCTCCTTTCAGACGTCTTTGGAATGTGGGTGATAATTGGAGTGTTTTCATTGAAGGCGCTTCAGCAAGTCACGGTTCTTGTCGCAGGGCTCCCCCTGGTGGTGATAATAACCACAAACTGGGCTCACCCTGGGTGCCTGCTGTGGTGGGAGACACAAGGCAGCCTAGTTACACGAGCCCCTCCTCTTCTCGTGGTGGCCGAGAGCCGCATAAAGAGAAACTGACAGCTGGGGTGAAGCGTCGGGCAGGGTGGTCCGGTTCTGAGATGGGTACGTTTCTAGGCATGTTATGTTCAGCATGGAGACCACAGTGCATAATTCTATATCATATACTTGAAAGCTGCTAAGAGACTGATTTTTTGTTTTTATAATGTGGTTTTACTTATTTGTTTTTATTTGGCTGCATCTGGTCTTAACTGCAGCACGCAGGCTCAGTGGCCCCGCTGCATGTGGGATCTTAGCTCCCCGACCAGGGATTGAAACTTCATTGAAGAGTTTCCTTCATTGCAAGGCGGAGTCTTAACCCCTGGGCCACTGAGGAAGTCTCAAGAGAGTAAATCTTAAATGTTCTCGTCACACACACACGAGACTGTAACTGTGCTCAGCGATGGATTTGTTAACTATACTTGTGCCGATTCTTTCTCAATTCATGCATGTATCAAATTATTACGTTGTACACCTTGAACTTATAAAGTGTCCTGCATAAACTTGCTGGTTAGTTGCTCAGTCATGTCACTTTGTGACCCCACGGACTCTAGCCCACCAGACTCCTCTGTCCATGGGATTCTCCAGGCAAGAATACTGGAGTGGCTTGCCATGCCCTCCTCCAGGGGAATCTTCTCGACCCAGGGATCCAACCTGCGGCTCTTACGTCTCCTGCGTTGGCAGGCGGGTTCTTTACCACCATAAGTGAAGTCGTTCAGTTGAGTCTGACTCTTTGCGACCCCATGAACTGTAGCCTACCAGGATCCTCTATCCATGGGATTTTCCAGGCAAGAGTACTGGAGTGGGTTGCCGTTTCCTTCTCAGGTGGCAATTTAAATCAAAGCAATGTGTTAAACAGAACAAACCTTTGCATTAGAGAACCCCAAGCCGAGTAGTGGGGCACGCCCTGCCCGCAAGACAACGGCCCTTACCTTCCGATGGCCCCAGAGCTGGTTCCCCTTCATGCCGTGACAGTCGTACAGAGTGACGGGGCTGCTGTGGGACACGGCATCGAAGCAGAACTTGCGCGTGTGCAGGGGCTCGCCTGGCCGGATATCCTCTCTCCAGCCGAAGGTGAAGAGCTGATGGAGTGACAGCAGCAGAAAAGCTACGGTAAGTGTAACTCGGAGAGATTCGCAAGTGGGGAGGAGTCTGTCTTTCGGCAGTGAAGAACTCCTGGCTCCTGTTGTACAGGAAAATAGCTTGGTGTGGGGGTGACAGAGGTGTTGAGAAAGCCAGGACCCTTGCGCTCTGTGGCTGGACAGGGGGCACCGTTGGCCCAGGCTGGCCAGCAAAACAAGTTTCCAGTTAGAGAGAGAGACACAGGGACAGAAGGAGGGGAGAAGCTGTTTAATGATGCTCTTTATCATTCTTTTCTGTTAAAATTTTTTTTGTTTGTACCAGGTCTTAGTTATAGCACGTTAACTCTTAGTTGCTACATGCAGAATCTACTTCCCTGACCTGGGATTGAACCTGGGTCCCCTGGATTGGGATCATAGAGTCCTAATCACTGGACCACCAGGGACATTCTTTTACATTTCTCATTTAGGTAAAAAATTAGTGCATTAAATGTTCCCCGTTCATGTGTGCTAAGCCACTTTAGTCATATCCAACTCTTTGCAATCCATGGATGGTAGTCCACAGCTTCTCTGTCTATGGGATTCTCTAGGTAAGAATACTGGAGTGGGTTGCCATTTCATCCTCCAGGGGATATTCCCGGCACAGGGGTTGAACCTGAGCATCTTATGTCTCCTGCACTAGCAGGCAGGTTATCACTAGGGCCACCTGAAAAGCCCCAAATGCTACACATTTAGCCTAACTGAGCAGATTAACTGAAAAAAGAGTAGGAGTAGGGTTGGACTGGATGGATGCTAGCAAGTTGACAATTTTGATTTAAATGAAAGCTGAGTTTGAGGTAGTAAATGATAAGCAAATTGATTTCCTGGGGTTGATAGGAGTAATCCTGCTGGGCAGTGTCAGAAGTTTGGGACTGTGACTCCCAGTAAGAGATACAGTTTACACACACACAGACCTCTCCCCTCACCCTCAACCCCCAGCTGAACAGAAGTTTCATGGAACATTTATCCTCTTTGCATTTAATAGACTTTGAGATCCCATCCAACCTGTTCCTGTCCTGGTCTGTTCTATTCCATCCATCCTATTATTTTACAAATTTGACTTATGGATTCACTAATTTGATTTTTGTTGTTGTTATTCAGTCCTTAAATTGTGTCTGACTCTGTGACCTCATGGACTTCAGCACACCAGGCTCCTCTGTCCTCCACTGTCTTCTGGAGTTTCCTCAAACTCATATCTTTGAGTTGGTGATGCCATCCAACAGTCTCATCCTCTGTTGCCCCCTTCTCCTCCTACCCTCAGTCTTTCCCAGCATCAGGGTCTTTTCCAATGAGTTGGCTCTTCATATCAGGTGGCCAAAGTGTTAGAGCTCCAGCTTCAGCATCAGTCCTTCCAATGAATATTCAGGGTTGATTTCCTTTAGGATGGACTGGTTTGATCTCCTTGCTGTCCAAGAGACTCTCAAAGTGTCACTGTTTCCATTGTTTTCCCATCTATTTGCCATAAAGTGATGGGACCAGATGCCATGATCTTGGTTTTCTGAATGTTGAGTTTTAAGCCAGCCTTTTCACTCTCCTCTTTCTCTTGCATCGAGAAGTTCTTTAGTTCTTTGCTTTCTGCCATAAGGGTGGTGTCATCTGCATATCTGAAGTTATTGATATTTCTCCCAGCAATCTTGATTCCAGCTTATGCTTCTTCCAGCCCAGCGTTTCTCATGATGTACTCTGCATATAAGCTGTCTCTTATACACATCTGGCTCTTCATATCAGGTGGCCAAAGTGTTAGAGCTCCAGCTTCAGCATCAGTCCTTCCAATGAATATTCAGGGTTGATTTCCTTTAGGATGGACTGGTTTGATCTCCTTGCTGTCCAAGAGACTCTCAAGAGTTTTCTCCAACACCATAATTTGAAAACATCAATTCTTCAGTGTTCGGCTTTTTTTATGGTCCAACTCTCACATCTGTACATGACTACCAGAAAAACCATAGCTTTGACCATACAGACTAAATTGACTAAAATTTGATTTTACAACGTGATAGATTGAAAAAGTACAATTTCCGTTTCTATAAGGAAAGGGTATTTTCTTGAGTTTGAGCTGAACAACCAAACTCTCAAGAGTTTTCTCCAACACCATAATTTGAAAACATCAATTCTTCAGTGTTCGGCTTTTTTTATGGTCCAACTCTCACATCTGTACATGACTACCAGAAAAACCATAGCTTTGACCATACAGACTAAATTGACTAAAATTTGATTTTACAACGTGATAGATTGAAAAAGTACAATTTCCGTTTCTATAAGGAAAGGGTATTTTCTTGAGTTTGAGCTGAACAACCATTTGAGGGGTTCAGTGGGAGAAATCCTTAAGTAAGTAGGAACATGGACTGGATCAGCCCTTGGGCTTCTTCCAGTTGTAACATCTCAGTGAGTTTGTGTCATTTTTATGACAGGACTTGTATGGGCCTCACTGTGAGGCCAAGCTGGAGAGCTGTCAGAAGACCCTGTGGACGTAAAAACAAGCACAGTGCTGAATTACATGCAGACAGTACACTTGGCTCTGACCAGGCTCTGAGGTTATCCCAGTTTTGGGGTCCTACTTGGGTGAGAAAATGCAGAGAATCTGGCAAAACTCCAGGGATGGCACACAAAAACAGTTACATGGGGGGGAAAATGGCAGGTGTCCAGCACAATGATCCAGTGTTACAGGTACATCTCTTCTTTTTCAGATTCTTTTCCATTATAGGTTATTAAAAAATATTGAACTTAGGTCCTTGTTGGTTATCTATTTTAATTTATAGTAGTGTTTATATGTTAATTCTAAGCTCCTAATTTATACCTTCCCCCACATTTAACTATAAGTTTTCTTTTTGTCTGTGAGTCTATTACCATCTTGTCAGTCAGTCAGTTCAGTCATTTAGTCATGTCTGACTCTTTGCGACCCCATGAACCTAAGCACGCCAGGCTTCCCTGTCCATTGCAACTCCCGGAGTTTACTCAAACTCATGTCCATTGAGTCGGTGATGCCATCCAACCATCTCATCCTCTGTCATCCCCTTCTCCTCCTGCCTTCAATCTTTCCCAGCATCAGGGTCTTTTCAAATGAATCAGTTCTTCGCATCAGGTGGCCCAAGGATTGGAGTTTCAGCTTCAGCATTAGTCCTTCCAATGAACACCCAGGGCTGATCTCCTTTAGGATGGGCTGGTTGGATCTCCTTGCAGTCCAAGGAACTCTCAAGAGTCTTCTCCTACACCACAGTTCAAAAACATCAATTCTTCTGCACTCAGCTTTCTTTATAGTCCAACTCTCACATCCATACATGACCACTGGAAAAACCATAGCCTTGACTAGACGGATCTTTGTTGGCAAAGTAATGTCTCTGCTTTTTTATATGCTGTCTATGTTGGGCATAACTTTTCTTCCAAGGAGCAAGCATCTTTTAATTTCATGGCTGCAGTCACCATCTGCAGTGATTTGGAGCCCCCCAAAATAAAGTGTGTCACTGTTTCCATTGTTTTCCCATCTATTTGCCATAAAGTGATGGGACCAGATGCCATGATCTTGGTTTTCTGAATGTTGAGTTTTAAGCCAGCCTTTTCACTCTCCTCTTTCTCTTGCATCGAGAAGTTCTTTAGTTCTTTGCTTTCTGCCATAAGGGTGGTGTCATCTGCATATCTGAAGTTATTGATATTTCTCCCAGCAATCTTGATTCCAGCTTATGCTTCTTCCAGCCCAGCGTTTCTCATGATGTACTCTGCATATAAGTTAAATAAGCAGGGTGACAATATACAGCCTTGATGTACTCCTTTCCTTATTGGGAACCAGTCTGTTGTTCCATGTCCAGTTCTAACTGTTGCTTCCTGACCTGCATACAGATTTCTCAAGAGGCAGGTTAGGTGATCTGGTATTCCCATCTCTTTAAGAATTTTCCACAGTTTGTTGTGGCCCACACAATCAAAGGCTTTGGCATAGTTAATAAAGCAGAAGTAGATATTTTTCTGGAACTCTCTTGCTTTTTTGATAATCCAGAGAATGTTGGCAATTTGATATCTGGATCCTCTGCCTTTTATAAATCCAGCTTGAACATTTGGAAGTTCACAGTTCATGTACTGTTGAAGCCTGGCTTGGAGAATTTTGAGCATTACTTTACTAATGTGTGAGATGAGTACAGTTGTGTGGTAGTTTGAGCATTCTTTGGCACTGCCTTTCTTTGGGATTGGAATGAAAACTTACCTTTTCTCGTCCTGTGGCCACTGCTGAGTTTTCCAAATTTGCTGGCATATTGAGTGCAGCACTTTCACAGCATCATCTTTCAGGATTTGAAAGAGCTCAACTGGAATTCCATCACCTCCACTAGCTTTGTTTGTATTGATACTTCCTAAGACCCACTTGACTTTGCATTCCAGGATGTCTGGCTCTAGGTTGGTGACCACACCATCGTGATTATCTGGGTCATGAAGATCTGTTTTGTATGGTTCTCCTGTGTATTCTTGTCACCTTTCTTAATATCTTCTGCTTCTGTTGGGTCCAGACCATTTCTGTCCTTTATTGAGCCCATCTTTGCATGAAATGTTCCCTTTGTATCTCTAATTTTCTTGAAGAGATCTCTAGTCTTTCCCATTCTGTTGTTTTCCTCTATTTCTTTGCATTGACCTCTGAGGAAGGCTTTCTTATCTCTCTTTGCTATTCTTTGAAACTCTGCATTCAAATGGGTATATCTTTCCTTTTGTCCTTTGACTTTAGCTTCTCTTCTTTTCTCAACTATTTGTAAAGCCTCCTCAGACAACCATTTTGCCTTTTTGCATTTCTTTTTTTGGGGGATGACCTTGATCCCTGTCTCCTGTACAAAGTCATAAATCTCCTTCCATACTTCTTCAGGCACTCTTGTCTATCAGATCTAATCCCTTGAATCTATTTGTCACTTCCACTGTATAATTGTAAGGGATTTGATATATAGTCATAAGGTCATACCTGAATGGTCTAGTGGTTTTCCCTACTTTCTTCAACTTAAGTCAGAATTTTGCAATAAGGAGTTCATGATCTGAGCCACAGTCAGCTCCTGGTCTTGTTTTTGCTCGCTGTATAGAGCTTCTCCATCTTTGACTGCAAAGAATATAATCATTCTGATTTCGGTATTAACCATCTGGTGATGTCCATGTGTAGTCTTGTGTTGTTGGAAGAGGGTGTTTGCTATGACCAGTGCTTTCTCTTGGCAAAACTCTGTTCGCCTTTGCCCTGCTTCATTCTGTACTCCAAGGCCAAATTTGCCTGTTAATCCAGGCATTTCTTGACTCCCTACTTTTGCATTACTATCTTGTACATACGTATATTTGTATCAGTTTTTTGAGATTCCACATATAAGTGACATCATGTGATATTTATCTTTCTCTGTCTGACTTCACTTAGTATGATGAGCTCTAGGTCCATCCATGTTGCTATAAATGGCATTATTTCATTCCTTTTTATGGCCGAATAATATTCCATTGTATATATGTACCACATCTTCTTTATCCATTCCTCTGCCTGTGGACATTTAGCTTGCTTCCATGTCTTGTCTATCATAAAAAGTGCTGCTATGAACATTGGGGTGAGTGTATTTTTTTGAATTAGAGTTTTGAAATACCCATATGACCATGTTGGCTCTTAACATGAAATCTCATCATATTTTCATATAACCCTTAGCGGATGAAGTTCAAACTCTTTAAAACATAAAGAACTTTCCACCTTCTGACCTTTGCCATGTTTTCCAGCTGCATCCCTCCCCCTTTAGTTTATATTCTAGCAATAGTAAAATATTTATAAGTTGCTAAGAGAGTAAATCTTAGAAGTTCTCATCACAAGGAAAAAATTCAGTTACTATGTTTGGTCCCTTGTACAGCAAGGAGATTAAACCATTCAATCTGAAAGGAAACCTGAATATTCACTGAAGAACTGATGAAGCTGAAGCTGAAGCTCCAATACTTTGGCCACCTGATGTGAAGAAGTGACTCATTGGAAAAGACCCTGATGCTGGGAAAGATTGAGGGCAGGCAGAGAGGGGGATGATAGAGGGTGAGGTGGTTGGATGGCATCACTGACTCAATGAACGTGAGTCTGAGCAAACTCTGGGAGACAGTGATGGACAGGGGAGCCTGGTGTGCCGCAGTCCGTGGGGACATAAAAACTTGGAGACAACTGAGCAACTGAATAACAACAACATTTGGTGATGAATATTAACTAAACTTATTGGGGTTATCATTTCATAATAGATGCAAATGTTGAGCCAACATGTATAACTGAAACAAATCTTACTGTATTTCAGTTAGACCTCAATGTGTGGCTTCCCTGGTGGCTTAGAGGTTAAAGCGTCTGCCTCCAATGTGGGAGACCCGGGTTCGATCCCTGGGTCGGGAAGATCCCCTGGAGAAGGAAATGGCAATCCACTCCAGTATTCCTGCCTGGAGAATCCCATGGACAGAAAAGCCTAGTAGGTTACAGTCCACGGGATTGCAAAGAGTCGGACACGACTGAGTGACTTCACCTCACCTCAATGTAAAAAACTGTAGTTCCTTGCTCTAATCAGGTTGTATGTATTTTCCCATCTATGGCTTTGTTCATGAGAGGCCCTCTGGCTGGAAGGCCCGCATTCACCAGCCAGCTCACCTAAGAAGCCATCTCTCTGAACCTCTCCTTCCCTCTCACCCCCACCTTCTTTCATCATGCTTGTCTGTTTATGTTTCTGTAACCTTCACTGGTCAGTGAGACCCCAGATGGCAGGAGCCATATCTTCATCTTTGTGTTTCCAGCACCCAGAACAATTCATGACATTTAATTCATGTCCAATAAAATTTCTATCTCATAAATAAAAACTTGAACTCATTATATAACAGAAAGTGCACTGGAATAACTGTCAAGAGGAACTAATTATAATTGGTCTTTTCGGTGTCTCAAATAAATTTGTTCTGTTTGTGTCTAATTATTAATACAGCAATATCACCAATAATTCATTTTTTTGAGCTTTCAATTTCAATGATTCTCAGCTCAGTTACCTATTATTAGAATAACAATGTCCTGGCCTATAAACCTGTCATGGATTAAATTTTATGTTATTTAAATTTCACAGATCTTGGTACCGTAAGCAGTGCAGGTACCGGTGGCTGTGACTGGTTTATCCATTTTCCACTTTGTCACTTTTCCTGATTTTACACCTGCAGAAGCCAGCGCTGAAAGGCGCTGTCCTCATTACCTCGTCTTTCATTACCCAGCTGGCCTGCAGAAGGGGTGGGCTGACCGCTGCCACACTTCAGGAGTCCAGGCTCGTCTGTGCTTCCATAGACAGTGATTTCTCTTTACTTTCCTACTGTTTCCTTTCCTCTCATTGTTGTTTAGTTGCTAAGTCCTGTCCCATTCATTTTTGATCCCGTGGACTGTAGCCTGCCAGGCTCCTCTGTCCATGGGATTCTCCAGGCAAGCTCACTGAAGTGGGTTGCCATTTCCTTCTCCAGGGTATCTTCCCAGACCAGGGATTGAACCCACATCTCCGGCATTGGCAGGTGGATTCTTAACCACTAGACCACCAGGAAGCCCTCTCCAGGGTCTTTGAAATGCTCTCTCCTGCCTCATAACTTATCCTAATTGTCACACGGAACCAATCAGGCACTGACTGATCTCCTTTCTGAGACCGGCAATCCTGTGCAATCGTGTCAAAGCAGAAGCAGGCACACATCACGCAGGTACCTGAAGGTTTGGGAACCTTTGGGCTGCTCCTCACTGACAAGAAATATTCAGATTTTATTCAGGTTCCCTGCACGGTACCTCCCGAATTGTTTTCAGCCTCAGAGTCCTCGCTCTTGAAGTGCATTGATGTTAGTTTCTTCACTTTCTTCTTTGAAGTGATACTTTGAAACAGATTCATAATGATATATAAGTTATACTTCTTGGTTTTGATGTTAATGTGGTGTGCACAATGTTGCCCGTATTGTATTACACAAAAGCACAAAGTCTGTTCAGTCACTAAGTTATGTCTGACTCTTGGTGACCGCATGAACTGTAGCCCCCCAGGCTCCTGTGTCCACAGGATGCTCCAGGCAAGAATACTGGAGTGGGTTGCCATTCCCTTCTCCAGGGGGTCTTCCTTCATTGAGTAATAAATATATACTGAGAATAAATCGAATAAAATGAAGAGTTAATTACTGGAAAAAAGGCGGTTTGTGATGTTTGAACCTCCACATCAATATACAGTGATACATGTTTCAGATAAGATTGACTTTCACCTCCTGTCAACCTTGTTTGATTGCCTTGTTTGCAGAGACTATGGGGAATGGAAATCTTTTTAAAGAGCTGGGACAATCCTGAGAGATGGGATGGGGAGGGAGGTGGGAGAGGGGTTCAGGATGAGGGACACATGTACACCCACGGCTTATTCATGTCCATGTATGCCCAAAACCACCACAATATTGTAAAGTAATTAGCCTCCAATTAAAATTTTAAAAAAGAGCTGTGTTAAGTGGTCCCTTGTGCCTCTTAGCTAGCTGTCTGCTTATCTAGTGCTGCCCTCTGGTGACTATTTCTTGAATTACATGCCACAGGTTTTTGCAGTTTTGCCTGGTCCCGGTGGCTCAGCAGTAATCCACCTGCCAATGCAGGAGATGGGGGTTCCATCCCGGGGTAGGGACGATCCCCTGGAGAAGGAAATGGGAACCCACTCTAGTATTCTTGCCTAGGAAATCCCATGGACAGCGGAGTCTGGTGGGCTACAGCCTATGGGGTTGCAAAAGGGTCAGACATGACTTAGTGACTAAATGACAAGGGGAGGACTGAGTATGCAATATAGCTGGCTTTATTTATATTTATTTTCACCCATCAGATAAAGTTTGCAGCCCAGAGCATATTTCACTCCAGCACATTTCCTGGGACGGAGATGTTAAACCTGATCCGGTCATTCAGGTATGTCTGTGTCCTTCAGATCAACCAGCTGGACAGGCGTGTCTCCTGGTCAGACTGAACAGAGACAGCAGAGAGGAATTGAACTCAACAGACTGTCCTTCTGGCATCCTCCTCTTCCTTTTTGAAAATGTCCTTTTCTCCTCTAGACGCCAGCCTGACCGAGTGGCCGTGAAGCCTTCTCTCTTGCTCCCAGACTGCAGTCAGAATTGCTTCATGGAGGAAATGGGTGGACACTGTCCCCTACCCTGGTCGCAGAGGATAAAGGTCCCCTGGAGAAGGGAATGGCTACCCACTCCAGCATTCTTGCCTGAGAACTTCAATGGACGGTGGAGCCTGGAGGGCTACAGTCCGTGGGGTCGCAAAGAGTCAGACATGACTGAGCGACTAACTCACGCAGAGGATAAAGAAGGCAAGTCAGCTTCTACTGATGGTCCACACCTGCCAGTGAGCCGCAAGCTGCAGGGCCTTCCTTAAAACCCATCTGATATTGTCCATAGATGCAGGGTGTATTTGCGAGCGTGTGTGCTCAATTGTGTCCAACCCTTTTGCGACCCCATGGACTGTAGCCCGCCAGGCTCCTCTGTCCGTGGGATTCTCCAGGCAAGGGTACTGGAGTGGGTTTGCCATTCCCTTCCCCAGAGAACCTTCCCCACCCGGGATGGAACCTGGGTCTCTGGAGTTTCATGCATTGGCAGGTGGATTCCTCACCACCGAGCCCCCAGGGGAAGCTCCCCTCAGCAAAGTCCCTGGTTTAGGGATTGATGGAGTTGATTCTGGGCTGTGCTCTGGACTTGGCTTAGTGCAACAGTTTTCCTAAATCGGCTGCTCTGTGCTGGGGCGGGGCAGGAGTGGGTGCACGGTGGGGAGAGGGGAAGGCTGACATGTCCAGCCTCATCACGCCCAATAATTCATGGAGATCCCAGGCTGGGCGAGGTGGGGGCTTCTACTAACTTAGTGTTCGTTAGTTACGAGACGTACTCCTTCAGTCTGTGTGATGAGTACATGAGGGTGTGCGGTTGAATTTCTTATAGTTTCCTGTTTGAAAGATTTTATAATTTAAAACAATAAAAAGGGGCAGGCACAATTCTTCCCCTGTCTTTCCTCTTTTACAGGTGACTCGGGGTGAGGGAAGCCCCAGGACTGTCACATTTCAGAGGTGGTCGGGAACCACACCTCACTTAATAAGCTGAGTTGCTCTGAAATGTTGTTTTCAAGCACAAGCAGTAAATAGTCTTAAAGCATGGCTTCCCTGCTTGCTCGGTGGCTCAGCGGTAAGGAATCTGCCCACCCAAACAGGAGACGCAGGTGTGACCCTTGGGTCAGGAAGATCCCCTGGAGGAGGAAATGGCAACCCACTCCAGTATTCTTGCCTGGAGACCCCCACGGACAGAGGAGCCTGGCGGGCTACAGTCCATGGGGTTGGGTCGGACACAGCTGAGCGACTAAACAACAAGTCTTAAAGCATCGCATGTGGTCCACGCTGGGGCGTTCCTGCCTCTGAGTTATCCTTTGTGTGGAAGATCACAGATTTCTGCTACAACGACAGGTACATGTAAAGTAAACTTTTCAAGCAGCCAGAGGGGGAGATAAGATTAGAAAAAGTCACAAAAACTGACAGAATCACCAAGAGTCCTTCCATAAAACCACGAAATCTGCTTGGGAGAGTTGTATAAACACCCTACAAACTTTTCATGGTTTGAAAGCAATCGTCCTGGCAAAGGAAACAGAACACTAGGGTCACAATCACCATCTCTTTACCATGCTTTCTATTCTTTTCTTTTTTTGACACCATTTGGCATGTGGGATCTTAGCTCCTCGACCAGAGATCGCATCTGTACTGGCAGCAGTGGGAGCATGGAGTCTTAACGACTGCACTGCCGTGAAATGCCAGCATCCTTTCTTTAAAGCCCATTTTAATACCTGATCTCATGGATGACCATCACTGACCTGAGAGGAAGCGAAAGCTGAGAAGGGGTTCCCTTGACCGCAGAGCTAGGTGGTGACCTCCCAGGCCCCTCTAGAGACCTATTCCCACACTGTCCCCTGCCTGTACCAGCCCCCCCCCCAGTCCCAGGACGCACCTGTTCATGAGACCAGGTCCTCTCAGAACCATCCTTGACACACACGTCCAGCCTTAGCTCGGTCCCCGTGGCTCCGTGCTTGCTGTCCACGCAGAGGTTTGCTGCCACGTTTCTAAGCTGCGGAGAGAAGGAAGGATAAGGATGGAGCTGTTCCTGACGATCCTGGTGGAGATTCAGCGGTGTTTTTTTTTTTTTTAATTTAATCCCACGATGATTGGGTGGTGCCTTAAATTCATATGGAGAGAAACTGGAGAATTAAATATCACATGGGCCAGTCTACATGTCAAAGAACACGAGAAGATTGGACTGCAAAACCGCAGTGAGACTCTGGGTGAAACTGCGGTCTAGAAACAAGGACAGAGCTCATGACTTCTGTAAGATGGGAGAGTTTTCCTTTCAGGTGGTTCTTTAACTCATAACTGGTCATCTTCCTGCTTCGAAGCATTGTCTCCTATCGTCACATTAGCTAGGTTAGCTAGGAGAGAGCTCTAGTATGAGGCCAGTGTGGCAGGTAGGTGTGAGGAAGAGGTCACTGTGTAGGGGTTCACCTGACGCCCCCTGGTGGCCTGGGATGGCCCTGTCATCCTGCTTTTAGCATTTCTCCTGGATGATAACCTAAAACGTGCCATCCAGTAGGCCTGAACGGATGTGAGAGTTGGAACAAAAAAAGGCTGGGCACCAGAAGATTGATGTTTTTGAACTGTGGTGCTGGAGAAGACTCTTGAGAGTCCCTTAGATAGCAAGATCAAACTAGTCAATCCTAAAGGAAATCAACCCTGAATATTCACTGGAAGGACTGAGGCTAAAGCTGAAGCTCCAGTTCTTTGGCCACCTGATGCACAGAACTGACTCACTGGAAAGACCCTGATGCTGGGAAAGATTGAAGGCAAGAGGAGAAGGGGGTGACAGAGGATAAGATGGTTGGATGGCATCACCAACTCAATGGATATGAGTTTGAGCAAGCTCTGGCAGATAGCAAAGGAAAGGGAAGCATGGAGTGCTGCAGTCCATGGGGTCACAGAGTCGGACACAACTTAGTGACTGAACAGCAGCAAGAGAGTATTAGGAAGGTAGGAAAGATAGTGACTATTGGTGCACTTCTTGACTGGATGAAGATTCTCTTCCCCAGGGGTCCCCAACCTCCAGGGTCTAATGCCTGATGATCTGAGGTGGAGCTAATTTAGTAATAATAGAAATAAAGTGCACAATAAATGTACTGTGCTTGAATCATCCCCAAACCACCTCCCCACCAGTCTGTGTAAAAACCGTCTTCCACGAAACTGGTGCCAAAAAGTTTGGGGACCGCTGCTCTACATCATGTAGAGGGACTTTGAAAAGTTATAGCATGAGAAAAAAAATGACTTAATCATTCTTTGTAAATATTGTAGTAAAGAACTGAATGGACTTTCCTGGTAGCTCAGCTGATAGAGAATCCGCCTGCAATGTGGGAGACCCTGGTTGGATTCCTGGGTTGGGAAGATCCGCTGGAGAAGGGATAGGCTACCCACTCCAGTATTCTTGAGCTTCCCTGGTGGCTCAGACAGTAAAGAATCCATCTGCGATGGATTGTCAGGAGGGAATCAAGGTTGTGGATACCAGATTCCTTATTCAGGCAATGTGGCCACAGTTGGGGTTCAACCTCTGCTGCTGGACCAGCGCTCTCGGGTGTCTGTCCATGCGGACAGGGGATGTGAAATCATGGAGGACACGGGGTGACAGTTCTGAACCTGGTTTGGCCTACAGACTTCTCTGAGAATCCCAGGAGAGCTATGGAGACTCTTGCAAAAACAAAGGAACTGGAAGTGGACACACACAAGCACTTTTGTATTCACTTTTCTGGCTGCCATAGACGCCACATTTGAACCCAGATGATGGAAAATGCGTGCCACCTCCACACACATTCCACAAGGGAATTGCCTCCTTTTTTCTTCTTCTTCTTTTTTTGGCTGTGCCACACTCATTGTTGGCTTTCCCAGTGGCTCAGTGATTAAGAATCACTTAATCTCCTGCAATGCAGGAGACTTGGGTTCCATCCCCGGGTCAGGAAGATCCCCTGGAATGGCAATCCACTCCAGTGTTCTTGCCTGAAGAATCCCTTGGACAGAGGAATCTGGCAGGCTGTAGTCCAAAGGGTTGAAAAGCGTTGGAAATGACTGAAGTGACTTAGCACACATGTATGCACACGCAACATGTGGGATCTGAGTTCCCTGGCAACGGATTGAATCTGAGCCCCTTGCAGTAGAAACATAGGGTCTTCAGCCCTGGACCACCAGGGAAGTCCCACCTACTTCCCCTTAGTCTCCTGGGAGATCCGGATGGGCAGGACATGAACTTGGCCATGTCAGCGAGTGCCCTAGTCACTCCCAATTCCTTCAGCTTTTCTCTACCTCCTCAATCAAGCACCAGGGAGGAATTTCATTGCAGAATTTGGGGAGCCAAGCTTAAAAGAGGCATTTTGGGGGATCAATTCCCAGGTGTGTGATTGAGTTTATTGGGTGCAAGAGAAGCAGCCCGAGGGGTGGAAGTCGGAGCTTGCATCACTCTCTGGGGTCTAGCATCCATCAACGCCTGTCTGATCTCAGCCAGGACCAGGCTTTCAGTTTCTTAAAGCTGCTCTGCCAGGGGTTGCCAGACAGAACTCTGGGAAGAGCTGTCTCTGTATTCTCGGCCACTGAACTCACAGCCTCTCTATCCTTAGAGCTCTGCTGTCTGCTCAGTCATGTCCGACTCTTTGCGACCCCATGGATTGTAGCCCACCAGGCTCCTCTGTCCATGGGATTCTCTAGGCAGGAGTACTGGGGTGAGCCGCCATGCCCTCCTGCGGGGCATCTTCCTGCGCTTCCTGCACCGTCAGGTGGATTCTTTACCCACTGAGCCATTTGAAAACCCAGTGTCAACTGATGGCAAAGCTCCTTCAGGGCACTCCTGTTCCCACTCCTGAGTCCAGGTGGAGGGAGCAGCAGCTGCTGTTGGCTTATGGCCACGTGGCTGCAGAGGGACCAGCTGCACAGGCTCTGCTCTTGGAAGAGGAGGACGTGAGGCAAAAAGGGACGTGGGCCACCCAGCGAGGCTGGGCAGTGGATCTGCCAGTCCTGCCCAAAGCTGTCAGAGTGCCTGGTTCTCTTTCTAAATGCTGTGAATGTGAAAGGGCTCTGGCAAGGGGTAGAGGAAACCATTTTCGGAACTCTCAAACATTCTAAACTCTCATCCAAATGGCATCTGTGTAGACACTGGGATAAATGGCTTTGGAAACCAAATTTCAAGTTCCAAGGGCATAATTGTCCACATCTGTGTAAATTTCAGCCCTTTGCTGTGCCAGAGAAGAGCCAGCAGGAGTCCAGCACAGGGCGAGGTGGGCACCTGCACTTCAGCCTGTCCAGCCACTCTGCTCACGCCCACCTCTTCAATTCACACCCCATCCTCGGCTCACAAACATGGCTCCGTCACAGTGAGCTGGTGAGTAAAATCGCAACAGAATAGACCCTAATGCTTGCTTACCCTTTTGAATAAAGTTTTCTTTCTGAGGGAAAGTAGACAAGAAAAGAACACAGATGATTTCAACTTTTCCACCATGGGCTCATGTATCTGCAACTAAAGGAAAAGCAGTTCACACGAGCGCACACGAGCACACACACATACACACACATCTAGGACAGGGTCACTGACTCATCTGGGACAGAAAAGGGCATTTTCCTGCTCTGTTCCTTCAACATCTAGCGTGGAGACTCAGCAGGATGAAAGTCACCTCAAAGGATGAGAGACTTGGAGCAGGATTAGAAAGTGAGGTGGTGCTTGACTAGGAACAGGGAAGAAACAGGGGCCAAAGGGACTCAGGACGTGAGACAGGATTACGGAGATCTCCTGGGGGCGAGGTCTGGAGGTCTGGAGGAGAGTGAAGCCTGTCTTAGGTTGGCAGGAGAATGCCGGCTTGAATGGAACCTGGGCTTTCCCTCCTCGACACAGGAGATTTTATGAAAGAGGGTCCGGAAAAGGGGCGCGGGGAATAAACATCGAGGTGGCTGGCAAGTGGGGACAGATAATTCAGTTGGTGGTCAAAGAGAGACCAGCTCAACGAACGCAGGAGTGGGGTTTGCTCTCGCCCTTCCATAGACTTGGGGGTTTTTAAGAAGTAGTGGGTTCATGATTCATTCAATAAACATTAAATAAGTACCTTGATGTCCCAGGGACTATCTATGCTAGACATTGTATACCGTGGAAAATAAAAAAGGATTAGTGGATGAAATGCGAAGATGATGAAAAGGTACAAACTTCCAGTTATAAAACGAAAAGTTTTGGGAATGTGACCTACAGCATGGTCACAACAGTTGCCCATTCTGTGTTGTATGTACGAAGACAGTGGGTCTTAAATGCTTGCATTGCAAGAAAATTAGTAATTCCACGGTGACAGATGGTAACTAGACTTATCGTGGTGATTGTTTTGTAATAGGTACAAATATCAAATCATTATGTGGACACCCAGAAGTAAATAGATTATGTTGTTGTTGTTCAGTTGCTCAGTCATGTCTGTCTTTGCGACCCCATGGACTGCAGCACACCAGGCTTCCTTATCCTCCTCTGTCTCCCAGAGTTTGCTCAAACTCATGTCCACTGAGCCAGTGATGCTGTCCAACCATCTTGTCCTCTGTTGCTCCCTTCTCCTCCTGCCCTTGATCTTTCCCAGCATCTCTTCTCCAATGGGTCAGCTCTTTGCAACAGCTTCAGCACCATTCCTTCTAATGAATATTAAGGATTGATTTCCTTTAGAATTGACTGGTTTGATCTTCTTGCTGTCCAAGGGACTCTCAAGAGTCTTCTCTAGTACTACAGTTCAAGAGTATCAATTCTTCGGCATTCAGCCTTCATTATGGTCCAATTCTCACATCCATACATGACTACTGAAAAAACCATAGCCTTGACTATACAGACCTTTCTCGGCAAAGTGATGTCTCTGCTTTTCAGTACACTGACTAGGTTATAGGTCAATTATATCTCAGTTTTAAAAATTCAGAAAAATACATTTGAATTCAACCCCCTCCCCCCAAGAAAAGTCTGTCCTCTCCTTTGAAAGCACATCTAGTCCCTTGTCATCCCCAAAGTCCTGATACACCAGGACCAGTGGTTTCTGAGCCTTCTGGCAGGGTATCCTCACTGGGCTGGGTGAGTCTAGGGGAGATGACCCCTGAGGTCATCCCCAGGTGGGGTCAACTGCAGAGACGTCCATAGCTTGACTGATGGGATCCAAAAACTGTTGCTTCTTGATTCTCATTCCTCAGTGATTGACAGCATTTCTTTAAATCCCACGGTGCTGTCTGTGATCGTTTATTTTTTTCATTCTCGGAAAGCTGTGATCTTTTTTGGTCCCCACAGCATGCCATAGCACAGAAAGAGTTTTGCAGGCACCTCTGCTGCCAATACACCAGACAGGACCAATTCTCTTTCAGGGTCTTGAAACTTTTTCAATTTTACTAGAAAAGCGGGGAAAGGATTTCTCTTCTGAGAGCTCATGAAACTTTTTTCTTAAAAAATTCAGCTTTTGTTGAGGTATAATTGACATATAGAAAATTAGATATTTACCATATACATTGTGGTGAGTTAATATATGTATATTTTGTGAAATGATTTTTCTCGTTAATTAACTCAGTCATCACCTCACATATTTATCTTTTTGTTCCTGATGAGAACATTTCAGTTCTCCTTGCTTCTTCTTCTTGTTTAGTTGCTCAGTCGTGTCTGACTCTGTGTGACCCTATAGACTGTAGCCCACCAGGCTCCTCTGTCCTTGGGATTCTCCAGGCAAGAATACTGGAATGGGTTGCCATTTCCTTCTCCAGGGGAGCTTCCTGATGCAGGGATTGAACCCAGGTCTCCTGCACTGGCAGGTCGATTCTTTACCACTGAGCCACATGGGAAGCCTCTCCTTGCTTAGCTAGTGTTAGTTATACAATTTGGTGTCATCAGCTACAGTCAGTATGTTTTACATGAGACCCTCAGACTGGGTGTGTCTTATTCCAGCCTTGAATGTGTGCTTCCTTCTGCTCACAATGAAGCCCAGCACACGTTAGAAGTGACCCACCAGTTGAATAGTTACTTCCTTTTGAATCTCTGCTACCGGACTCACATGACTGACCTCCCTACACACCTGCCCAGATTGTTCTCACGTTGAGATCAGAAATCTCCACCTGGATGGCTCATCAAGGGGGCCTTGAGGGGCGTGGCCATCTGCTGGTTGCCCTGGTAACCCCGGAGCAGACCAGGTGTCAATCCCCCTGTAAGGGGCGATCTCCCCCAATCCTGTCTCTTATACACATCTAGCGGCCGCCCTGACCCGCCTGCGCTCCCTGCATACAGTGCGGATGTCTGTAGTCCCGGGACCCTGCTTCAGACAGGTAAGCTCCCCTTCCATGAACCGCTGATGTCTCTGTCACTGACCCCGGCTCTTCCTTCGGGCTTAAAGCTAGGCTTCTGTGTGCTGTCCAACAGGTGGCGGAGCCCCCAGGGGACTGAGGAAATGCCCACGAGCACCAGAATGTTGGGAAATTAGGACGGGGGCTGGCAGATTACCGGTGTAATCCCTCTGTGGTCATCCACTGACGCGGGTCTTGAAAGCTAGGGGTGAGGGGGGGCCCCAGGGTGCCATCCACTAGTACTGGGGTTCCGTGGTGGCTGCCCATGAGGGCTGGGCACTGCCCAGAGTACAGAGAACCCCTAGACCCCCTCCGGCTGCCGTGGAGATTCTGGCCACCATGACAGAGGGGAAAGCGAAGTTAGACAGCAAGGCAGGGGACGCACCTCTGGGCTGGCCATGCCTTTTTTTTTTTTAATTTTTAAAAACATTTCTTTTAAAACTTTATTTATTTATGGCTGCGCTGGGTCTTCCTTTGCTGCTCGGGCTCTCTCTAGTTGAGACAAGTGGGGGCTGCCCTCTAGATGTGGTGCCCGCGCTTCTCACGCCAGTGGCTTCTCTCCTGGCAGAACAGGAGCTCTAGGGCATGGGGGCGTCTGTATTTGCGGCTCCCAGACTCTGGAAAACCAGCTCAGTGGTTCTGGTGCGCCGGCTTACTTGCTCCGCAGCTTGTGGGATCTTCCCAGATGAGGGATCAAACCTGTGTCTGATGATGGTGGCAGGCAGATTCTTATTGCTTTTTTTTTTTTTTTTTACTTGCTGTGCCAAGTCTTAGTTGCAACATGCAGGATCTAGTTCCCTGACCAGGGATTGAACCTGGGCCCCCCTGCACTGGGAGTGAGGAGTCTTTGCCACTGGACCACTAGGGAAATCCCTGGCCATTGCTTTTTGTTTTAAGAACGGCCACAGGTGCTGAGCAAAGGTTAACTTAAATGTGGATTCCTGTTTCTCTGAAAGTGAGGCATATGTATTAATGATGCTGGGAAAGATTGAGGGCAGGAGGAGAAAGGGGTGACAGAGATGTTTGGATGGTATTACCAACTCAATGAACGTGAGTTTGAGCAAACTCCAGGAGATGGTGAAGGACAGGGAAACCTGGCATGCTGCAGTTCATGGGGTCACAAAGAATCGGAAGTGATTTAGCGACTGAACCACAACAAATGTTTTAAGATACTGTGGATGATATATATTGTTATTACTGTTATTTGTTTAAACTGAACTGGCTATTTAGAAAGTAAAAATAGTACCTGAAAATGGCTGAAATAGGAATCTTTTGACATTCTGAAACTGGTTTTTGCATATGCCCTTAGAGGAAGTTGGCTTTCTGGAAGAATGGGTGTTTCTCTTCATGTGCCTTTGAGATGTAAATGATCTGCCTGTGCTCTAGGTAACTTTAATTCCTGAGAGTGTAGAAGAAGAAAGAAGAAAAAAAAAATAAAAAAAGCCTCTTGAAACTCTTGCTGGAAAACTGTGAGATGTCTTTGTCTATAAAGATATATGCATGTCTACGTGTATAATTATGAGGTATCTCTGCCTCCAAGTGGCATTGCCAACATTGCTTTGTGTCTGAGCTCTGTTTATTTGCTTGGCAGAAATTGCATGCTTACATGAATTCTCAGAAATAGAGTGAAGTTCAGAATCATGTGATCGGAGAAATACTCAGTACTGAATTGATATCTGATATTGAAGCTACTTAAGCTTGTTGGTTTGATTAATATAGACATATCTTTTTCTAGCCATCAGTGTTTAACACTTTCATTCAAATGAAGATTTCCCTGTTCAAATTACTGGGATTATTTCTTTCTCCTGGCTGGACTCTGATGCAACCACTTCTGAGAAATAGTTGGAGAAGGACCGGATATCACAGGAGCAAAGAGGATGAGGAGGGTTGAGGGTGGAAGTCCCACGAATGGTTTCTTCTGGAAGCAGTCAAAGGAGGAATAGTCAGAAAAATAAGAGGAAAACCAGAGAGGTTTTCCAGAAGTGGACAGGGCCGGGGGTCAGCAGGGTCAAATTCCTTAGTGAGGTCAAGCAGGCAAAGTTCTGGGAGGGGCTGTTGAACTTGGCAGCTAGGAAATTTTCAAGATCAGTAAATGAGGAAAAGGGAGGTCAACCAATTGAAGCTTCTCTTCCAAGAAGCTGGACTTTGACGGGAAGGAGAAGAAGCAGAATTAAAACAAAACAACCTTTCATGGTGAGTAGACTTGAGTATGCTAAGTCATTTCAGTCGTGTCCGACTCTGTGCAACCCCAGAGATGGCAGCCCACCAGGCTCCCCCGTCCCTGGGATTCTCCAAGCAAGAACACTGGAGTGGGTTGCCATTTCCTTCTCCAATACATGAAAGTGAAAAGTGAAAGTGAAGTCGCTTAGTCGTGTCCGAGTCCTAGCGACCCCATGGACTACAGCCTACCAGGCTCCTCCGTCCATAGAATTTTCCAGGCAAGAGTACTGAAGTGGGTTGCCATTGCCTTCTCCGAGACTTGAGTATAGAAATATATATAAGCCCTGCCCCAGTTCATCTGAGATGGGTTAAAAAGTGAGATGCTTTTAGAAATTAAAAGTGGCAGATGGTGGGGAGGGATACAATAGGATTGGGATTAAATATACACACTGCTTCCTTGGTGTCTCAGACAGTAAAGAATCTGCTTGCAATGTGGGTTTGATCCATGGGCTGGGAAGATCCCCTGGAGAAGGGAATGGCAACCCACTCTTGCCTGGAATATCCCATAGACAGAGGAGCCTGGTGGGCTACAATGCATGGGGTTGCAAAGAGTCAGACATGACTTGGTGACTTTCATTTTGATTTTAGAAATTAAAAATGGCAGATGGTGGGGAGGGATAAAATAGGAGTTTGGGATTAAAATGTACATATTACTATGTATTGAAGAGATAATCAACAAGGACCAACTGTATAGCACAGGGAAAGCTCTACTCAATATCTTATAATATCCTATAATGAAAAAAATCTGAAAGAGTGTGTGTATGCGTATATATATATAAGAAGTGGGAATACATGTGTGTGTATATATATCTGAGTCACCTTACTGTACACCTGAAACTAATACAATATTATCAATAAACTACACTCCAACACAACATTTTAGAAAACAGCTTATAAATTCAAAGCACTGACGACGCCCTCATTATCCTTCTAGGACCTTCGCTGTGGAAGGTTTGCCTCGTGGTCACGACACCATTTATGCTCTCGAAGATCATCCCCCACTAATTGCTCCATGCCAGTAACATCCAGTAGCTGCTGGCAGAGATGACTCTCGCCTTTCCTAGAAATTAAGCCCACAGAGATTATCTTCCCATTGCACGCACATTTTCCTCTTTTGAATTCACCATAAATGTAATTGCTTTAGCATCTCTCTCGTGCCCTGGGACCTACTAGAACCACTTGCTTCGGAAGCCTAGCTTACATTACACAAGGAATTGAAGAGCCCATGGCACAAATACCACCATAGGGCTTTCAGATTTAATGTTTGTACTCTGCTCCAAATAGTCTATTTCTAAAACTGTGTCTTGCCACTTGAAGTGAGGGACTTGTGACTATTGTTTGTGAAATATACCTAGTGTCAGAACTTTCAAATGAAGGGTTAGTTGCCAAAAATGATTCTATTTGCACAAATAGATAAGGAAAATTTGTGTAAATAAGTCACTTCTAATTAAGCAACTTTCTTGGATAGAAGGAAAAAAGATGAGAATACCTATATTTCATACTGAGCTTCCATGGTGGCTGAGTAGTAAAGAATCTGCCTGCCAATGCAGGAGCCACGGGTTTCATCCCTGATTTGGGAAGATCCCTTGGAGAAGCAAATGGCAACCCACTCCCATGTTCTTGTCTGGAGAATCCCATGGACAGAGGAGCCTGGCAGGCAACAGCCCATGGGATTGCAAAGAGTCTGATATGACTGAAGCAACTTAGCATGCACCAGTGTTCTTGCCTGGAAAATCCCATGGACAGAGGAGCCTGGTGGACTGCAGTCCATGGGATTGCAAAGAGTCAGATATGACTGAAGCAACTTAGCACGCACAATTATTCTTGCCTGGAAAATCCCATGGACAGAGGAGCCTGGTGGGCTACAGTCCACGGGCTCACAAAGAGTTGGACACAACTTCCCCAACTAAACAACAACAATATTCATACTGAATTGGGAGCTTTCACAACTATCATTTCACTTCTTCATTTGCACCACTGCCGTGCAGTGCGTGTGTTTCCAGTTGCTACTGAGGCTCTGGGAAATTACATGGTTTGTAATGATGCAACAGGTAGATGGCAAGCAGGGTTGGTACCCCCATCTCTGATCCCTAGATCCTTGCTCTACACCACGCGATGGGGATGGAGAGAATTAATTCACTAGAACAGTGCAGTTTGGGGTGGTACGTTGGTGGCAGATGCTTTACTGAGCCCAAGGGATGCATGGAGATGAGAGATGGTTGTGAACCCTTGGGCTTAGAAGAGAGCGCCCTCCTGGGTGGGGTTGGAGTTTGACCAAGGTAGAGAGGCTGAAGCAGGGTCAGCAATAAGACCCCTGTAACGATTGCTTGGTTAAAGTGCTGGCAGCCCAGGGATGGACAAGTGACCATTAATTCATCTAGGCCCAGGGCTGAAGGGGACAGCTGTTGGCCTGCAATGTCTGGACTCTGGGCAGGGGTTGGGGGGCTTCAGAAATCAGAGGAGTCACAGATTATGGGGAGGAAGCATTTCCTGACCTCTGCACGAGACTCTAGATTTCGAACCTAGATTCTTAAAATATAACATTTTCCAAAAAGAAAACTTAGAAAGCTGAACTGTGGTGACTTTATCCTGACCTACACCGTCAATGAGGAAATACCTCCTTTTGTGTCCAGTGAAGCTAGGTGTATCCTTTGTAAAGCAGAGAAGATGGAACAGTTTTGATCTTTCGAATAGGCAGAATATAACTTAGAACTCTTAGTAACTGATTTTTTTTTTTGTAGTTTGGATTTTTTTTTTAGGTTTCGGTATTGTCATTTCACAAAGTCAAGGAAGGAATGAGTTCAGTCCACATCCTCTTGGATGTATTGTTGGTATGCGAGTGACCTGCTGGCTTGGTTGAGCAAGGGTTTCTGAGAGCTCAGGTGACAATTACTCGCATTTTGATGTGAGTTATGCACACAGGTGTGATTAAACAAAAGCACAGTCCATGTACGCCAGAAATGTGAAGGCAGACTTTTTGTTAAAGTCTAAAGAATAGCTTAGGAGATGAAAGGACTCACGTGTGCCCTGGTTTTCTCCCTGCAATATACAAAACTCAGATGAGTAAATTAAAGCTGAACAGAAAGATGGGAAATGAGACTAGAAGAGTTCAAGACTTTCTACAGGAAAACTCAGGCTTCCCAGGTGGCTCAATGATAAAGAATCTGCCTACCAATGCAAGAGCCACAGGCCAATCACTGGATCAGGAAGATCTCCTGGAAAAGGAAGTGGCAACCCACTCCAGTATTCTTGCCTGGAGAATCCCATGGACACAGGAGCCTGTCAGGCTACAATCCATGGGGTCACAAAGAGTCAGAAACAGCAACTAAACAACAACAAGGAGTCACTTAGGAGATGAACAGATTCTCTTGTGCCCCAATTTTCTCCCTGCAATATACAAAACTCAAAAGAGTAAATTAAAGCTGCCTAGAAGGAGGGGAAATGAGACCTGAAGGAAAATTTTACAGGGAGAGGTCAAGACTATCTGCAGGAAATCTTGCCTAGAGAAGATCTGAAAGTCAGCAGGGAGTAAGAGTATTCTGCAGGGAGAAGGAGTCTGCAGGAAGACCACTTCCCACGCTGTCAGCCGCACCCTCTATGCCTGTGTTGAGGGGCTTCTGAGCAGAGATGCTGCACTGAAGGCGGTGCCTTCTGGAGAAGGTGGTTTGTGTGCCCTGGAGGCATCGTGGCCCCGTGTCAGCTGAGACTGTGGGAGGAAACTGCAGACTGGTTATCACCAAGCCTCTGCACCGCCACTCGGAACGCACAGGGTCATCTCTCCAGACCTGGCCCCATTGCATGCCTCATCTTTTAATTAATCCCTTGACATTTCACATCCCCGTTGTTTCCCCTGGAGTGATGTTCTGCTAATAAAAACACTCCTGTCAAGGCCGCTTTCATCTGTGAACTGCCAGTAAATCTCAGATTTGCTTCAACTCTGTTGTAATCCTGAAAACCCACTTTCAACATTATTCTTGAGAATCCAGGTCACTGTAGGCAGTGAAAATAAAGCAAGTGTTTAGTGCTTGAGAAATGACTCAAGGAGCATGATGCCTAGATAAAACAATTCTTCCTTTGAATTCAGTTCAGATCATGGAAATGTGGACAGGTTTAAAAGCTTGTTTAATAAAGAGATGCTAGGCTTTTGTGTAAAATTCAGTACCATTAGTTAATGAAAATCTGCAATCAAGAATCATAAGGTTGAATCTGAGAAGTACTTGTCCTGCTGAATTGGACAGGATTAAAGCAAAGTCTTTGAGATGTATGGACATTTGTGGGCTATTAAAGTTCTCCAGGGAAGTAGGTTCTTTTGAACTCATTCTTGAGTTTAACAGTCATCCTTCCAAGGAAGGTCTGCAAATTGTCTTTATTTTCAAGTAAGAAAATAAACAATGAACACCAGTTCATTGCAGCACTGTTTACAATAGCCAGGACATGGAAGTAATCTGTCCATCAGCAGAGGAATGGATAAAGAGGATGTACTATATAAATACAATGGAATCTTATTCAGCCATAAAAAGAAATGAAATTGTGCCATTTGCAGAGACAGGGATGAGCCTGGAAACTGTCATACAGAGTGAAGTAATCAGAAAAAAACAAATATTGCATATTGACACATACATGTGGAATCTAGAAAAAAGGTATGTGTGTGTGCTAAGTTGCTTCAGTCATATCCGACTCTTTGTGATCCTATGGACTGTAGCCTGTCAGGCTCCTCTGTCCTTGGGATTCTTCAGCCAAGAGTACTGGAGTGGGTTGCCATGCCATCCTCCAGGGGATCTTCTCGACCCAGGGATTGAATCTGTGTCTCTTAGGTTTCCTGCATTGGCAGGCAGGTTTTTTACCACTAGCCCCACCTAGGAAGCCCAGAAAAATGATACAGATGGTCTTATTTGCAAAGAAGAGATAGACACACAGATATACAGAATAAACAAATGGAAACCAAGGTGGGAAGGAGGGAGTTGGGGCGAATTGAAGGGTTGGGATTGACACATATACACGATTGACACTATGTATAAAATGGATAATTAATGAGAACCTACTGTATAGCACAGGAAACTCCTCCTCCTTCTACCTCCTGACACAAAACCAAACAGATGAGGAGCAGAAATAGTGAACTTTGGAGGTCTAGCCTTAAAATTTTGTGTCACACTGACCAGTATTCCACCTCTGTGTCCTGTATCAAGAGAAATTCATGCAAAACTAGTAGGGAAAACTGATTAATATTTCCTAGGAAAAAAGCAAATATTTTCCTTTTAAACCAGTGATACCAGAAATCCCATACTGGGCCACCATGTCATGCAACAATCAATGCAATAATCTCAGAATGCTTGAATGTTCCAGTCAGCTTTCTGAACAGTAATCTCACACTTTTTCCTAATTTGATCATTTTGGATAGTCTTCCTCCTCACAATTTTCTTAACTGTGTGTGTATTGTAAGTTGCTTCAGTTGTGTCAGACTCTTTGCGACCCCATGGACTGCAGCCCACCAGGCTCCTCTGTCCATAGGATTCTCCAGGCAAAAATACTGGAGTGGGTTGCTACGCTCTCCTCTAGGGGATCTTCCTGACCCAGGGGTCACAGCTGAGCCTCTTATCTCCGGCATTGGCAGGTAGGTGGGTTCTTTATTACTAGCACCACTCGTGAAGCCCAACTGTGAATGTAATCACAACAGACTCAATGGAGAGAGAGTTCCCAGAACGAGCTAATCTGAGTTTGATGAGATTATGATTGAAATGATGGGTGTCAAAAGCTGACTATTATCCTTTCTCTGGAAGAGAGTGAAACTTTATTTCTCCCTGGACATAGAGCAGAACAGAACAATAAAACCATGCAGAATAAAACGAAAGAGGTCTTAAAGACAGCCTGCAGAAGTCTGGTTCCAGTCTAGCGAGTCTGGGTCCATGTACAACTTAAACAGCTGGTCCAGGCAAGTTCACATGGAAGTTCAGCAAACCCGCCTAGTTTCAGGTGGCTTTGAGAGATCAAGGGCTAGCTTCTGTGTCTTCCAGGAGCCTGCAGTATTCCCTCAAGCCAGTGACTCTGGGGAGAAGCTATGCATTCATCATCTCCAACTCCAACATCTGGCATAGTTTTTGGTGTTTAATGACTTCACCAGCCGGGGCTACCATAGCAAAATACCGCACACTGGGCGGTTTAAGGGAGTCCCAGGTGGCTCAGATGGTAAAGAAGCTGCCTGCAGTGCAGGAGACCCGGGTTCGACCCCTGGGTCGTGAAGGTCCCCTGGGGAAGGGACAGGCTACCCACTTCAGTATTCTTGCCTGGAGATTTCCAAGGACAGAGGAGGCTGGGGGCTACAGTCCAGGGGGTCGCAAAAAAGTCGGACACACCTGAGCATGCACTCAAGTCCTGACTCCTCTCGTTGCTGGAATTAGGTCACAGGTGAAGCTCCAGCGATGACTTTTTGAGCCACAGGTGGCCCTCCAGCTGAATGGGACACCTACTTGTTTTATATTTTTGAGCCTGGTCTTAATCTTATCATTCAAAGCTGTTAATATCACTTTATGCAAGTGATACTAAACTCTTTTTGGAATCTGTTGAAAGCCATGGGCGCTTCAGAAAAATGTACACATACATGAAGTATTCTCACTTTGTATCTCTGTTGGCCCATAAAGACTGTTTCACGTGTTTATTACATACAGCTCCCCCCCAACCCCAACACATAAACACATGGAAACTTAGACTTTGCTCTTTGGAATTCAGGATCTGAAAATTTCCCTGTGCCCATGGGCACTGGTAGACAAGAAAATGACTGTGAGACCACTCTCTTGAACCACTGCCTTGGGTATGACTGAGGTCCTGCACTGCCTCTGCCATCCATTTGTTATGCAAACAGGGTTTCCATTGCAGTAAATAACAGCCAGCATTTCACTAAGAACATGCTGTCGGCCCTAGGCTAGGGGCTTTTTGGGGATTATTTCATTTTATCATCAAAACTACTCTGTGGAGGAGGTATGGTTGCATTTCTATTTTGCAATGAGGAAACCAAGCTGTATTAGTTTCCTGCAACTGCTGTAACAAATTACCACAAACTTGGTAGCTTAAAACACTGAAATGTGGTCTCTCAGAGTTTTGGAGGCTAGAAGTTCAAAATCAAGGTGTCAGCTGGGTTGTGCTCCCTCCAAAGGCTTGAGGGGAAATATCATTCCTTGCTTCTCCTAGCTTCTGGTAGATCCCAGCATTCCTTAGTGTGTGCCTACTCATCCCATCTCTGCCTCTGTCTTCACATGGCCTTCCCCTCTCTTCCCTTCCCCATTCCTCTCTGTGTCTCTTCTAAGGACACTTGCCACTGGATTTAGGCTCCACTCAGATAGTCTAGTGGAGAAGGAAATGGCAACCTACTCCAGTATTCTTGCCTGGAGAATCCCATGGGCAAAGGAGCCTGAGAGTGTACAGTCCATGGGGTCACAAGAGTCTGACAAGACTTAGTGACTAAACCAACCAACCAACAGATAGTCTAGAATGATCTCATCTTGAGATCCTTAACTTAATTCCATCCACAAAGACCCTTTTCCCAAATACTATCATGTTCACAGGCTCGGGAATTAGGATCTGGACATATTTTTTGGTTGGCCAGCATTTACCCTGTTAAAACAAGGCATAGCTAGGTTACAGTAAGTCTGTGGTGGACTTGGGATTCCAACTTTGATTTGAAGGCCCTGAGAAGCTATGAAAGCCCCACTCTTGCTAGTTGTAGACTTCCGCACCTCCCCTTGGCTTACTCTAGTTCAAGGGACAGTTGCACCATGTGCTGATGGCCATTTAGCAGTTCCCCTTTAGGGTGTACACACAAAATAATTGATAGCAAAGACTTGAACAGGTATTTGTACCCCCATGTTCATAGCAACATTATTTGAATAGCCAAAATGTGGAAACAACCCAAAGTTGCATTAATGGATGAATGGATAAACTAAATGTGATATATATGTACAATGTACAAATGTGATATATATATACATATATATATATATATATACACAATGGAGTATTATCTTGCCTTAAAAAGATGAAATTCTGATACATGCCTCAACATGAATGAATCTTGAAGACATTATACTAAGTGAAAAAAAACAGTCCCTGAAAGGACAGACATTGTAGGGTTCTTCTGAACTTCTTCTGAATTACATGGAACAGTCAAATCCATAGAAACAAGGAGCAAAATAGAAGTTACCAGGGGCTGGAGAAGGAAATGGCAACCCACTCCAGTATTCTTGCCTGGAGAATCCCAGGGACAGAGGAGCCTAGTGGGCTGCCATCTATGGGGTCGCACAGAGTCGGACACGGCTGAAGCGACTTAGCAGCAGCAGCAGCAGCAGGGGCTGGGAAGGCAGGAATGTGGAGTTGTTTAACGGGGACAGAGTTTCAGGTTGGGATGATGGAAAAGTTCTGGAGATGGTGGTGATAATTACACAACAGTGTGAATGTGTTTAATGCCACTGACCTGTTTATTTAAAAATACCTATAAAGGTAAATTTTATATACATATTTCACAGTAATAAAAAAGGACAGTGCTTACTTGATGGTGATTGGGGAATTTGCTTTGGCTGTTTGTAAAGCCCTGAAAGAAAAGAAGCCAAGCGCAAAGGGTCTGGACGTAACGGCAGGTCATGTGAGGCAGCACGGCATTCCTTTGCTTTGGGGTGGATATTGGAAGAGATTTGTGCTTAATAGGATGTCTGAATGAATACACTTTTCTCAATGTATTTAGAACTCACTCTGTCACGCACCAACAACATATTTCACCTCCACTTTGTTCAGTTGCTAAGTCACGTCCAATTCTTTGCGACCGCATGGACTGCAGCATGGCAAGTTTCTCTGTCCTTCACCGTCTCCTGGAGCTTGCTCAAACTCATGTCCATTGAGTCGGTGATGCCATCCAACCATCTCATCCTCTGATGCTTCTTTCTCCTTCTGGCCTCGATCCTTCCCAGCATCAGGATCTTTCCCAGTGAGTTGGCTCTTCGAATCAGGTCGTAACAGTATTGGAACTTCAGCATCAGCCCTTCCAATGAATATTCAGGACTGATTTCCTTTAGGACTGACTGATTTGACCTCCTTGCAGTCCAAAGGACTCTCAAGAGTCTTCTCTAGCACCACAATTTGAAAGCATTAATTCTTTGGTGCTCAACTCTCACATCCATATATGACTACTGGAAAAACCATAGCTTTGACTGTATGGACCTTTGTCGGCAAAGTGATACCTCTGCTTTTTAATTCACAGTCTAGGTTTGTCATAGCTTTTCTTCCAAAGAGCAAGTGATTTTTAATTTCATGGCTGCAGTCACTGTCTGCAGTGATTGCACCTCCACTTACTCATAAGAAAAAGTTACAAGGAGATATAGCATGATCTCTTCTTGTGTGATGGCACATAATCATTTCAGGAGAGAGCTGTCTGGAAATCCCCCCAAAGGACCAGGATTCCTTCCGGTTGCAAGGAGAAAACTAAAAACAGCTGAAGGAAGTTGCAAGGGATAAGCATTTTGATTTTTATCTTCCCCTCTCTAATCTTGCTTTATCTGAGACTAACTCTCTTCCGATCCATACTATCATCTTTAGAGACTAACCAAGATTGTTTTCTTAATGAATAGCTCAAGTAGTCATGGCCAAGCTTTCTAGCTCTAGTGCTTGGGTTTTGTAACCAAGCAGGACAACTCAGCGGGGGTTGTTCCTAAAACCAGAGAAAAGATACTAGTAAGCTATAACGCAGGGGGCTTCCTTGGTGGCTCAGATGGTAAAGAATCCACCTGCAATACGCGAGACCCAGGTTCAATCCCTGGGTCAGAAAGATCCCCTGGAGGAGGAAATGGCAACCCACTCCAGCATTCTTCCCTGGGAAATCCCATGGACAGAGGAACCTGGTGGGCTACAGTCTATGGGGTCATATGACTGAGCAACTAACACAGACACACAAGCTAGAAGAGACAAAGTCTACTTCTAAATTTGTAAGTGATTTTATAATACATTTGCCGAGAAAGAGGAAATAAAGGAGTCCTTGAACAGTGGAAGACTCTTGCCTTTTTCTGCTCAACGTAACCCAGGTGTAGACTCAGTATGAACTTGAACTTCCCCCCACCATGTACCCATTCAGAATGTCAGGGTTGGGTCTAACACTGTCAAAAGAAACTGCTCTTTCCATATTCAGTTTTCTTTGTTTTATTTAGTTGGCATCTTCTATCCCAAACATTTGTTGACAATTAGATCTTTTAGGGGAGACAAAACTGATTACCTTCAGGAGAAAATATTTGCTCAGTTCACTTTGGCATGAGAGAGAATTAAATGTAATTTTCTCTTTTAGATAGGATTAGATGTTTAAGTACCAATAACTAAAGCACATGTGGAATGATTATCTTTGGGTTATTCTGCATTCCTTTGGCTTTGAGATGGCCAGACTGTTAGACTCCTGTTACTGTAGTCATAAACTTAGATGTGAGGATACTGTGGTACCACCGCTACTGCCCGAGCAGACAGGCGGCTTCTGTTGCTCACTTTCCATAGGCCAGACCTTGAGATGAGAGCTTTGCATGCATTGTTGCAGTTAATACTCAACTCACTCTGGAGCGTAGGGACTACTATTCTCATTTTACTTCTGTGCAACCTGAGAGATTAAAGTAACTCGCTGGATTCTAGCATATCCCATAGATGTTGGAGATGGAATTTGAACAAACAGAGGTGCCTGGGAGTTCAGCAGGACTCAGGGCATGTTCTGAACTTTGAGAACAATGATTGTTTGCTATTATTCTCATATTTGTCACGACTTTGCACATGGAGCTTTTTGTGCGGCAGAGCAAGATCAGTTGGGTTTGCAGAATAGACAAACGGGGAAAGCTGAGGGGTATTTAGCACTGTTAATTCCCGTGTTTTCACTGGGAAGCTGTGGCATTGTCAGATTTTCTTGGCTCATTTGTATGCACTCAGGTAGCCTGTGAATCGAAGGGGGTGTGTTGGGTTTGTTATTTGGGGAGGTGCAGAGGCTTGTCCTTGGGAATACTGAGTAGCAATAATTCTGTCATGACCTTTGTGGTTTGGGGAGAAACAGTCTCATTTGAGGTTGTTCTGAACTGAGGAGGATTTCAAGAGCTTTAGGATTTAGTCCGTGTGCTGCGGATGAGCTGTTTATCCCTCAGAATGATAAAAACAGCACACCCTCATTACGGTCACTAGTCCTTAAGACACATGAGAGCAAACTCAGAACCCTAAGTAACTGTCTCGTGTGCTCACAATCCATCCGCTGTGATGGCTGCGGGGCTTGGCCCGTTAATACTGAGCGATGCCAGAGGCATGAAAGTGCGCGCTTGATGATCCACTGACAGCTGTGTAAGGGCTCCGGGGAGGCCGGGTGGCCAGCAGAAGTCCACAGTCACCCACTCAGTGGATCAGCACAAAAAAGAATGTCTTGGTCTCTGTGAGGTCTCTTTCTGTTTTTTAAGTAAGTTCATCTGTAGTTTCTTTTTAGATTCCACATATAAGGGAGGTCATATGGTAAATTCTTCTTCTCTCTGACTTACTTCAAATGAACTTATGGTTGCCAGGAGCAATGTTTCTGGATCTTCAAAGAGGAGGGTTGGTTTAATCCATGTAGCCTTTTCCTTAGGCCGGCACTCTGCAAACCTTTCCCCGAGAACCAGGCTGATGGTAGGTGCTCATGTGCGGGGAATCAACAGCCTCAGACTGCAGTACAGCATCTTCTTGAAGAATAACTTTCACTTAAGCAAGTGCTCTATATTGTGCATTCTGTTCTCTAACAGGCCACTTCCTGTCGATGCTGTTTTTCACGGTGGCGTTTTCCTCCCAGCCTTTAAACCTGGTGCTGCGGGGAGACGTGCAGCGCTTCTCCGTGGCTCTGGCTGCCGTGGGCACAGGGCTGAGTGCTGCCGGGCGTGCCCTGGACAAGCCCTGCCTCTGCATCACGGAACACGGGCAGTTACGTGACTTCTGCGTCTCAGTGCTTTTTAGGTCTATCATCTTTGTCTCCTTTGTGTGTGTGTGTGTGTGCGTGTGTGTGTGCCATGCTCGGTCATGTTCGACTCTTTGTGACCCCAGGGACTGTAGCCCGCCAGGCTCCTCTGTCCATGGGATTTCCCAGGCAAGAATACTGGAGTGGGTTGCCTTTCCCTTCTCCAAGGAATCTTCCTGACCTAAGGATGGAACCTGAGTCTCCTGCATTGCAGGCAGATTCTTTACCGTCTGAGTCCCCCTCCTTTACTTCCTCTGAATAGGATTATTTTGACCCAGATTGCTACATGGTGATTTTGGTTGTGGAAGGTAGCATCGCCTGTAAACACGATGATTTTTTTTCCCCCTCATTCTTTCTTTTAAAATCAGTGTGGTCTCTTTTGCTATCTAGTTAAATGGTGGATAACTAGACTCTATGTTTCATGTATGCTTGGAGGACTAAACTATCTAGAGTAAGCATTTTGAAAACATGAACTATTCTTTGAAGTTTACTAATCATAACATGATTTTGAAAGATAATTGTATGTTACTGATAAGAAAGAAGGAAGTTCTCTAGACAGCTAATGTAAGCGGTCCAACATTTAGAAATGAGAGAGAGATTTTGGCCGACAAAAAGGTGACATTTACCAAGAAAGATCTTTGACTTAGCTGTTGAAAGCCTCAATAAAGTTAAAAAATAAAAAAACACAGAAAGTGATAATAGAGAAGAAAGCATTTAAATGAGAAATTATCAAAATGAGAAATTAATGTCAAGGATACTTAAGAAAACCCCATGTATTTGGAAATTAAATGTCCACTTTTAAATGATGGGTGTATCTAAGAAGCCATAACAAGGAAAATCAGAAAATATAATTTTCTAATTATAACAGAATAAAAATGAAAAGAGAATTTATCAGAATTTGTTGCATGCAACTGAAGCTGCTCAGTGCGATTAAATGCAACGTGAAACAAATAATGAAAACAAATAATGGACACTAGCATAAAATTTTGTGAAATTTGAACAAATAATGGACACTAGCAAAATCTGTACTTTAGTTAATAATACCATGGGGTTTCCCTGGTGGCTCAGGTGGTACAGAATCTGCCTGCAATGAAGGAGACCCAGGTTTGCTCCCTGTGTCTATCACATATTAATTTCCTGTTTTTTTTTTTTTTTAAACAATGTAGCATTTCTTTATGTTCTCAGAACTGGACTAGAAGTTTCAAGCCTCAGGCAAAATTGTTTTTCTGACTCCTGGTTTATAGTCTATGGGAATTTGAAGGGAATTTATGTCCTGCTGTTGTGTGAAAATTGTGTAAATCTTAATTATGTTAAGCTAGTTCATAGTGCTTTTCAGGTCAAGTATATCCTTATACTTTTCTGTATATTCATTCTATTAATTTTTAATAGTTTGATATTGAAACTGCAACTAAAAATCTTAATTTATCGCTTAAAAATAATTGTAATATATAGTAGAAGTATATGTAACTTTGTTCTGTATTCTCCAAGTCTTCTGTAAGTGTGCTATCATACCTCTGTAAATTAAAAAAAATAAGGGGAAAAAAAAAACAGCACTTGAGGGGAGCTGGGGGAGAGAAGGACTGGGAGGTTGGGATTAGCAGATGCAAACTATTATATATATGATGGATAAACAACAAGGTCCTACTGTACAGCACAGGGACCTATGTTCAATATCCTGTGACAAACCATAATGGAAAAGAATATATTAAAAAAGAATGTACATATGTATATAACCGAGTCACTTTGCTGTACAGCGGAGACTGGCACAGCATTGCAAATCAACCATACTTCAAAAATAAACCCTCCTCCCTAAAAGGATGCCATCTGCTCATATATTTATGGTGTCTTCTTTCATGCTATTCTACACCAGTTCTCAGACAGAGCTAATAAATATCCTAAATATAAGACCTGAGTAAAATATTACATTATTGAGGCATTATGCCATTCAAACATGAGAGATATGATGATGATTCCAATACAATGATTTTAGCTCCAGGGTACAAATAAAATAAAATGCTGATGACTAGCTGTGACTACGCTGTCACCAACACGTAGCTATTTCCCTATTGTTACTGTGTTCCCACAACCCTTCAAAGCCAATGCATTAAAAAATCTTATTATGAAAATCTCTGTATACCAATCATGGATGTTTGTAAACTGTCGGCATCTTGCCATACTTGTTCATCTTCCCAGCCTCCTCCTGCTGTTGCTGAATAATTTTCTATGCATCTTGTCATTTCACCCCTAAATGGTTTAGCAATCTTCTCTAGGAGAAAAAGAGAGAGAAAAGAGACAGAGAGACAGAGAGAGAGAGAGAAACATTTCCCCACATAGCCACAAATTAGCAATAATTAGTGTCATCAATGGAGAAGGCAGTGGCACCCCACTCCGGTACTCTTGCCTGGAAAATCCCATGGACAGCGGAGCCTGGTGGGCTGCAGTCCATAGGGTCTCTAAGAGTTGGACACGACTGAGCAACTTCATTTTTACTTTTCACTTTCATGCATTGGAGAAGGAAATGGCAACCCACTCCAGTGTTCTTGCTGGAGAATCCCAGGGATGGTGGGAGCCTGGTGGGCTGCCGTCTATGGGGTCACACAGAGTCGGGCACAACTGAAGCGACTTAGCAGCAGCAGCAAGCAGTATCATCAATACATAACCCAGATTCAGATTTCCTTAATTGTCTAAAAGTGCCTCTTTTCAGTTAGTTTATTATATTCTATTCAGGATCCAAGCAAGTTCCATTTCATGATGTGTGGTTCTTGAGCTCTACAAAACTTTTGTGAATATTTCATAATCTAGTCCCCACCCCTACCCTGCATGGACTTCGTGAAGAAATTAGATCCTTAAATTCAAGATTTGGATTCAGATGTCATTTAACTTTCTCTTCTACTCCCCAAGTTTCCTGTGGACTGAAGTTTTGTTTAAAAGCTTAGTTAAATTCAGATTTGATCTTGTTGGTATTGCTGTTGCTGGTTTTAAAAGATTAAATCAGACCTAGTTCTTGATTTTTCAGCTTGGTTTCTCTTTTTCTCACCTCCCTTCCTTTTTTGAATTTACAACTTTTTGTTTATTTGTTCTTGTTCCGTCACTCAGTTATGTCTGGCTCTTTGCGACCCCATGGACTGCAGCATGCCAGGCTTCCATGTCCTTCACTATCTCCTGGAGTTTGTTCAAGTTTTTATGCATTAAACACCAATCTTTGTCAGCAAAGTGATGTTTCTGCTTTAATATGCTATCTAGGTTTGTCATAGCTTTCCTTCCGAGCACCAAGCATTTTCTGATTTCATGGCTGCAGTCACCATCTGCAGTGATTTTGGAGCCCGATATATTTAGTGTATTTTAATTTATTGGGTCAACTTTTTGGATATTCATAGTGTCCTGTCTAATGGCAAGTGGAAACTGTTGGCTGACTCCTAGGTCGTTTTTTGTTTTTGTTTTTGACGAGAATAAGACCTTAATCATTTTTATGTGGAGTTTAATGAGATAAAGCATTGTTAACCAACTCAATAATGACTACACATCTGATTGGTATGAGGCTTTCGAGTCCTAATTAAAACTTAATTTATAACAGTATTCATGATTAGTCTGAAATGCATTCTGTAGGTAATCTCTTGAGTTTCTATAGTATTTTCTTAGACTGCAACTGTTTACATGTCTGAAGTTACTTGAAGGCATTACTTTTAAGAAAACTTACAAGTCTGTTCTCTACATCTGCAGCTGCATTCTTTCCCTACAGATAGGCTCACCAATACTATTTTTCTAGATTCCATATATATGCATCAATATATGATATTTTTCTCTTCCTGACTTACTTCACTCTGTACAACAGGTTCTTGGTTCATCCACCTCACTACAGCAAATTTGTTCCTTTTTATGGCTGAGTAATGGGAGGGATTGGGGGCAGGAGGAGAAGGGGACAACAGAGGATGAGATGGCTGGATGGCATCACCGACTCGATGGACGTGAGTTTGAATGATCTCTGGGAGGTGGTGATGAACAGGGAGGCCTGGTGTGCTGCGATTGATGGGGTCGCAAAGAGTCGGACACGACTAAGCGACTGAACTGAACTGAATAGTCCATTGTGTACATCTTCATCCATTCATCTGCTGCTGGACATCTATGTTAGTAGGGGAAGGAGAGGGTAGGATGAATTACAAAAGTAGGATTGACGTATATATATATACACTACCATGTGTGAAACAGATGTGTGCATGTGTTAGTCATTCAGTCATGTCTGATTCTTTGTGACCCCATATGGAGTGTAGCCTCCCAGGCTCCTCTGTCCATGGACTTCTCCAGGCAAGAATACTGGAGTGGGTTGCCAATTCCTTCTCCAGTGTAAGGCAAATAGCTGGTGGGAAACTGCTGTATAACACAGGAAGCCCAGCCTGGTGCTCTGTGCTGACCTAGAGGTGTGGGATGGGATGGGGGAGGGAGGCTCAAAGGGAGGGTGTATATATATGTGTGTGTGTGTATATATATATATAATACCTATACATATATAGAACCAAGCATATTGGTTGGTTCTAGAACCAAGCAAGCATATAATATCTATATATATATAGATATTATATCTATCTATCTGTCTATATAATTATGACTGATTTGTGCTGTTGTGTGGCAGAAACCAACACAATATTGTAAAACAGTTATCCTCCAATTAAAAAATAAATTAGAAAAGAAAGCTTCCTTCTGAGCTTTGTAGCATCCTAGGTCCTCTGTAGCTCCTCTTGAACATTTTTGTCGTGATTATTAAAGGTTAGTTGGGACTTCCCAGGTGGCGCTGCTGGTAGAGAACCTGCCTGCAGTGCTGGAGACACGCAGGAGACACAGGTTTGATCCCTGTGTTGGGAAGATCCCCTGGAGGAGGAAGTGGCAACCCACCTCAGTAATCTTGCCTGGAGAATTCCATGGACAGAGGATCCTGGCAGGCTACAGTCCATAGCGTCACAAAAGAACTGGACATGACTGAGAGTCTAAGCGGCAGCAGCAGTTGAATAAACAGCATCCCAACCTGTGTCCTCTCGATCAGACCCTCATTGCTTCCTTCCCTTCCTTACTTTCTGGGGCAGAATGTCCCAGCCCATTTTCCTACATTTCCTGCCCACAACTAGGATCAGTCATTTCTTCAAGGATCCTTAGTTCCACTGAGTGGAGAATCCAGTTTAGAGACCACATTGAGAGTTAGATGTGCCTGTGAGATTGGAGTGGAATTGGTTCTAGTCCTTCTCCATGAACAGAACTGAAAATTTGTATTTTAGAAAGCATGATACTGGATGCTTAGGGCTGGTGCACTGGAACAACCCAGAGGGATGGTACGGGGAGGGAGGAGGGAGGGGGGTTCAGGATGGGGAACATGTGTATACCTGTGGCGGATTCATGTTGATGTATGGCAAAACCAATACAATATTGTAAAGTAATTAATGTCCAATTAAAATAAATAAATTTATCAGTTCAGTTCAGTTCAGTTCAGTCGCTCAGTCGTGTCCGACTCTTTGCGACCCCATGAATCGCAGCACGCCAGGCCTCCCTGTTCATCACCATCTCTCGGAGTTCACTCAGACTAATGTCTGGCTCTAGATCAGTGATCACATCATCATGATTATCTGGGTCGTGAAGATCTTTTTTGTACAGTTCTTCTGTGTATTCTTGCCACCTCTTGCTGGGAGGAATGGTAGCACAGGGGTTGTTTAGGTGTTCCTTATGGATATTTCCTTGCCCTGTTCTTAAGGGCAGTGGATCCTTTGGGACAAAAGGAACTGCTGTTTGGTGGAGGCCCAGGAAAAGAAGAGAAGGGGTGATGGCTGGAGCATAGTGTCTGGAGGGAAGGATGGGGTATAGCGAGCAGGGGCTCCCATGAGGGCCACACTGCAATTTATATTAAAGTAAAAAAAAAAAAGGAAAGCAAGGGAAAAGAAAATCCCAATCCACTTTGCCATTTCCAATTTAAAATCCTCTAAGTGTTTATTCTATTAATTTTGTGTTTAGATTTCTTTTTATATATAGATCTCTGAGGCAAACCTAGTTTCTTTATAACAGGAACATACATTCAAACTTGTGTACTTGAAAATAATGTGAATTTAAAAAAATGTTTCAGAGTTAAAGAGGTCTATGCTATTTACAGTGCTGATTACATGTTTCATTATTATTTTTTCCAGGTTTATATTTATTTTTGTCTATGCCATTCGGCTTGCAGGATCCTAGTTCAATCCCCAGGGACTGAACCCAGCCCCTGGCAATGGAAGCTTCGAGTCCTAGCCACTGGAATGCAGGGAATTCCGAATCACATGGTTTCGATTATATGGAATCTTATTAAGTTTGGTTTACCTGGTATGTCTTGGAGTGAGAGATGTTTGTTGTCCCATTTTTGGTATGTTTCAGTCCTTTTCTTCATTTACAACAGTTTCTGCCTCATAAAAGTTGCTTCTCTATAGATTGTAGTCCTTGTCATTGTGGTGTCTTTTTTGGCTTTCTTTAACTTTTTAGTTTGTTTTCCCCTCATTCTACCATGTTTTGTATTAAAATATGAACTTGTGCTTTCTTACTACTTGAGTTTCCCTGGTGTATCTATGCTTTTTCTTTAATCCTTAATCTTTGTGTCTTTTTGACTGTGGTATGTATCATACCGCAGAGAATTAGATTGGCTTCATTAGTTGATCTGAATTTTCTTCTTTTAACAGATTTCTTTATTGTTTGATCTCAGCTATGACATGCTGATTTATTATTTATTTACTGTATCTAGTAAATCTTTCACTGTGTGATTCATTTTCTTTTCTCTTTGTAATCTTTGGCATTTCATATGGTTTGTGGGTTTTTTTTTTTTTGTTGTTGTTGTTCTACTAGTTACCTTTACTCTAGTATTGTATATAATATCTGAAGTTTCTTTTTTTTTAGTTAATGCCTAATTCTGCTCTTTTCTCAGCAGTACTAATTATCTACAATCGTTTTCTTTTTATTCCCTCTCCTCAGTGTCTAAATCTAGATGAAAGTGACAGTGTTAGTTGCTCAGTCCTGTCTGACTCTTTGCGACCCCATGGCCTATAACCTCTGTCCATGGAATTCTCCAAGTAAGAATACTGGAGTGGGTAGCTATTTCCTTCTCCTGGGGTATCGTCCCAACCCAGGGAACGAGCCCAGGTCTCCCAAATTGCAGACAGATTCTTTACCTTCTGAGCCATCTTTTCAAATGCCGGTGGTATTGTTTTAACCCTGGTTAATGCCTGAGGGAATTTATTCTGCTTTCTGCTTACTTTCTGTACTTGTTTGTTGTGTTATTTGTGTTGTGTTATTTCTGTTACGCATTGTTTGACCATATGACATTTACATATCCTTTTATCCTTACAGCCAGTCTCTGCCAGACTGCAGGCCGAGCTAATCTAAAAATCTCTTGGTTTTCTGAAGCTCATTCTCTAGTAGGGTTCCTCAGAAAGACTCTTGGGAAAATTAATATCTGAGTTCTAGAATGTTTATAACCTTTTCTTTTTTTGAAAGCCTTCATTCTTGAAGCACAGCTTGGTTGGATATAAAATATTTTGCTCGTTTTAATTTCTAACAGATCTTTACACTTTTCTTCTATTGTTTTCTGGCACAAAATGTTTGTGATTCAAAGTGTAACTGAGGTTTCTTTGCTTTTCGTTTGCATGCACTGTTGTTTTTCATTTGCTAAGTTGTGTCCAACTCCTTGCGACCCCATGAACTGCAGCACACCAGGCTTCCCTGTCCTTCACTATCTCCCAGAGTATGCTCAAATTCATGTCCACTGAGTCAGTGATGCCAGCCAACCATCTCATCCTCTTTCGCCTCCTCCTCCTGGCTTCAGTCTTTCCCAGGATCAGGGTCTTTTCCAATGAGTTGCCTGTTTGCATCAGGTGGCCAAAGTATTGGAGCTTTAGCTTTAGCGTCAGTCCTTCCAATGAATATTCCGGGTTGATTTCCTTTAGGATTGACTAGTTTGATCTTGCTATCTAAGGGACTCAAGAGTCTTCTCCAGCACCACAGTTTGAAAGCATCAATTGTTGGGCACTCAGCCTTCTTTATGGTCCATCTCTCACATCCATACATGACTGTTGGAAAATCATAGCTTTGATTATACGGACCTTGGTTGGCAAAGTGATGTTGCTTTTCATCATTTAAAAACTACAACTATTTTACTAGAAATGTTCCAGTCTTAATGGTCCTCGACTGATTTTCTGAGCTTATTGTTGTTCAGTCGCTCAGCCATGTCTGACTCTTTGCGACCCTATGGACTGCAGCATGCCAGACTTTCACTATCTCCCAGAGCTTGCTCAAATTCATGCCCATTGAGTTGGTGATGCCATCCAACCATCTCGTCCTCTGTCGTCTCCTTTTCCTCCTGCCTTCAGTCTTTCCCAGCATCAGTCTTTTCTAATGAGTCAGATATTTGTTGCCAAAGTAATGTTGCTGCTTTTTAACATGCTGTCTAGGTTTGTCACAGCTTTTCTTCCAAGGAGCAAGCATCTTTTAATTTCATTGGCTGCAGTCACCATCTGCAGTGATTTTGGAGCCCAAGAAAATAAAGTCTGTCACTGTTTCCATTGTTCCCCATCTATTTGCCATGAAGTGATGGGACTGGATGCCATGCTCTTAGCTTTCTGAATGTTGAGTTTTAAGCCAGCTTTTCCACTCTCCTCTTTCACTTTCATCAAGAGGCTCTTTAGTTCCTCTTCACTTTCTGCCAGAAGGGGGGTGTCATCTGCATATCGAAGGTTATTGATATTTCTCCTGGCAATCTTGATTCCAGTTTGTGCTTCATCCAGCCTGGTATTGTGCATGATGTACTCTGCATAGAAGTTAAATAAGCAGGGTGACAATATACAGCCTTGTCATACTCCTTTTCCAATTTGGAACCAGTCCATTGTTCCATGTCCGGTTCTAACTGTTGCTCTTGACCTGCACACAGATTTCTCAGGAGGCAGGTAAGGTGGTCTGGTATTTCCATCTCTTTAAGAATTTTCCACAGTTTGTTATGATCCACACCGTCAAAGGCATTGGCATAGTCAATGAAGCAGAAGTAGATGTTTTTCTGGAAGTCTCTTCCTTTTTTGATGATCCGATGGATGTTGGCAATTTGATCTCTGGTTCCTCTTCCTTTTCTAAATCCAGTTTGAACATCTTAAAGTTCTCAGTTCACGTACTGTTGAAGCCTGGCTTGGAGAATTTTGAGCATTACTTTGCTAGCATGTGAGATGAGTGCAATTGTGCAGTAGTTTGAACATTCTTTGGCATTGCCTTTTTTAAGGATTGGAAAGAAAACTGATCTTTCCCAGTCCTGTGGCCACCGCTGAGTTTTCCAGATTTGCTGGCATCTTGAGTGCAGCACTTTCACAGAATCATCTTTTAGGATGTGAAAGAGCTCAACTGGAATTCCATCACCTCCACTAGCTTTGTTCATGGTGATGCTTCCTAAGGCCCACTTGACTTCACACTCCAGGATGGAGTCTGGCTGTAGATGGGTGATCATACCATCATGGTTATCTGGGTCATTAAGATCTTTTTGTATAGTTCTTCTGTGATTTCTTGCCACCTCTTTTTAATATATTCTGCTTCTGTTAGGTCCATACCATTTCTGTCCTTTATTGTGCCCATCTTTGCATGAAATGTTGTTCCCTTGGTATCTCTAATTTTCTTGAAGAGATCTGTAGTTCTCAACTACAGTCCCTTTAATATGTAGATTCAGGTATCATTTTGAAGATTTTCTTGAATATAGCTTTATGTCTTTGGTGTCTTTCATTTTTTGGAGGTTTGGTGTTCCTTCAGAATTGATGTTAAATCTTCATTAAATTTCTGTTGTTTCAAATCTTTGGTAGAATCTTCCATCTCTTCTTTATTTCTGCTATTAATTTCACTCTCCTCCCTTCCAGCCTTGGTTTCTCTTACTGGACCTCCCATGTCTCTATTTGTTTCTTTGTTTCTTCTAATTCTGCCTTTGTTTCTGAGATATTTTTTCCTTCTTTCATTTTCTTCTCTTTTTATTCTTGAGTTTTCAGCTCTGTTTTTAATCTCATCACATTTCACATCAATCCAACTGTCTTCTTTTAATTTTTTTGGAGTATAGTTAATTTACAATGTTGTGTTAGTTTCTGGTATAGCAAAGTTACTCAGTTTTATATATAAATATATACACACATACATTATGCATATGCACACACACACACACACACATATAGATATAAAACATTTTTTTTTTTTACCAATGGCACCACCTGGGAAGCCCAGAGTGTTAGTCATTCAGTTGTGTCCAACTCTTTGTGACCCTAGTGACTATAGCCCACTAGGTTCCTCTGTCCATGGGATTCATGAGGCAAGAATACTAGAGTGAGTTTCCATTTCTTTCTCCAAGGGATCTTCCCAACCCAGGGATTGAACCTGGGTCTCCTGTATTGCAGGTGGACTCTATACCGCCTGAGCTACCAGGGAAGCCCGTGTGTGTGTATTGTGTGTGTGTGTGTTGTGTGTGTGTGTGTTGTGTGTGTGTGTGTTGTGTGTGTGTGTTGTATGTGTGTGTGTTGTGTGTGTGTGTTGTATGTGTGTGTGTTGTGTGTGTGTGTGTGTTGTGTGTGTGTGTGTTGTGTGTGTGTGTGTTGTGTGTGTGTGTGTGAGTGAATCCTTTCTCACATTGTTTTCCATTATGGTTTATCATAAGATACTGAATATAGTTCTCTGTGCTCTACAGTAGGACTTTATTGTTCAACTGTTTCCTTTCTGAGCTGTTTTAAGTCTATCTTGTATGATTCTTTCAAGTTTAGATTGTTTTTATGTTTCTTTCAGCTCATTTAGGAATCTGTTGCACTTGTCATCATCTTTGTGGCCACATTTGTGGGATGTTGTCATCATCTCTGGGAACTTTATTTGGTTCATTTAAATCTTTATATGGGGTTTTATTGTAATCTGGTTTTATTTTCCACATTCAAATTAGCCATTCTCTTGGGAAGTTCCTCTGTAGGGTTCTCTTCTGTGTCATTACTGTGATGGATTAAAACATACCTCTTTATGATGACTTCTTTATCAGCGAGAGCCTGATTCATAGGAGCTTGTGCTTCTAACTCTGTGTCATCTAGAGTCTGAGGGTCTTTCCCTCCAGAAAAGTGAGGCTACCTTTCTAGGAGCTTGTCCAGCATGTCCTGAGGTCCAGCTCAGACACCCCCTTCTCTGGTGTTAGAAGCTTTTGTCTTCCTGGGATCCACGGTGTTTCTTTTTGGATCCCACTAGCAGCAGGTTCTTTTCTTTCCTTTTTTTTTTTTTTTTTTTTTAGCAAGGTGAGGGAAAGGGAACTGGAAAGACTGAGTCTTTGTCTTTCCAAGAGGGCATATTTCAGAGCACTTCTGAGATCCTGCAGAGAGAGATCTAGGGCAGAGGAGTGCCTCAGCTTCTTTGAATTCTGGGGCCCCTTACTAGTTTCCTATGGTTTCCTTGCTCTTGTCCTCAGCGTGGAGCCTTTGAGGGGATCTTTGACTTTCACTGGCCCGTTTGTAGAGTTGAGGGTTTTGTTCCTGTTTCGTAAAGGATGGGTTCCTTTTGAGGGTGAATACTTGCTGGTTTCTGAGTTGCAGCTCATAGCACCATCCACACTCTCCTTCTTCTTCCCTATCATCATTCCTGCTGATCCCACACCTGCTGCCGCCTGATGTAGTTTCCATGAACCATGCTCGGGAGTTCCTGGTCACCAATTTTATGTAAGATGACATCCATGTTGTGTATGGTCTTTCTTTTGTGATCCTATATATTTTGTCTGGGCTATGATTTAACAAAACCGTGCTGTTACTCATGTTTTTAGCATCAGAAATCCCAGTATATTTTAAAACAAGAATGTAGTAGAAATGTTAGCTTTCTGACATCACATCCTATGGCTTTTCATTATTTGCAGTAGAACAGCAGTATTTGATGTTAGGATCTGGAACCAAACTGTTTGCTGCCCACTGGTATGCAATTCTGGCTTAAAAAAAAAAAAGTGTGGGCAAGGATCTTGAATGTGTGTAACCAGTTCTACATGATTTGGGTCTAGAACAAGACTAAGAAAAATTGACTTGTCCTTCCTGTTTTAGGGATTGTCTAGAAAGTTAAGCTACCCTTGAGATTACCTTGTTAGTTTCTCTTTGTAACGTGCCTCACAGATGGGTCACCATATCTAGACACTGACCAACTAACAGACATCACGTTGGCAATAGAAGCTCAAGAGAAGGGCCTTTCATGTCACCATAAATGGGAAAGATCTAAGAGTTTGTTATTGATGGGATAAAAAGAGAGTTTTAGAAATCTAAAGGTGGTCAAAGTCAATTCCTTGGAATCTAATCAAGGGGATAAAAACCCATAAAAAGATAGTTGTGAGAAAACCAAATGTGGAGAAAGAATGGAGGCTTCAGGGGAGCCCACACACGCTGATTTTCCCACCTCTCAACCCAAGAGAGAGATAGTTTTGTTTCAGGCCACTCACAAAATCTCAGACTGACTGATGACCTTTAAGCTGCAAATGGAAGGGAGGACTTACGTCTAAACAGTGCCATAACTGCATGTCCTGGAGTTTGGAACAGGGCCAGCCAAGACCTACTGCTAATAGACAGCTCAATTCATACATAGCAAGTCACTTGGAGGAATATTTGCTCTTGTTCTTAACTACTGTCTGCCTGCAAGTGATAAAACCAGTTCTAAGCCCAATGGCATCTGTCTGCATCTCTTAGCATGACACTCAGTATTTTCTCAGTGTTCTTCAAGGACCCCAAGAATCTTTCCCAGTGTTTGCCTGTTTTTTTTTTTTTTTGTTGTTGTTGTTTGTTTGTTTTCCCTCAATGTGTGGAAGGTCACTGGACTTTTAAGGCAAGTTAAGGGCAGTTGTTCCCTCAGGGGCCACTCTGAGTTTTCTCCCAGAAGCCAGCTGGGCTTTCTGTGAAAGAATGGATGGGGAAGGGGTGTTCTTATGTCCCTGGCTGGAGAAATTATATTGAATTTTTCCATCCATGCCAATCTCCTGAGGCTGTGGATTGGAAAATCTGCTATAATAGTTGAGTGATCCTCAAATTCTGTTAATTTTATACCATTCTTGAAATGAGAAAGGTACCAATCATTGATAATTCAACACTAAAACGAATTCACAATTCGGCTAACATACACTTAAAATTGCATCTACTCCTGTCACATGGCCCTAAATAGAAAAAACAAAGTTTTGTTTGGTGTATTTATAGAAAAGAAGGAAAAAACCTTTCAGCTCTGAAATACCTCTGATTCTATTGGGACGTGGATCATATTGCTAATGTGGAGACATGAAGATGTCCAATTTGCTCAGCAGGTGATATGAAACTAAAATCACATTGATTGGGCTTCCCTGATGCTTCAGTGGTAGAGAATCTGCCTGCCAGTGCAGGAGACACAGGTTCAATCCCTGATCTGGAAAGATCCCACATGAATGCAGAGCAATTAAGCCTGTGCTCTGCAGCCCAGGAACCACAGCTACTGAAGCCAGAGCATCCTTGAGCCTTTGCTCCACAACAAGAGAAACCACCACTATGAGAAGCCCACACACCACAACTAGAGAATGGTCTCGGCTTGCTGCAGCTAGAGAAAAGACTGTGTAGCAACAAAGACCCAGCACAGCCAAAAATGAAACATTAAAAAAGAACACATTTATCCGGAAACACCAAGTTTGTCTTCAACTGTAGAGAACTCAGAAAGCACACCGTAGATTCTGAAAGGATAATGTACTTCTTTATGTAGTCGTACATTTTTCTCAGCCTGGGTGCAGAGCCCGAGAGTGATGAACCAGTATACTATGCTGGGATTGTCTCTGCCTGGGAAAATAAATGACAGCTCAAGTTTCATACACTCAGAGAATGACAAATCATCTCTGAACAGCTGCTCAATTTACAGATCTGGTTTAGACAGAAAGCAGTTGAATGGTAGGGACGGTACTGGCACGGTTGCCAAGAAAGTAGTAAGACCGGTCCTCTGCAGATTACTCTGATGCCAGTGGAGGTTGTGGAGGTGAGAATACTGGCCATTACTCTCCCCAGAGAAGGAGCCAGACCCCGGCTTTCCCCACTGTCTCAGCAGCCGGTCTTGCATAGAGTTTGTTTGAAAGAGTCAGCATCATATTATCGGATAATGCACCCTCTAGTGTCAAGCTTCCTTTCCTGGAAGCTGATACGGAGAAATCTAAAGACCTCACGTACTATGAGAGTATCAGAGAGAGAGTGAAAGGAAGCCAAGAGCAGCTGGAGCCGAGTGGGAGAGCTGGAACGATTCCGGGGGCCTGTCTGTGTGAAGATGCCACCCTTCAGGGTGACTTGAATCTTAAGCGAGGAGTTTAAATAGCGGCAGAAGGAGTTGGGCATTGAAATGAATTTTTAAAATAAAGGTTTTTTAAAACAAGTTTGGCACAATGGCGAGATGACAGACGGCTGTGCCAAGACTGGCACATTGAGGACAGCTAGAAGACACCCGAGTGGGTGGGAGAGACCCGCCTGTCTGTTATACGTCCTTTAGTCCTTCATGCATGTGAAGATGTGCGATTCTGCACAACTCTTTTTTTTTTTTTTTAAAAGTGAAGGAGTACTATAAATGGCTATAGAGAATTCATGAATTCTAAGGAGGGGAAGGAATAAGAAGGTGAAAAATAATAGGAAATTCTGTTTTGTCCATTTAGCTGCTGCTGCTGCTCAGTCGCTTCAGTCGTGCCCGACTCTGTGCGACCCCATAGATGGCAGCCCATTGGGCTCCGCCATCCCTGGGATTCTCCAGGCAAGAACACTGGAGTGGGTTGCCATTTCCTTCTCCAATGCATGAAAGTGAAAAGTGAAAGTGAAGTCGCTCAGTCGTGTCTGACTCAGTGACCCCATGGACTGCAGCCTACCAGGCTCCTCTGTCCATGGGAGTTTCCAGGCAAGAGTATTGCATCTTGACACAAAAAAGAGACACTCACTTCCTCTGTGCCTGGTTTAAGAACAGCTTTCTGATTTAAACCCATTCTTACCCAGGTTTCTTCTCTGGCACAACATCATGGAAAGTGCATTGCTTCTGTCTGAAGAGCACCAAGGGATGCTCAACTTACTACATGACTCAAAATCCCATTTATTTTCTCAGGGCGTGTCGCCTCCTCACTCCACTCACTGCCCTGGTGACCGGAGGGCAGAATGATGCCTCCATCAGAGGTGACTTTAATCTCTTCTTGCCTTTGGAATAGGAAGCTGCCAGGGGGAATTTGGAAATTGTTCATACAGAGGATTTTTGCATTTGGAGGTTTTTCTTCTCCTTAGGATGTCAGAAGAGAAGGTTTCATATCTTGTTGGACTATGGTTTGGAATGTGGACCTGTCAGTCCATCGGAAGCAGTCACCTGAGATTCACCACTCATACCATCTCTTCCTGGGCAGGCTTCCCCGAGAGGCAGACTCTGCAGACTGGCCAGGGGGTGGTGTGGGGACCCTTCCCATGTGGTGAGGTGGGTCAGAGTCTGGCTTCCTGTGGGGGCCTGTAAACAACTCTGCCTGCAGAGGTGACAAAGTGTCAAGATCCTTCATTCCTTTGTTGTTTATTCACTTAGTAAGCATTTTTGCAGAGAAGGCAATGGCGACCCACTCCAGTACTCTTGCCTTGAGAATCCCATGGGTGGAGGAGCCTGGTGGGCTATAGGCCATGGGGTCACTAAGAGTCGGACATGACTGAGCGACTTTACTTTCACTTTTCACTTTCATGCATTGGAAAAGGAAATGGCAACCCACTCCAACATTCTTGCCTGGAGAATCCCGGGGACAGAGGAGCCTGTTGGGCTGCCTTCTATGGGGTCACACAGAGTTGGACACGGCTGACATGACTTAGCAGCAGCAGCAGCAGCAAGCATTTATTGAGCATATACTATATGTGAACTGTGGTGATGGAAAAGAATTTTGAGAGTCCCTTGGACTGCAAGGAGATCAAACCAGTCAATCCTAAAGGAAATCAACCTGAATATTCATTGGAAGGACTGAAGCTGAAGCCCCAGTACTTTGGCCACCTGATGTGAAGAGCCAACTCATTGGAAAAGACCCTGATGCTGGGAAAGATTGAAGGTGGGAGGAGAAGGGGACAACAGAGGAAGAAATGGTTGGATGGCATCACTGACTCAATGGACATGAGTTTGAGCAAGCTCTGGGAGACAGTGAAGGACAGGGAGGCCCGGTGTGCTGCAGTCCATGGGGTCGCAAAGAGTCAGACACGACTTAGTGACTGAGCAACAAAATATGCCAAACCCTGCTTCTAGCTGCTGAAGGGCCGTCATAACTTAACAAATCAACAGAAGCCCTTTGCCCTGGAACTGGCTCTCTAGATAGAAGAGAAAGACAAGAACTAAGTAGATGGCAGAGCTTGCTGCATAGCGAGGGATGCTGATGAGAAAGAGAGAGCAGGGGGTTAGGAGCAGATGAGGTGGGCAAGCCCGTGGGCATTGCTGCATCATGACAGGGGGGAGAGTCGGGGAGGGCCCCCTGAGAAGACAGTGCTTTTGAGGAAGTGCCTGAAGGAAGTGAGGGAAGCATCTTGGGGTCTAAGGTGGGGAAACAGCAAGGGACAGGGCCCTAAGGTGGGCTTGTGCCCAGCCTGATGGGGAGCAGCACTGAGGTCCTGGAGAAAGGGAGCTGGGGGCCACCAGGAAGGGCTGAGGTTGGAGGGGCACAATAGGGGCCAGGTCGGTCAGGTACAATGAGGACTTGGACCCCGAGAGAGCTGCTGGAAGGTCCTGAGTGAGGCGGTGGCCTGATCTTGCGTCTCAGTGGAGAATGAGCCTCAGGAAGGAGGGTGGAAGCAGACGGATGGGCTTGGAGACACACATGACAACCGCCGGAGTCTGTCAGGGAAATGAGTAGGAGTTTATATGCTGTTTATGGTCTGTAATGCACACATCCTTTCCGAGCTGGGTTCCAACGACCAGAGCCTGCCTTGGCACTTCACTGTTTACCTGGAGTTGTGCCTGCACGGACGAGCAGGTGGAAGCCGTTCCAAGTACAAGCGAATAAGACAGCAAGCTACCTGCTTCATGCCACAGGGTGCCCACCAGGGATTCTGTGTTTTCGTTGATGGAGCTTTGTGGTTCCTTGCTACCACTGCTTTAAAACACACACACACACACACACACACACACACACACACAGTGTGTGTTTCCCTTTTCACTTTCTTATCAAAATAGCAAGTGACCCATTACATTTATGTAGTAATGTGGCCCAGGCGGAAAATTAAAGTATATATGGAATAAATAGCCTTTTCATATACTGGATTAGGCCCTGCAACAGAAAAGGGACCTTGGTGAAAAGTAAAACTGGTGAAATCTGAATAAAGTCTGTAGTTGAGTTCATTTGTACCGATACTAATTGTACACTCTGTGTTCTGTGCTAAGTCGCTTCAGTCGTGTCTGACTCTTTGAGATCGCATGGACTGCAGCTCTGCCAGGCCCCTCTGTCAGGGGATTCTCCAGGCAAGAATACTGGAGTAGGTTGCCACGCCCTCCTCCAGGGGATCTTCCCGACTCAGGGATCAAACCTGTGTCTCTTAACATCTCCAGCATTGGCAGGTAATGCTTAAACACTAGTGCCACCTGGGAAGCCCACCAGTACTAATTACTGGGTTTAAATGTGCCGTGGTTAACGTCACAAACATATGATGCTAACAGAAGCAGAAGAAAGATGTACGTCAGCCTTCTGTACCTTCTTTGGCAAATTTTCTGTACATTTAAAATCATTCCAAAATAAAGTAATAAACAAAAGCACCCCACTTAGAGGGAAAAGGAAAACATGAGTGAAAACTTTGAATTTCTTTCAGAGATGAAATGGGTCCACAGATATGTTTTGCACATTTAGAATTTTTATCTACCATTAAGAAGTAGGTCGCTGTTATGCAATATAGAGCTAGACAATGGTCTTTCCTGTTCGTCACTTCATTTCGATTAAGCTCCGTTGCAAATATTGGGTTTTCCAAGTTATGGAAAAACCCAAACAAACTTCTTGGCCGACTGTCCTTGCCCCCTGCATTAAATGTCCAGGCATGACTCTTACTCTCCTCTGCTTGGGAAATGGGTATTTTTCAGTATGGTTTTCACCCCACACCCTGTCTTTTGTTGATTTCCCTTCCCTCTGCCTTCCTCCCATCTTGAGTCTTCATCCTTGCTGTGTGTCACCCCTTCACTGAATAAATGTCATTAAATGTAATTGGTCCTAGAACTACTTTGCCACCTTCTTGTTTTCCTAAACCTAAACATGACCTTTCTTGGTTTGCTGTTCTGAAGCTTTGGGGAAAGAAATTTGCCATTATATTAAAAAAACACAAAAATCTGACATTCTGCATGTCTGATTGTATAGACCAAGAATGATGATCCCAAATGTCTCTAGGGCCCAGGCAAGCCATGCGGCGATATGAGACAGTTGAGACTAACAGATACACTAGATAACCAGTGGGAATTTGCTGTGTGATGCAGGGAGCTTAAACCTGGTGCTCTGTGACAACCTAGAGGGGTGGGAGGGAGGTTCTTGAGGGAGGGGACATGTGTATACCTGTGGCTGATTCATGTTGATGCATGGCAGAAACTAACACAATACTGTAAAGCGATTAACCTCCAATTAAAAATAAAATTAAAAAAACTCAAAAAAACCCACCCCAAGACAAAGAGTAATAGATACAGAAACTGGCATCGCCTACCTGGTTGTAAGATGGTCCTCATTTGATTATTCTTGCAAAGTTGTATCTTTTCTAGAACCTTAGGGAAATTTCAAATCTGTTTCCAAGCAAGATGCTTTTTTCCCCCCCAAGGTGCTTTATAAATGCAAGTTATTATTTAGTCAGGCAATGTGGGAAAATGTGATCAGTCGCAGTTTAGATAGTAACAGGAAAGAATAAAAAATTATGACTCCACAGAGGGAGAAGATGGATGAGATTTTAACCCAGCTGTGAATGAACACAGCGATACTGGGAGGTCTTAGAGAATGTTCTTAGTCACTAAGGCAGGACCATTTTTAGATCATTATAGAAAGAAGACAAACATAACCTCAACCAAAAAAAAAAAACTCGAGGAAGAAACTTAGCTACTTATTGGGTAACAAATTCTTAAGTCTTTCAATGGATTAGACATTGCTCTCTCTGGAGTATACCTTAAGTTTCTGTGGCTGTAAATTAAGCCCCTGGTAGATAACAAAAAGAATACTAGCATTATTAATATCCCAAGAATGCATTAATGAAATGTTTAAGATGCTAGCAGAATAATATTATTAATATCCCAAGGATGCATTAATGAAATGTTTAGGATGCATTGGAAAGAAAGTGAAAGTGTCAGTCGCTCAGTTATGTCTGACTCTTTGCGACCCCATGGACTATAGCCCACTAGCTCCTCTGTCCATGGAATTCTCCAGGCAAGAATACTGGGTTGCCATTCCTTTCTCCAAAGGATCTTCCCAACCCCAGGATCAAACCTGGGTCTCCCGCATTGCAGGCAGATTCTTTACCATCTGAGCCACTGCAAAGCCCCAAGATGCACTGGATTAAAGAGCAAAGTGCTCACTGACTTAAGCATCCATGGTCAGGACCACCTGATGCAGAAAAAAGCGTTAGGAGATGGAGCGTGTGGTGCTGGCCTTGGCTCCATCCTTCTTGCCGGTGGTATCCCAGGTCTATAGGTAAGGACACCTCTTTGGGCCTCTCAGCAAAACAAGCAGCACACAGGTGACTCCTGAAGGAGTTTCCCCAGGGAGCCTGGACTCACCCTAGGACACTCCCCCACCGGCCCTTCCCCCCATCCCTCCTTGCCACACGCAGGCCTCCCCTTGTTTTCAGAGCTCCACTAAGTCACAGACACTAAGCAGGCAAAGACACGTTCTCCCCACACCACCAAGCCAAGGACAATGATGGGAAGGCTCCTCCATGAGGCGAGACAGTCCACACCTGGCTTCCGAAAGCCCAGAGCCTTGGAATGGCGAGAACATCTTGCCCAGTCCCCTGCCATGAGCAGATGAGACCATGGGCTAAGTCCACACCATTGCATTTGAATCTCTGCTCTAGCATGCGCTTTCCTAAGGGAACAAGCAGGGCTGAATGGAACTGAACCCATCACAAGAGTCCTTTACATGCCCAAAGATACATGGTTTGAATTTGCCAACGGAGGCTTTGCAGCTCTTTCCATTTTAGATCATGAAATAAAATTAAAAAGCAGCACTCAGAGGTGGGAAGGTTAGTCCTTATTTAAGGAGCCACTGGGGCTTCCCTGATGACTCAGCTGGTAAAGAACCCACCTGGCAATGCGGGAGACACAAGAGAGGCTGGTTCAGGCCCTCAGTCAGGAAGATCCCCTGGAGAAGGAAATGACAACCCACTCTAGTATTCTTGCCTGGGAAATCCTATGGACAGAGGAGCCTGGCAGGCTACAGTCTAGACGGTCGCAAGAAGTTGGACACGACTGAGCAACCAAACCACCACCAAGGAACCGATGAGGTTCCACACGTGCCTCTGTGCTGGGTATTCTGGAAAAGTCTGTCCTTGTGATTCTGCCTGGCACACCTGGTTAGGAAAGCTGCCAAGCCCCTGGACACCTTATCCTTGCTCTGACAAATAGCAACCAGGCTGTGTGAGGAGGAGGGAGGGATTTTACCGTGGACATCACGGCACGTTTATGTACACAGTAGCACCAGAGACATTTTCATTCTCTGCCAGCTCTTATGGCAGTTTCACTAATCTCAAATCAAAATATTTTCCATGTGCATTAAAAAAAATCAATTTTCAGAGTCAACAGTGGCCAAGGGCTCCAGGGGTGAGCTCACTGCCCTTCCCCAGCAACTCCTAGAGAGGCCGAACAGACGCTTATCAGAGATGGTTTCAGCCGACCTTTACTGACCACTGGGCAAGGGAGCAGAGGGCTTCAGCAGCCTCCATCCCACCCCTGCTGGGGACGGGGGATAAATTCTGTGTTTTTCATGGGGGTGCTGGAGAGCCAGGCGCCTCACCTCGCCCCAGGCCGCGGGCGGGGGCTCCACCGGAGGGTAGTACTTGGGCACGTCCCAGGCCACAGCTGCCATGAACCACTTGAAGTCCTTGCACTTGAGCTGTCTGCGCAGCTCCTTCTGCGCCGAGAGGTCCCCGGTGGACAGGTGCCGGTACTCCGGGCGCCGCTGGTAAATGTACTCGGCGAACTCGTCCATCCAGGTCTCTGCCACCCGCTTCAGGTTCTGCACAGGACAGAAGAGCGTCAGTGACTGGCCCGTGTCCACCACGGTGCATCTCAGTTGCCCTCGAAATGGAAGAAAAAAAAAAAAAGGAATTAGACAACCTCAGGCAGCTCTGGTAGTGAGTTTTCCTCATTGCCAGAGGCATGAGACAGTTAGCCCGAGGCCACGCATGCATTTCTGCTTCTGGCATGGGGTTGACTGCCAATTAGAGAGCTCAAATAAATGAGACAGAGACAGTGAAACACCCGGCGGACAAGCTGATCAGCTTTCTCCTTCCTGCTGTTACTGCCCAATGATGAATTCTTTGTTTTTCACCCAGAATTACAGGAGTTGGAGCTGGAGGTAGCAATGTTGCTTAGGCCTCTGATTGCTTAAACTGGTTCAGGGGACAATGAGGGATCTTGGCAAGAGTGAGGAGGAACCAGCTGTTGTTTTCCCAGTCACAGTGAGAGCCCAGCAAGACTGAAACAAAGGCCTTGCGTTCTGATGGGGTTTTGTGCCACACGGAAGCCCGGAGAACTAGTAACTCACGGCACAGTGAAGTCGGCTAAGGAGGCACCCGGGGCTTCTGCGGGTGGAGCCCTGGGGGCAGAGAGCAGGGAGGCCGGCCCCGTAGAGAAAGGAGCGTGGAGGCTCAGGGTAGGAGGCTCGGCCAGTTTTGAGGTTCAACAGGTAACTTCTATGCCCTGGGTCTCAGATTCCTCGCCTGAAAAAGGGACATAGAGTCATCTGTCCCTCCATCATGGGAGTGGTTGCAGGGTTAAGTAACACCTGGGTTTCAGTATTCTCCCCTGGGAAATCCCATGGACAGAGGAGCCTGGTGGGCTGCAGTCCATGGGTTCACAAAAGAGTCTGAGTGAGTAACACTTTCACTTTTCACTTGCCTTATTTTAAACACCCAACCGGTGTGAATATTGACCCTTTCCAGCTTCTCATTTGCACTGAGAAGATAAAATGAGCAGAAAGGCTGGGAACTCCACTAACACCCAGAGATAACGTGACTCAAGTAACGAGGAATGTTTAGGAAATTTGTTTATCTTAAAAATTGCTGCACTGTCCTAAATGAGACTATTCCTAATGGAATTGTACCCTTTTTTTTTGTTTTCCCAGTATGCACACCTCCAGCCTCCCTGGAGGGCCTCTCTCCTATCTGACCTCGTTCCCAACACTTGCCACCTCGTCCTCCCTGGTCTCCTTGGTTAGCATGGGAGGGCTTGGCTAGTCAGCAAGAGACAGAGAAGACATGATGCCATAAAGACTACTCTGATTTATTTTTTTTTTAAGGTTTTTTTTTTTTTTTTTGATATGGACCATTTTTAAAGTCTTGATTGAATTTGTTACAATATTACTTGTTTCATGTTTTTTGTTGGAGAAGGCAATGGCACCCCACTCCAGTACTCTTGCCTGGAAAATCCCATGGATGGAGGAGCCTGGTAGGCTGCAGTCCATGGGGTCGCAGGGAGTCGGACATGACTGAGCGACTTCCCTTTCACTTTTCACTTTCATGCATTGGAGAAGGAAATGACAACCCACTCCAGTGTTCTTGCCTGAAGAGTCCCAGGGATGGGGGAGCATGGTGGGCTGCCATCTATGGGGTCACACAGAGTCAGACACGACTGAAGTGACTTAGTAGCATGTTTTTTGTTCATGAGGCATGTGGGCTCTTAACTCCCTGCAAGAAGTCACTGTTAGTTGCTCAGTCTTGTCTGACTCTTTGCCACCCCATGGACTAGGTAGCCCATCAGGCTCTTCTGTCCATGGGATTCTCCAGGCAAGAAAACCGAAGTGGGCAGCCATTCCCTTCTGCAGGGGATCTTCCTGACCCAGGGATCAAACCAGGATCTCCTGCATTGCAGGTGGATTCTTTATCACTGAGCCACCAGGGAAGCCCCTTCACTCCCTGACCAGGGATCAAACCTTCACCTGCCTTGAAAGGTGAAGTCTTAACCACTGGACTGCTAGGGAAGTCCCAGGACTACTTTGATTTCTTGGTTGCCTCTGTGTTCCTTTCTAAGATTCCTGGCATGGAGGGCTTAAGAATTTCCCTCTGAGGGGTTATTATGTGCTATCATTGTGCTGCTTGCCACCTCATCAGCATTGCCTGGCCAAGAACACTGTCTTCTCTTCTGACTTCAGTTTATTTTGACAAATGATCAGAGTCGACATTATTTTGTAATAGTCTAACCCATTCCAGTATTCTTGCCTAGAAAATCCCATGGACAGAGGAGCCCAGCAGGCTACAGTCTGTGGGGTCACAAAGTGTCAGACACAACAGAATGACTGAACATGCATGCACACACACACACACACACACACACACACACGTGTGCACACAGCCCTCGCCACAGACTCTGAGCTGCCTGATTTGTGTGGAGGCTCCTGCTCTGTTCTGGGACTGGGAAGCACAGGCACACGTGATACCCAAGTATGAGTCTTCGGTGTCACCTTGCCATTTACTATTCATTCTGACAAATGTTCTGCCTGAAATGCATTCTATTTTCATTTGCCCTTGGACAAGCAATTTTTATGATTAGCAACAAAGGGTCACAGATAGGATGGAAAAAAATCAGTTGGTAATATTAAAACTTTATTTGTATTCGACTTAGATTTTTGGCTGTAGTTTCAATCTTTCTCCTAAACTTCAATTATTATGTAAAGTGAAAATATTTAATTTTTACCTACTTTGTGCTTCTCAGATAAACAAGTACGAATAAAGGCAAGAAAATAGCAAAGAGCAGAGATGAAGTGGTAAATTACCCAGGAGTAACAAGGAAATGACTTATTCAGTGGTGCATATGCGTGCATGCTCAGTCGTGGTCAACTGTTTGCAACCCTATAGCCTGCAGCCTGTCAGGCTCCTCTGTCCACGGGATTTTTCCAGGCAAGAATACTGGAGTGGGTTGCCATTTCTTCCTGCTGGGGGTCTTCCCAATCCAGGAATCAAACCCCTGTCTCCTGCGTCTCCTGCATTGCTGGTGGATTCTTTACCACTGAGCCACCTAGGAAGCCCTTTTATTAAGTGGATGCATGCCTTAGAAATTCTGATAGCTTGCAAGAAGATGTGTCGCTAAGAAATCTGTTTGACTTGGGTAAATAAACACTTTTAGACGATACATTCTGTGACGTTAGGGGTAGATAGTGTTTTTGTTTTAAATTAAAAGGCCCTAGTACATGTGTGTTGGAGAAGGAAATGGCAACCCACTCCAGTGTTCTTGCCTGGAGAATCCCAGGGATGGCGGAGCCCGATGGGCTGCCGTCTGTGGGGTCGCACAGAGTCGGACACGACTGAAGCGACTTAGCAGCAGCAGCAGCAGCAGTACATGTGTGTGCTCATCTGAGCTTGCTAACTGTGGAGTTAATAAAAGACCATTTATAAAATGAACATGACTAAACTCCTAGCTCATGCATGTATCTGTTGATAAAGGCACCGAAATAGAAAGTAGTTTAAAAAGCACTACTGCTAAAGGGTAGATAGCTATTTGCTGCTTTGGGTTTTTGAAATAGAAATAGGAATTCTTGTGAAAACTCAAAGAGGAATTGACCAGTTCAGATGTGTTCAATTGGGAATGGCTGTAAGGGTCAGGATGAACGTTTGCAAGAAACAGCAGCATGAATAAGTGAAAGAGGCAGGTGATGGTAGGTTGGAAGATGGTTGGCAACGTCAGGGAGGCTGCAGCGTCATTGCCCTGGGAACCAGGCAGGTTGTTTTTGCATTATCACATCCTTTTCAAATGGAAATACTTGGTTGCAGGTTAGGTTTGCTGCTTTCCCAAACACTCCAAAGAAAGCCAGAAGATCATGGACATACTCCAGGGATAAGGTCAAATCACTGAGCCCTTTTGGGTTACCTTTTCAGGAGATGGGAAAAGAGAACCAGCACAATAATTGCAAAAACTGATTGTCAGTGTCTCTCTCGCAATGAGTGTTATGTAACCATTGAGACAAACATGAATCCTGACTGTTCTCTAATGTTCTGATGACTCATCAGACAGCCTCCACTGGAGACGCCCTGTTCTGAGTGCAGTTTCCCATCAGGAGGAAACTTTCTGAAGTGTCAACTATTGTAGTCAAGGAACAGTCTAGAACAGTCCAGGTGACGGGTGAAATCATGTCGTTCTGAAGGCATCATTCCAAAAATAACAAGACGCCATGTGACTCTTACACTGTCGTTTTGAATTTGTAATTAGTTTTGGGGAAAACATTGGACCCTCAGCTGAGGAATATTTTAAGCAGTTGCAAGAAGCATTTCATTGGCCTTTCATAGATTCTGGAATAAGTTCACCCATTATAGGAAATGGAATAATCACATACACATTTGAGCTCATCAGAATATTTGCATAGAAGCACATATATTTAGGGGCTTCCCTGGTGATGGCACTGTGGTAAAGAATCCACCTGCCAATGCAGGAGATGCAAGAGACAGGGGTTCAGTCCCTGGGTAGGGAAAATGCCCTGGAGGAGGGCATGGCAACCCACGTTAGTATTCTTGCCTGTGGAGAACCCCATAGACAGAGGAGCCTGGTAGACTATAGTCCATGGAGGCCCACGAGTCAGACACAAGTGGGTGCACACACACACACACCTACTTTCAAACACATGGAGGTGATGGAGTAGAAGCAGAGGGGTATTTCTCACTTAACACCGCTGGGAACACATGGACAGAATGGTGAAACTGACATCCCCAAATACATCTTGCCCGAGATGGTAATGAAGAGAATAGGGAATCAATCTGAGTGGGCCCATCTGTCCTGAGATTACATAAGCATTGGTGATGGTGCTAAGATGTTAAAAATTAGTTATGAACATGAAGAAGGAGGACAATATGGACACTGGGTGATCTATGCATGCCATCATTCTTTCCCAAACTATCAGGAGTTGGATGTAAAGGTTGCTTATATATGTGGGGCCACAATGATGTTGGGAGAGATTGAGGGCAGGAGGAGAAGGGGGCAATAGAGGTTGAGATGGTTGGATGGCATCACCGGCTCAGTGGATATAAGCCTGAGCAAATTCCGGGAGATAGTGAAGGACCGGGAAACCTGGTTGCAAAGAGTCAGACTGAACAACAACAAGGTGTTAGGTGGGATTCCTGGTTTTTGAGATGTAAGTGAAATTGCGCTAATGTATTCCTGTCTTAGAAATTTGCATGGCTTCCCAGGTAAGCCAATTTACACGCTCGTCCTTCACTTTGATGTCCTGTTCCAGGATCCCTCCTTCCTTTTCTGTTGGCATCCTGCCCAGGCTTGCTCTCTGCCCTGGCCATGTGAGCTGCGTATCTGAGACATGTATCTGAGAGATAGCGGTTCTAGACTTGGGAGATGTGAGGGAGAGGCAGAAACGTAGCTGCCAATAGTAGGATGGAAGCTTGGACTTGTTTCATATTCTTTTTATTGTTTTAAAAAATATACATATTTGTTTATTTGGCTGGAACTGGTCTTAGTTGCTGCATGTGGGATCTAGTTCCCTGACCAGAGGTTGAACCCAGGCCCCCTTCATTGGGAACGTGGAGTCTTAGCCACCGGGCCACCAGGGAAGTCCCTTCCTCCATATGCTTTAGCTCCTGTAGAGAATTGCATCCCGGACAAGATTTCCTCCCTGTCCTTTGCCCTCCTGCCGTGTGCTGTATTCAAAACTTCCCTCATGTCGCCTTTGCAGACAGAATATGGCATTTCTTCCTATTTTTATTACTGAGCATGTCAGCTTTCTCACTGTCTGTTTTTGTTTACTCTAGCCTGATGCTGAGGTTTCCCTTTCCAGAACCAACACATCCTTTCTAGGTGTTTTGTCTAACAAAGGTCCTTCCCCAACAAGAAGTCACACAGCCAGCTCTTGAATTATGCCCCCCCTTATTTTTGGTTGTGTAAAGAGTTGGCTGCCCATCATCGAAGACATTCCACAGCTGGTCCCTAACTGTCCTCCCAGTTTGATTCTCCTGCATGGAACTCTGCTCAGGAGAGCTGCTCTGACCCTTGCCCCTGTCTTTAATTAAACAAAGAGGCCCCTGGACAGAGGTGGCACTGATGCCTCGGGCCTGTAAACGCCTCCAGTTTACAGAATCAACGCCTGATCAACGCGTGCGCACCACGGACAACCAACCAGCTTTCAGCTATCACCCATCAGATTCTTTGCTCTGCTTCCACTGTTTCTCTGCCCCGTTGAAGTCTTTCCCCAGCTCCTGTGGGTGGACCCCTCCTAACCCCTTCCCATCTGGCGCCGCTTGATTGGAACTAATTTTTGCTCAGCTAAACTCTTTAAAAATTCTTTGTTGAGTTTTTGGCTATGCTGGGTCTTTGTTGCTGCGTGGACTTTTCCCTAGTTGCAGTGCACAGGCTTCTCATTGCAGTGGCTTCTCTGGTCGCGGAAGACAGGCTGTAGGGCACACGGGGGTTCAGCAGTTGCAGCTCCCGGGCCCTAGAGCACAGGTTCAGTGGTTGTGGCTTGTGGGCTGCTTCTCTGCGTGTGGAATCTTCCCGGATCAGGTATCTATCCTGTGTCTCCTGTATTGGCAGGCAGATTGTTTACCCCTGATCCACCAGGGAAGCCCTCAGATAAACTCTTACACATTTTAATTTATCTCAGTTTGTCTTTTTACACACAGAAAGTGCTAATACTAAAAAATGTGTCCGGAATTCAGATTTCACCGGGCGCTTTGTGTTTTTGTTGGCAACTCTCCTCCCGATACTCGTAATCTGCATATACTGTGTGCTCTGTGAATGCTTTTAAGTTGATTACGTGGTGGTGTCTGCAGAGTCTGGCTTGTCTTGATGCTGTTGCCAGTATGGAGTGAATGCTTTGCTTCCGTGGAAGTTATTCGAGAGAGACTCCGAGTTCTCTGCAAGAGAAGCCTGCGATCACACAGCAGTGACCTGAATGTGCTTCCCAGTCCCACTGCTTTTCTGATGGGGGTCGGGGTGGACTCTGCTGGCCCTCTGTCAGTGGCTTCAGATAACAGCAGTGGGCTAGGAGGGTCCCCTGGAGAAGGGAACGGCTACCCACTCCATGAAAACCTCTGGGACCCACCTTGAATGGGTTGGGCCCCCTCCCCTATTGTCCCCTTGTCCACAGCACACTCGGAGCTGGGGTGGAGCCCAACCCTCAGGTCCAGAGACAGAGACCTCCACCTACTTATTTTTCAGACTCAAGTTAACCAACAAGTTAATTCAACTTAGCCATGTGGCGCCCTCACCTCTCGCTGCCAGTTAGCACTGCCATTATCTGAAAGCGAAAGTCGCGCAGTCGTGTCCCATGCTTTGTGACCCTGTGGACTGTGGTCTGCCATGTAGTCTGCCATAATCCCATCCTCTGTCCATGGGATTCTCAAGACCAGAATACTGGCGTGGGTTGCCATTTCCTTCTCATAGTTGTTGAATGCCATGTGAAATAAAAGCTGTTATTTTGAGCACCTTCTGTGCATATGACATTGAGATTCTGCACGTTTTTTGTGTCACCCCAATGGTTCCTTGTGTAACAACACGCCCCCCATTCAATACAAAGTGCTGTTCATCTCTTCCTTCTCTGTGTTGCTCAAATATTTATTTTTTAAAATATTTATTTGGTTACACTGGGTCTTTTGGGGCTCTGATGGCTCAAATGGTAAAAAAAAATCTGCCTGCAATGCAGGAGACCCGGGTTTGATCCCTGGGTTGGGAAGATCCCTTGGAGAAGGGAATGGCAACCCACTCCAGTATTCTTGCCTGGGGAATCATTTGGAGTCCGTGGGATCACAAGGTGTTGGACATGACTGAGAAGCTAACACTTCTCACTTTCAATGGGCATTTAGTTGTGGCATGTGGGGTCTAGTTCCCTGACCAAGGGTCAAACCTGGGCCCCCTACATTGGGAACATGGGGTTTCAGCCACTGGACTGCCAGGGAGGTCCCTGTTCAAATATTTATTAACTCACTTAACACAGTCAGCCCTGTATTAGAGGTCTTTAGAATTCAAGTCTTGTTTTTGGTGTGCCCTCCAGGACTACGTCTTTCCTTAATTCTAAAGCTCATCAGGTCTTGGAATTGATATTTTCACAGAACACTTAATCACGTTGCAATCTCAGTTCATAAGAACGGATTTCAGCTTTGACTGATCATTTTCATTGTGAAGCATGAGGAAAGTAGATATTTCTGTTACACTTGCTGCTTCACCAAATGCCATAAGTCTATCCACTAATTATTATTATTTTTTTTTTGCCAGCAACAGTTTAGACCCTATGGCTCCCTCATCCTGAAAACTCGATCCCTATTCAGTTTCTGAACATACTGTGTCGGGGCTGATTATTTCGCTGGCTGAGAAGCTGTCCCACGCGTGTGAATTACCTGGGCCACCTCACTGCTGCTGTGTGTTTCTGTTTCTTTATGGCGGGTGCAATCCTGTGTGTCCACTGGTGGGACCCCCGATGCACAGGCTGTGCTAGAGTCCATATTAATCTATTGCATTATGGTGGGTTTAGTAATAGGTTTCTCTATCACTTGTTATTTTTTCCCAGTGATTTTTCCCAGAAACTGCTGGGTAGCCAGCAAAGCCAGCCTCACCCAGAGTTTATTTGTCACAGTCACTCCTCCAGCAAGGAACCGCATCACTCTCCCAGAACGTTAAAAATTCTGCTTAGATTTAAAGGCATTTTTTTCCTCCCCTTTGAAGCCTAAGAGCACTTCAATAGCTTCCGCGTCCCGCCCCAAAACCCTCTTATCATTGATGATGTGATAAATGTTATCACGCTGCAGCTCAGAAGAGGATCTCTTTATGAAAGCCTCAACTCACTACAATTATTTAGCCCAGCGCTATTTTTCCTCTGATCTAAAGACTTCTTTGAAGTCAGTGGGATGCCTCCAGCAAAAGGAGAGGATGGTTAATCCAGTCCTCAAAAAGAGACTTGTCTGACAGGCAGTTTCCTCTCTCTTCTTTACTAAGCCTGCGTGAGCTGTTTGCAAGTGATTGCCTTCTCTTGACTGTTTTGACATAATTTAATTATACCTCTATTGTGATTTTTGGCTGAATATTTTGGATTATATGTTTCTGATAACATTTAATATGGCCTTTAGATATAGAACAAACAACTCTCCAAATCGTTTAGCTGCCTACCTTATTAAAAATGCATGTAAACCTAATTGAAAATAGTTTTATTGAGGAATAATTGATAGGCAATAAATTACTTATATTTTCAATTTTATTGTTTTTTTAATAATTTATTTTTTTACTGGCTGTGCTGGGTCTCTGTCGCTATGCGGACTTTTCTCTAGTCGTGGTGAGTGGTGGCTCCTCTCTGGTTGCAGTGCACGGGCTTCTCATTGACCTGGTTTCTCTTGCTGTGGCTCATGGGCTCTAGAGCACAGGCTCGGCAGTTGTGTGGTACACGGACTTAGTTGCTCAGTGGAATGTGGGATCTTCCTGGACCAGGGCTCGAACCTATGTCTCTTGCATTGACAAGCAAATACTTTTACCGTTGAGCCACCAGAGAAGCCCTAACTTTATTATTATTTAAAAAATTTATTTATTTATTTTGGCCACACCAGACAGGGATGCTAGTTCCCTGACCAGGGGTTGAAGCCCTGCCCCCTGCAGTGGAAGCATGGGGTCTTAACCCCTGGACCTCCAGGGACATCCCAACTACTCATATTTAAAGTGTGCAGTTTGGTACACTTTGATATGTGTGTTCCTGAAACCATCATTGCAAGCAAGTTAATGAACAAACGCATCACCTTCAGTCATTTCCATATGTCACTTTAAAATCTCTCTCCCCATCTCCCTAGGTGCTTCTTCCATCCCCAGGCAACCACCGATCTATTTGAAAATTTTAAATTAAGCCTTCATATCTGTAAAACAGTTTTAGGTTCACAGCAAAGTTGGAGGGCAGGGACAAAGATTTCCCACTTATCCCTGCCCCCCTCCCATGCTCAGCCTCCCCCACTATCCACACTCCCACAGAGTAAGTTGTGTGTTACAGTGACACCTGGTAATCGTGCAAAATCCACAGCTTACATTATGGTGTTGTACACTGATCTACTTTTTGTCACCATAATGTAATTTGCATTTTCTGAACTTTTAAATGGCTTTTCCCTGGTGGCTAAGAGGTTAAAGTGTCTGCCTCTAATGCGGGAGACCTGGGTTCGATCCCTGGGTCGGGAAGATAAATATAATGATAAAATATGTGCTCTTTTTGTCTGGCTTCTTTCACTATGTGTAATTATTTTGAGGTTTACCCACATAATTGCATGCACTGCTTTTTATTATATTTCATAGAACATGTATGGCTAGACCAAAATTAGTTTACCCATTTATGTACTAACATAGAAATGCAAAAGATCAGAAGAGACTGCATGAGTAATTATTGTTGTTGTTCAGTTGCTAAATCGTGTCTGATTCTTTCTGATCCCATGGACTGTAGCACACCAGGCTTCCCTGTCCCATTTATGAATAATTACATACCAACAAGTTGGATAACCTAGAATAAATATATGTTTCTAGAAATGTAGAATCTACAAAGACTGAATCAAGATGAAATAGAAAATATGAAGACTGATTACTAATAAGGAGATTGAATCAATAATCAAAAACATTCCAACAAGCAAGACATTCCTATAGCCAGGGCCAGTGGCTTCACTGGTGAATTCCACCAAATACTCAAAAAATAATTAGTACTGATTATTCTGAAATTTACCCCAAAATAGAAGAGAAGGGAACTCCTCCAAACTCATTTTACAAGGCCAGCATTACCCTACCAAAACCAGACAAGAAAGCCACAGGAACAGAAAATTACAGGCCAATATCCCTGATGAACATAGGTGCAAAATTCCTCAACAGAATATCAGCAAACCAAATTCAGCAATACATTAAGAGAATCGTATACTGTGATCAAATGGGATCCTTTCTAGGAGTGCAGGTATGATTCAGCATTTGCAGATCAGTCAGTTTGATACACCACATAGCAAAATAAAGAATAAAAATCTTATGATCATCTCAATAGATGCAGAAAAAGCATTTGATAAATTTAACATCCATTTATAACATTAGATCAGTGCCAAAGTAATTGAGGTCAGTGCAAAAGTCAACCACAATTACTTTTGAACCTCAATTACTTTTGCACCAACTGCAGTTACTTTTGCACCAACCACAATTACTATTACTTTTCCACCAATATAAACCCTAAAGACTCAGTAAAAAACTCGAACTAATAAAAAAATTCAGTAAAGTTGCAGGATACAGAATCAATATACAAAAATCTGTTGCATATACACTAATAATGACCTATCAGAAAGAGAAATTTAAAGAGAATCTCATTTACGATTGCAACAAAAGAATACAACACCTAGGAATAAATTAAGCCAAGAAGATGAAAGACCTGTATTTTGAAAACTGTAAGATATTAACGAAAGGAAACGAAGATGACACAAATAAATGGACAAATATTCCATCTCTTGATTGGGAGAATTTAACAGGCATACTTCTGAAATATTGCAGGTTTGGCTCCAGACCACCACAGTAAAGCAATGATCACAATGAAATAAGTCACATGAATTTTTGGTTTCCCAGTGCATATAAAAGTTATGTTTATACTATAGTATATTATTTAAATTATACTATAGTTTATTAACTGTACAATACATATCTTAAGTAAAAATATTTTATTGCTAAAAACTACTTGCCATTTTCTGAGACTTCAGAGAGTCTTAGACTTTTTGCTGGAGGAAGGTCTTGCCTCGCTGCTGGTGGCTGCTGACCGGTCAGGATGGTGGTTGCTGAGGGTTAAGAGTGGCTATGGGAATTTCTTAGGCTAAGACCACAGTGAAGTTTGCCAGGTTGATTGACTTTCCTTTCACAAATGATTTCTCTGTGGCATGCGGTGCTGTTGGATAGCATTGGTAAAACTCCACCTCAGAACTTTAAAATTGGAGTCAGTCTTCTCAAAACCTGCTACTACTTTATCAACTGAGTTTATGTCATTTTATAAATCCTTTGTTGTCATTTCCCATGTGGTGCTAGTGGTAAAGAACTTGTCTGCCAGTGCAGGAGACAAAAGGGATATGGGTTTGATCCCTGGGTCCAGAAAATCCCGTGGAGAAGGAAATGGCAACCCACTCGAGTATATTCTTGCCTGGAAAATTCCATGGACAGAGGAGCCTGGTGGGTTCGCAAAGAGTCAAGCCTGAGTGAGGCTGAGTTAGCATGCGCAGCGTGCATTGGCGGGAGTCCACGTTTTCCTCTCTGCGGGCCTCTCTACAGGGCTGCTTGAGTTTCCCTGTCCTCACATGGCAGCCAGATTTCCCCCAAACCACCCATCCAAGAGAGCAAGGTGGAAGCTGAAATAAGTGCCTTTTATGACCTAGCTGCAGAATCTTCCCAGGTGCTCAGGGGTAAAGAATCCCCCTGCCAATGCAGGAGGTGCAAGAGATGCGGGTTCAATCCCTGGGTCGGGAAGATCCCCTGGAGTGGGAAGTGGCAACCCACTCCAGTATTCTTGGCTGGAGAATCCCATGGACAGAGGAGCCTGGTGGGCTCGAGTCCCTGGAATCACAGAAGAGTCAAACACGATTGACTGAGGACACTTGGAAGCAAAAAACAGGTGATAGGACAAAAAAGTATGCTTTCTGTTTTGCTTTATTTGTTTCATCCCTTAAGACCGTATTAGGCTAAGATTAAGGGTCAGAATACGATGGAGTTATTATTTTTTTATTTTTTAATTGAAAGATAATTGCTTTACAGAATTTTGTGGTTTTCTATCATACATCAACAAGAATCAGTCATAGGTACACTCATGTTCGATGGAGTTATTTTTCATGACTTGGTATGAAAATTGTTGAAGGGAGTCCAAAAGAAACAGATGTTTCTGTGTCCCAGTGAGGAACCACAGTGTGTATGGCCCACAGCCAGATGATGGCCTTGCTGTCCAGGTCTCTCCAGCGTCCAAACAAGTTCTGGCACTCTGAGCACTGAAGTGCTGTCTCTAGATACAGCACCATTAGCTGGAAGTTGATGCTCTTACTGTGAATGATGGTGGTGGGGTGGCTTCCCCAGTGACTTCTCAGGCAGGGGACAGAGGCAGGTGGGGGTACAGGCAAGGGGCAAATCTGGAGGGGTGCAGAGTGGACCACTTCTGTCCATATATGGGAGCATGCAGAGGAAGCCTTTGGGGATTACTAGCGACACCTGAAAATGGTTGGAAGGGCGTTCATCTGGCAATCAAGCAAATGGTGTCTCTGTCACAAAGGTAGTACAGAGGGCAGTATGATCTCATTTGTGGATGATGACTGTTAATGCACACACGCACACACTTATATATAAATCACAACCAGCATTTTCTAACCATCAGTCAAGGAGAGTATCAAGTGTCTTGTTCCCCCACAGCAAGCATTCCAGCAAACTGTGGTTAAACTAAATGGTGCTGAACCATTGTTCCATCTGATATTAGAAGACGTTGTTTTATTTTCCATACTACTTTCAAAAAAGGCAAAAAAAAAAAAAAAAAATCCTTTTACTTCTAATAGCTCACACAGTGTTCTTAGGTTGAAAATGATATCTGTTTCAAAGTTTAGGCAACCTGCGAAATCTTACATTTATAAACTGTTTTCAAAATTAGAACTCCAAGGGTATTCAGACACCACAAAGCCGCCAATTGGTTTGTGACCATTTCTCAGTTTACAGACTAGCAAGTGGAATTGTTTTCTCCACCTCAAATAACATCACAAAGTAGACATGAGAAGTAGACGTGAGACTTCCCTGGTAGTCTGGTGGTTGGGAAGCTGCCCTCCCATGCAGCGGGGTGCAGGTTTGATCCCTGGTCAGGGGACTGAGGTCCCATGTGCCTTGTGGCCAAAAAACCACAATCGTGGGCTGGAGGCAGTGTTGTGACAAATTAATTCATTGCATTTAAAAAAATGGTCCACATTTAAAAAAGAATCTTTGAAAAAAAGGAGATACGCTTGGGCTGAAATTTCAGTCAGAGATGAGATTCTTGCCATGAACTAATAAACTATTGGAAACAAGGGAGATTAGAATGGAAAGGACACAGCAGAGACCTCCAGCAGAGTGTCACTTTGCATTTACACATCTCACGGTAAGAAGTTAATTTCTCCCAATGAATCCCTCCCAGCCAGGTGCTCCTGTGGCTTTATTGTCCAACTGAGGTCCCCAAAGGCAGAATCCCAGAGCACCAGTGCCTCTCCCTCTTGCGAGAGTCGCTTTTTTTTTGGGGGGGGGGGGGGGGGTGGTTATGCAGATTGTGGTATGCTGAAATATTTTAATGTGCTTAAGTTTCAGCAGCCTAATTTTCTAGCATCAGGGACCTATTTGTCTAGGCAAGCTTTCTGCTTTCTGAAGCTCCAGTGGAGTTGTGAATGCAGAAAAATGTTCAATTCTAATGGGGATAATGATGAAAATGCAATTATAAATTCCCCAGCCCACAGACAGGACTCGCCATGTTTGTTTCCCAAGTGCTTTGAAAAAAGAAACGTAACTGAATGCTAACTAACCAAGGGTGCCACGGTGCTCTAGGTGGAAGAAAGAGAAACCAAAAGCAGAGTGGGTAAGTTTGCATTAGAAAGTAAAAATAATCCCCAACTTAATTTTATTAAAAATGACAAGGTAAAAAATGATTAATCCTGATGGCCAATTATCATGTAAACATTCAGGATTCCTACTTAAAGATTATGCATGCACGCTCAGTCACTGAGCCATGTCAGACTCTTTGCAGCCCATGGATTTCAGTCTGCCAGGCTCCTCTGTCATGGGATTTCTCAGGCAAGAATACTGGAGTGGGTTGTCATGTCCTCCTCCAGGGGATCTTCCTGACCCAGGGATTGAACCCAGGTCTCCTGTGTCTTCTGCATTGACAAATTAATTCTTAACCACTGAACCACCTGTCTCTAAAAAATCTTCCAATAGGGTGAACAAAAAGCTGATGTGAAATGTTGGGTCTCACTCACTAGATAGACCAAGAAATTCTGAATATTGTCTCTAAAGCTTGGAGATTGCTTGTCTTAACTATAGCCTGTGTTTTACATCCATGAAAATAGCAGATAATTGATTCACAAGTCAGCTGAGTGAGAACTTGTGGAGAAAGAACTGAGAAATATCTGGAATGATTAAATGGAGCAAAATAATGTTGGGAAGAAGATTGCATTTGTGGGAGTTTTGGGGGAAAATATGTAGAGAAAATAAACAAGAAGACCAGAAAAAGTTTTGAGCAGTTGGGTGGGAAATGGCTGAGTTTTTAAGTAATATTGTCTTCACCTTGCATATTTTGTTCATGAAACTTCCAAATGGCAAGAGACTGTACCCATCAACAATTTGCTACTTCTCTCTCTCTCTCTCTTTTAAAAAATATTTATTTGGCTGCACCGGGTCTTAGTTGCAGCATTCAAACTTAGTTGTGGTATTCAGGATCTAGTTCCCTGACCAGGGATTGAACCCATCCCCCTGCACTGGGAGCCTTAGCTACTGGACCACCAGGGAAGTCCCCCTCTTTCTTTTCTGGTGTCTGTGTTTGTTAAGAAAATTCTATGGTTTACCTCAATATTGGTTAAAGATTTTCAAGGCAAAGCGTGATTCTGCTGTTTTTCTTTTTTGTTTGTTTTTTGTTGAAAGAATAGATAAAAACACAGATACATAAAAAAAAATTCTGAGACTACTAGAGTTGGAGTTAGGGAGTGAGTGAGGGTCAAGTTATAGGGAATACACTTGTGTTTCACATTTTCCCATCTCTTCTTCTTTGGTCCTTGGCAGATGGAATAGTTGTACTTTTTCTCATAATCCCCATATGCAAAATAAGTGCTCAAAAAAGAAGCATCATTGAAGGGCTAGTACAATGCTGTGTTGGCAGAAGCTTATTTCTGGTAGAAAGTGTCCTTGGGTGAGGTGACATTCTATTACAAAGCAGAGGCTTGATTTAATTAAAAGGTCCAATGCTCTTGGTTTAGGATATGGGGCAAGCTGTATGCATTCTGCCTGGCACTTGGTAGGCACATGATAAATATTTATTGAAAAATTTCTGAGGCCTGAGCCTTATTTGTGGCTGGAGATGACATTTATCTTCATAGCATGCTACATACTCATCAAATCTTAATGATTTATTGAATCATTATTGTCATATAATAAAGTTATGATTGATTTTTAGGAAGGCTATCAGAGAAACATGAAATATTATTTATGAAAGATGACTGGAATAAAAATTCAATGTAGAGATTCCTCAAAAAATTAAAAATTGAACTACTCTAGGATCCACTTATCCCACTTCTGAGTATTTATCTGAAGAATATGAAAATGCTAATTTGAAAAAATATATGTGCCCTCATGTTCAACAAAGCATTATTTACAATAGCTAAGATATGGAACAACCTAAGTGCCCATCAACAAATGAAGAAATAAAATATGCACTATATATACACAATAGAATATTACCCAGCCATAAAAAAGATGAAATCTTGCCATTTGTAACCTGGGTGGACCTTAAGGGTATTATATTAAGTGAAATAAATCAGATGGAGAAAGACAAATACCACTTGATTCCACTTAGGTGTGGAATATAAAAGCAAACACACAAAAAGACCCAGAATAAATGAACACACTAAACTAAACCGAAACAAACATGTAGATTCAGAGAACAGAGCAGGGTCACAGAGGGGGATGGCCAAGATGACCAGAGAGGACCACCTGTATGGTGATTGATGAATTTTTGGTGCTGAGACTGCAGTGAACACAAAAATAGAAATATAATGCGGTACACATGAAACTTACATAATGTCATATCAGTTTTACCTCAATGTAAAATAAATGTTGAGGGCTTCCCTGGTGGCTCAGTGGTAAAGAATTCACCTCCCAATGCAGAAGAAACAGTTTCCAATCCCTGGTCTGGAAAGTTTCCACATGCCTCGGAGCTATTAAGCCCACAACTAGTTTGCCTGTGCTCCAGAGCCTGGGGGCCGCAGCTAGGAAGCCTGCACACCCTAGAGCCCATGCTCTGCAACAGGAGAAGCCACCACAGTGAGAAGCCTGTGCACTGCGACTAGAGAGTAGCTCCCACTCGCCGAAGCTAGAGAAAAGCCTGAGAAGCAATAAAGACCCGCTACAGCCAGTGAATACAATTAGAAAAAATAAATAAAATTTAAAAGTTCCTCCTAAATAGGAAATATTATATTTTGAAATATGTCCGGGAAGGGAGAGACATACATAATAACAGTAGGTAAACCGTCTTTAATTTTTGCCAAGAGTGCCGGTTAGCCTTATTGCTCTTTTGGTTATACTGTAAGGACGAGTTAGAAGTAGTTACTGATTTGAGAGGAAGTGCTTCTGCATAGAAGTCCTAGCCATTTATGAAGCCTGTCTTTTGGGGAGAATTCATCATCGTCTTCTGCTCTTGGGGAGGGGGAAGCCCGCGATAGGTCACTGTGTCCCTGACCTTGAGGACAGTTCCGGATGGTGCATCTGGATTCCGAGGCTGGCTGCTGTTGGTGGCCAAGGCTGCAGCGTCACTGCTCATACCTGCAGAGCATCTTCATGAGCGTCCACAGATGGACAGTCATCTGGGAGAAGGGTCACTTTGTGGGGAGTGGGGGGTCGATTTCCCATTCGTGACCATGCTGGATGCTTTCTTGACAACTTTATTTTCTGATATCAAACTAGTCCTTTTGGTCTTGTTCATGCTTTTTCTCAGCTGATACATTCTTCTGAGATAAACAAAGGAACACGTCTGCATATGTCAGATATTGCTTGCTGTTTCAGCTACTCTGGCAAGGTAGCTAACACCACGGTGCACGGTGAAGTGCTCACTGATGGACTTGGGATGATCTTGCTTTGACACTGAAGCCCCCCTCCTCCCCTTCCCTTCCCTCTTGTTGTTGTTGGTCAATTGCTAAGTTGTGTCCTACTCTTTGAGACCCCATGGACTATACCTGCCAGGCTCTTCTGTCCGTGGAATTTCCCAGGCAAGAATACTGGAGTGGGTTGCTGTTACCTCCTCCAGGGGGTCTTTCCAACCTAGGGATTGAACTTGTGTCTCCTGCGTTGATAGGTGGATTCTTTACCCCTGAGCCACCAGGGAGGGAAGCTACCTCCATCAATTCAAGGGTCTGAGATGATCTGTGGGATCAGTGGGGCTGGATGTCCACAGGGATGTGGCACCAGGAGAAAGTCACCCCAGGAAACACATCAGAAAGTCACTCACAGCTGACAAAGGCAAGACAGCTCTGTCCACCATACAAACAAAGCATAATAACCACAGGAAATATTCACACTTCACTGAATCCTGCTAAGAAACCCTAAGTAAATATATGAAGTCAAAATATCTGTAATATCCTTGTGGATCACAGTGTAGCCTATAGGATCATTAAATGGATAATTTCTTATTTAGAACATATATCACTATATATTAATAGATGAAATTATGCTAAATATTATTTAGGAGACCTACTTTCTCTTCTGTTAAATCATAATGCCAGCCATACTGTTGTAAACCCTATACAAATGTTTTTCCGTAAGTAAATGATGTAAGACACCAATTTCATTCCATTGTGAGTCTGATGGTTTTACTTAACCCTTCTGACGTTGGGTATGTCACATACAGGGTGTGGGACTGCGTGGATTTCCTGTCCCTGTTGGGGCTGCTAGTTATGAAAAGTGGTTTGTGCTCATCTAGTTCATCGCTTATACTTCCAGGGCCTAGCACAGTGCCCGGGCTTGACAAGTTTTTTTTTTTTTTTAATGAAAATTTCTTTTTTTTAAATGAAAATTTCTCTTTTTTTTTTAATGAAAATTTCTTTCTTTTTTTAATGAAAATTTATTGGTGAAGAAAATCTGGCAAATATATATATATATTTATATTTTAGTGGGCTCTGAGAATTGTGGTCGGGAAGTCTGTGCACATCTGCCAGGTCTGGTTCTCCCTGAGCAGTGGTTGCTTATAAGCCAGCTTGTCTAAGTCCAGCCTCAGACCCACCCCTTTCTTTGGCCCCTGTGTCTGCGTGGGTATCATCATTCCTTCGTCTCATCCCTGTGTCTGTTTCTGCACAGTGTGGTAAAGCCATGAAAATCTCTTAGGAAGTTTTCTTTAGATGTGCTTCTTGCATTCAAAACAGTACTTTCTTTAGTCTTTCTCTCCTTTAATATTGATCTGCTGGTTGATCTCTCCATTTTACCCCTTCTCTTTTTATCCAGGCACTTCCTGTTCAAGAATCGAAAGTGCCTCCCTGCAGTCTGTAGGGAAAAGGCACACACCTTGGTCTGCCTTCTAGGGGACCACTGCTCCTAGCTTCACTGCGGCAGCTCAGGCTCAATTGTTTGTCGCTCTCTGCGTACCTGGCCCTCTGCGCCTGCCAAGCCTGCCCACGACTCCCAGCCGTTCCTGTTTGCTGTGAGCCCTGGACAGACAGTCCCCGCTCTGCTCACTGGACGTTTAGTCTCTGTCCCCTTTAATGTGAGTTACATTTTCAAGCGTCATAGGTCATCCCGCACAATAAATTATTATGGGGATTTGACTTTGGCTTCATAGCTCTTATCCTGAAATTTGGACAATGGTTGCCTTAAAATGCAAGATGAAATTTAAAAAGGAAAAATTATCCATCTTATGTTAATGGTAAAACACAAAGATACAGGACCCCAATTTGGGCATCCCTTAGACACTTAGAGTGAGAGCTGCTGACTTAAAAAATAGTCACAACCTAAAAGTTGACAGTTATGTTTTATTCTGTGGAAATTTTTAGGACTTAAGCCCAAGAGGCAGCATCTCAAGTAACCCTGAGAGAACTGCTCCAAGGAGATGGCAAGGATGAGACTCAGAATATATAGGAGTTTTGCAACAAAGGGCAGGTAGTCTGAATATCAAGAGATTATTGTTAATTAAAGAAACCCAGATGTCTTAAGGAATTTAGCGCTTTGCTGTATATGGGATGATGCAAGAGTCTGGGCTCACTGAAATCTGTCCTTTCATATGCACCTCACATCTGGGCCCAGCATCCGGTGATTTGCACATCCTGAGCCCCTCGGTGCTCCCTGTAGGGAGTGGCAGCAGCCGGGCAGCTGTTGATGGCAGGTATTTTTCTCCTTCCTGAGTTCCCTGGAGGGCTGGGATCACTGATGAGTGTGACATCCTTGTTTATAGATCTGGCAAGAAGTATTCCAGTTCTCAGGGTTGGCATCTACTTTGCCTTCCACGTGGCCATGTGAACCTCTGGGACCCCCCACCGGCCGATGCAGGGCTGCCTGCTCTGCAGGGGGCCCCCTGGGGATGTGCCCTGGCCACGTGCTCTGCGGGGACCACATTGTGCTTGCATCAGCTGGCCTGTTTAGCCCTGGAATGGTGATTCTGCTCCTGTCATGTTGCCTGCCCCAAGTCCAAGGGCATGATGGCCCCAAACACACCGGCACCCTGGGGCGCCTGTAATGGGTTCCGCAGGGCATGTGGCTCATGTCACAGCCTGCCACGGGAAGGGTCTTCTCAGAGGGTGACCACCCTCTGCCACTCAGTCACTTGGCTGTGCCATCCAGCTGCTCTCGCCTCCATGTGTAGGACAGTCGGTGCCATCCCAAGGAGGGGATGCCTGTCACCTCGGCCCTGGGGACACTCCGATCCCCCTGCAGCACTAGGCGTGGGCAGCCCTTCTCGCAGGGACTGGCCGTTTGTTCCTGGTGAGATGGTGCTACAACTGTGCCTGGCGTACTGACCCTAGACCCTGAGCCAGGGCGGGAGAACATCTGGCTTTATTCATGACATGTGAATACTCTGGTTACCAGATGAAGTGGCGTTGTAGGGCATGATGTCCCAGCTTTTTGCTTTGTGTGGGAACTGACATAGGCAGGTTCTAATTTTTAATTTTGCCAAATAAGGGCATTAATGAAAATCTACTCATCTCATATTCTGTCATAAGAGGAGAAAAAAAAGCCTAAAATTACTGCATGAGATGTTATTAAATGGAATAGATTTAGCTTTATGATTCTTATTTTCCTCCGTTCACTGAGACTGGGTGAAAACTGGTCCAGGAACGGGTCCCCTGGTCCTAAGTTTGGGAACCATGGTTCTGTGACCCACGTTCATTTAGTGAAGCTTTAGGTCCTCTTTTAGTTTGGTAACTAGGGCACCCTCTCCCCCTCCTCCTTCCCTTACCACACACGTCTTTGCAACACCTTCAAACTACTGGCTGTGATGGCTTGCCCTCTAACGATTTCCTGTGTGGATATCTTGTCCCTTCCAGCCAAACTGTGATGCTAGGTAAATAGAAGGCACTGAATAGCTAATCATTTGAATTTATTTCTGTAACATATGCTGGTCTGCTGTTTGGAGGACTGCAGGCTACTGATGTGTGGTGTGTGTGTGTGTGTGTGTGTGTGTGTGTGGAAGTCAGCTGGAGTCCTCTATGCGCATAGGAACGTAAATGAAGGATGCACATTTTTGAAGAATGAGGGGCTTCTCAGGTGGCACTAGTGGTAAAGAACCCGCCCGCCAGTGCTCGAGGTGGAAGAGACATGGGTTCAATCCCTGAGTCGGAAATATCATGGGAGGAGGGGGAGGAGAACATGGTTACCCACTCAGTATTCTTGCCCGGAGAATCCCATGGACAGAGCAGCCTGGAGAGCTGCAAAGAGTCAGACACGATTGAAGCGACTTAGCACGAAGCACAAACAAGCTCTGCCACAAGAAAACAAGCCTGTGGAGCTTTCTCCATCTTTCTCTCTGTTTCCTGCAAAGCTCGCAGGATGGACTCCCTGTTTCGTGGATGTGGCCCTACATCTGAGCCTCTTCAAGCTCTCCTCATTTTTCATGATTTAGTGATTCTGCAGGGTGTAGCCAGTAGCTGAGATTCTCCCACAAAATATCAGAATTGTTTTTCATTTTAATGTTTTTTATTTTTAAAACATCATAAAATATTTCTCAGAGTGACAGCTGAGCTTCAATATTTATGACTTTCTGATTGCTCTAGCAGTTTAGAAAAAAAATTTAAAAATGAGCCCTCAAGTAAAATTTAAGTGGAAAAGATTAAAATTCAGAATTATGGACTTTTAAACATTTGAATAAATACCCTTGGCTGGGAAATTTTATGTGCCAGTCCTAGTTTCCTTACACTTGACAGTCCTTGAAAAAGGACTTAAATTCTTTCTTGAAAATATATAGACAGTGTTATTTTTGGAAGATAAACTTTTCTGTATCAGCACAACGTCCCCTACCCCCAAAACTGTCCGCCTGCCCACCCCCAGCTTCTAGACTTCTACTTTTGGCTAAAAACCAAGCACAAGTGGGAAGCATATGAGTGGGTGAAATGGGTAAATGACAGAACATCATTATCTTTGGGATATTTTAAACTGACACCCACACAGCTGACTTATTGGTATGTGCTTAACACTGTTCAGTCACTTCCATTTGGGGACATTCTCATTGTTTTCCCGAATGAGTTTTCAGGTTCAAATGTATTAAGTCTTATGACTAAATTAGATTCTCTTTCCTTACCCCATATGCAGCTGTTTAATTGCTTTGTGATTGGTTTCTCTTCTTCAAATAGTATGTTTCTCTAATGATTTAATAGATTATGTTATTCATGCCTGATTAATCTTTTGGGAGGGAAGAATAACCTGTCTCCCTTCCTTCAAGGTGTATGTAGTGTAACTTTATCGCTATCAATTCAAACTGCCATAAGAGAGGTTATGGATATGCCTGAGAAAATAGACACCATTGAGACAAATAATCTCAGAAAGGGAATAAGGCAGGATCCTCTCTCCCCAGAGGAGACTCACTATACATGAGAATTTTATTAAACTTCATTAAAATGTTTGCATCTTAATAAGACCTGAGACCTGTGGCATTTATTGTCTTAGTTTTTTTCTCATTCATTCATTCTTTCAACACATCTTTGTGAGTGACACTGACCCTTGTTCTAGGTGCTGGGAGAATAGTAGCAAAGAACTCCAAGAAAAGTTCTGGCTTTGTGAATTCTAATGAACTTTTTTTTTAAATAAAAAGCTTATTGTGTGAGCTTACTGAAGTTTATATAAAAGACTTGATTATATATTGCAGCCTTATTATTAAAGAAGCCAATGTGACTCATCTGGGATTAGATTCTTAGGGGAACATAGTGCAGAGGGTGGTGGTAAAACACCCCTTTTCTAGACCTGGGGTCCGAGCGGTAGCGGGCATACGTTGTGGAGCCTGAAAGTGACCAAGGGTGAAGAGAAAGGACATGGGAAACAGGAAATGTCAGCATTGTTTACAGTGGGCATTGTGACCACATTCTCCCAAACATTCTAAACAGCAGAGGAGAAAATCATCCTTGTGTTTGGTCCAAGGAAAAGCTTTTACTCAATATCTAAAAAAATGCTGGACTTGGCCAATTTTGGGATTTTGCAGATGAGGCAAAACCTTAGGCAGAGCCGAGCTTGTGTGCATGCATGCTACAGTTCTGAATGAGAAGAAGGCAGAGTTGGGGAATACCTTTCTCATCTCCCGTTTACCCTTTTCTGCTTCTGACTTACTTATCTTTACCCCCAGCCACCATGGCAGGGTTTAGACCTGGGATTAAACCCCTACTTAGAAATGAGCCACTTAGCTAAGCTTCAGTTTCCTCATCTAGGAAATAAAAAGAAGAATATTAACTTCAGAAGGTGTAGGTGAAGATTAGTTATAATCATACTGGTGCTTTGTACTCAGGCGAGTCCAAGTCTTTGCGACTCCATGGACTGTAGCCCACCAGGCTCCTCTATCCATGGAATTCTCCAGGTAACAATACTGGAGTGGGTTGCCATTCCCTTCTGTAGGGGATCTTCCTGACCCAGGGATTGAAACCAGGTCTCCCGCATTGCAGGCAGGTCCTTTACCATCTGAGTCACCATATATAAATATAAATACGATGTGTGTGAAAGTGCTTTGATACAATTAATAATAAGACTTAGCATCATAACTACTACTTCCTTAAGGAATGCAAGTAAAACTCTGAGAAACAGGAAGCTCTACATTAAAAGCCTGCCACATGGAATGGGCATGGGGTGGGTTTGTTTGTTGATCAGATGGTGCCTTTAATTAGATCATGTGTGAGGTTTCACATTCTGCCCATGGAAAGCCTTATCAAATCCAGCTCATTCTGATCCCCAGTTACTCACTCTTGCCAGGCTGGTCCCAGATGGAACTTTATAAGGGACGTACTTCCTGTAGATATGACCGACCCTGGAACATGGAACGTCAAACATTTCTCCTCCACACATCCAGACCTACAGAGGGGAAATTGGAAGTGCAATAAAAGAGAATAGTACATTTCATTCAAAAGCCCCCAAATTATTAGTAAGAGTTACATAAAATCTTAAAATCTTTTAAAGTGTCTGTATCAGTAATTTCTACTTATTATCAATAGTTAGCCAGGAAAATAAACCCACGTTTTCATTTTTTTTAAAATTTATTTTGTAACTGGTGGGAAATTGCTTTGCAATTTTGTGTTGGTTTCTGCTACAGCAATGCAAATCAGTCATATAATATATATATGTATATCACTTTCCTCCTGAGCCTCCTTCCCTGCCCACATCCCACCCTTCTGGGTCATTGCAGAGCACCAGGCTGGGCCCCCTGTGCTATTTAGCAACCTCCCACTATTTTACCCGATAGTGAGTATATGTCAGTACTTCTTTCTCAATTTGTCCCACCCTCACCTTGTCCTACTGTGCCCACAAGTCCATTCTATACGAGGTTCATCAGTACCAGTTTTCTAGATTCCATATATACGTGTTAGTTTTTCTCTTTCTGACTTATGTCACTCTATGCAAGAGACATTAGGTTCATCCACTTCACTACAACTGACACAGATTTATTCTTTTTGTGGCTGAGTGATATTGCATTGTGTATATGTACCACAAACTCTTTATCCATTTACCTGTCAGTGGACATCTAGGTTACTTCCATGTCCTGGAGATTGTAAATATAGCTGCAGTGAACATTGGGGTACCTGTATCTTTTAGAATTGTGGTTTTCTCAGGGTACATGCCCAGTGGTGGGATTGTTGTGTCATTTGGTATTTTTATTCCTAGTTTTTTAAGGAATCTCCATACCATCTTCCATAGTGGCTGTATCAGTTTACATTCCCAGCAGTGCAGGTGGGTTCCTTTTCTCCACATACACTCCAGCATTTATTGTTTGTAGATTTTTTGATGATGGCCATTCTGATGGGTGTGAGGTGATAGATACCTCATTGCAGTTTTGATTTGCATTTCTCTAATAACGAGTGATGTTGAGCATATTTTCATGTGTTTACTGGCCATCTGTATGTCTTTGGAGAAATGTCTGTTTAGGCTCTCTGCTCAGTTTTTGATTGGGTTGTTCATTTTTCTGATATTGAGCTGTATGAGTTGCTTATATATTTTGGAGATTAACCCTTTGTCAGTTGCTTTGTTTGCAATTATTTTCTCCCATTCTAAGGGTTGTCTTTTCATCTTATTTATAGTTTCCTTTGCTGTACAAAAGCTTGTATATTTTATTAGATCCTATTTATTTTTATTTTTATTTTCATTCATCTAGGAGGTAACCCCACATTTTTAAAAGCTCAGATTCATAAAAGTATACAACCAAAATATTAGTTCACTAAATCCAATTTCCATAGACATGTTGACATTTTAAAAAGTTGTAGTAGAATTTTATTACAGCTATTGCATTATGTTGGGGTTTAATGGTTGGATGTCTTATTTATATAGATATTTGTTTTGACAATCTTGTGGTATAATTTGAGGAAATAACATTGGAATTTAAGTGTCAATTAAAAATCTAAAGTGTAAACATGAAATTTATAAAACTGGTGAATGAATTAAAGAACATAAGTATATCCATACTTTACATCTAGATTCTGAAACTTTCAGTAAAGCTTACTTAAAAAATCCGAGGTGTGTTCTAATTTCTCCCCACCCTGATCTTTTCTTAGTTACAGAAAATAATTGGTTAGCAATGTGAACTCAAGACGTGGAAAACTCAAGGTATCTCTTAAGATGCTGTACTTAAATTTAGTAACAAAAATTAATTGGTTGTATTTTACCATGAGTACCCACTTGAACCATTAATCATGGTTTTATATAACAGGCTACTTACTATAAAATAACTAATTATCAACACATAAATGCAGGCTTCATATATACTAGAGTTTTAACTGCAAGAAAACAATTTAAAAGTTAGATGATGTAACAGTTAGATAATGTAACAGTTTTTTTACATTTATTTTTAATTGGAGGATAGTTATAATATTGTGTCGGTTTCTGTCACATATCAACATGAATCAGCCACAGGTACACACATGTCCCTCCTTGTTGGACCTCCCACCCCATCCCACCCCTCTAGGTTATCACAGAGTTCATATCACAGAGTTGATTGGGTTGCCCTGCCAGTGCCATACAGTAAATTCCCACTGGCTGTCTGTTTTGCATGTGGTAGTGCATATGTTTCAATGTTATTCTCTCTATCCATCTCACCCACTGTGTTTGGGGGACAGGTCTAGGGACAGGTCTTTGTTTTTCCCCTTTTCGTATTTAATCTTATATTGCTCCAGCCTCTTGGGATCTTTCCAGATGCCTGTACTATATAGTTTAGAAGGTTCACTGACCCTGACAGCTTTACACGATCTGTGCAGAGTTCTGGTGTCTTGATCCAGAACCAAGCTGAAATTGATACCATGAGTAATCCTGAATGCATTTAGAGTAACTGAGTATTATTTTAATAATCCACTTGCCTTCCCCTTGGGGTTCCGTCAGCATTTGTTCACCAGTCTCACTTAGAGTGTCATTCCTCTTAGTGAAAGAATCTGGAACTGTTGACTGAAAAAATACATGCAACCTAAACGTTGAGAGTTATGTTTTATTCGGTGGGAATTTTTAGGACTTCAAGGCTGGAAGACAGCATCTCCCAAGAAAAGATGAGAAAGACAACCCTGAGAGAACTGCTCTGAAGAAGCATGGGGAGCATTCAAGGTTATACAGAAGTTTTGTAACAAAGGACAGGTAGTCTGAACATGAAAAGTATTTCTGGGAGTTAGAGAAAACCAGATATCTCAAGTTAAGGAATTTAGTGCTTTTCTGTGAATGTGAAGATGCAAGAGTCTGGGCTCACTGAAGTCATTCCTTTCACATGCACCTCAGCTGTCTGCGGCCAGTGTCCCGTGTTTTCACCCCTGAGTTCCTCAGGGCTCATCGTGGGGAGTGGCTGCAGTCTGATCAGTGCCAGATCATGGGTATTCTTTTCCTTCTTGAGTGCTCTTGGGGCTCAGAAATTCTCATTTGGAGGGCTGGAATTGATGATGACTGTGACATGCTTTTTTACTGATAATGGCAGGATATACTTCAATTCTCAGAACCACATGTGAGACATAAACATTTCTCTTTCCCTCTTCTGATATTTCACTTTAAAAGATGCTGTGTATCGGTGTCAGGGTTCTCCAGAGAAACAGAACTAACAGGGTGTAGAGGGAGACATTTATTTAAAGGAAGTGGCTCATGCAATTGAGGAAGCTTTGGGAATTGGGAATTCATCTGCAAGGTAGACCAGCAGGCTAAAGATGCAGGAAGAGCTGCAATTCAAGTCTAAAGGCAGGAAGTCTGCAGGCAGAATCCCCTCCTGCTTGAGAATGGTCAGTCTTTGTTCTACTGGGGCCTTTCAGTGACTGGATAAGCTCCCCCTCACTATGGACAGAAACTGCTTTTCTCAAAATCCACCAATTTAAATGTTAATCTCATTCAAAAAACATCCTCCTGGAAGCATCCAGAATAATATCTGGACCTGCTCGGGCAGCCTTTGACACATGAAACTAACCATTATGCAGCACTACTTACAATAGCTAGAACATGAAAGCATTCTAGATGAATCGATGAAGAAGTTGTTGTACACATACACAATACAATGGAATATTACTCAGCCATGAAATGGAATGCATTTGAGTCAGTTCTAATGAGGTGGATGAACCTAAAGTTTAGTATACAAAGTGAAGTAAGTCAGAAAGAGGAAATCAAATATTGTATATTTATACCTGACCTGGGGGTAGGCAATGGCACCCCACCCCAGTACTCTTGCCTGGAAAATCCCATGGACAGAGGAGCCTGGTGGGCTGTAGTCCATGGGGTCGCTGAGAGTCGGACATGACTGAGCGACTTCACTTTCACTTTTCACTTTCATGCATTGGAGAAGGAAATGGCAACCCACTCCAGTATTCTTGCCTGGAGAATCCCAGGGATGAGGGAGCCCAGTGGGCTGCCGTCTATGGGGTCGCACAGAGTCGGACACGACTGAAGCGACTTAGCAGCAGCAGCAGCATACCTGACCTGCCTCTTGAGAAACCTATATGCAGGTCAGGAAGCAACAGTTAGAACTGGACATGGAACAACAGACTGGTTCCAAATAAAAGGAGTACGTCAAGGCTGTATATTGTCACCCTACTTATTTAACTTATATGCAGAGTACATCATGAGAAGCGCTGGGCTGGAAGAAGCACAAGCTGGAATCAAGATTGCCTTGAGAAATATCAATAACCTCAGATATGCAGATGATACCACCCTTATGGCAGAAAGTGAAGAGGAACTAAAAAGCCTCTTGACGAAAGTGAAAGAGGAGAGTGAAAAAGTTGGCTTAAAGCTCAACATTCAGAAAACTAAGATCATGGCATCTGGTCCCATCACTTCATGGGAGATAGATGGGGAAACAGTGGAAACAGTGTCAAACTTTGTTTTTTTTGGGCTCCAAAATCACTGCAGATGGTGATTGCAGCCATGAAATTAGAAGACGCTTACTCCTTGGAAGGAAAGTTATGACCAACCTAGATAGCATATTAAAAAGCAGAGATATTACTTTGCCAAGAAAAGGTCCATCTAGTCAAGGCTATGGTTTTTCCAGTAGTCATGTATGGATGTGAGAGTTGGACTGTGAAGAAAGCTGAGTGCCGAAGAATTGATGCTTTTGAACTGTGGTGTTGGAGAAGACTCTTGAGAGTCCCTTGCAAGGAGAGCCAACCAGTCCATCCTAAAGGAGATCAGTGCTGGGTGTTCATTGGAAGGACTGATGCTAAAGCTGAAATTCCAATACTTTGGCCACCTCATGTGAATAGTTGACTCATTGGAAAAGACCCTGATGCTGAGAGGGATTGGGGGCAGGAGGAGAAGGGGACGACCGAAGATGAGATGGCTGGATGGCATCACCAACTCGATGGACATGAGTCTGAGTGAACTCCGGGAGTTGGTGATGGACAGGGAGGCCTGGCGTGCTGCGATTCATGGGGTTGCAAAGAGTCAGACACGACTGAGCAACTGAACTGAACTGAACTGATGCTTATATGGAATCTAGAAAGATGGTACTGATGAATCTGTTTGCAGGGCAGCAATGGAGATGCAGACATAGAGAACAGACTTGTGGACACAGTCAATGAGACTTTGTAGATAAATTTGTAACTCTGGATGGACAGTTGATCTAGCTGATATTTTATGAGTGGATTAACAAGACCTTTGCCTCATTTTGCTCTTTTTCATTTAATGCCCACAACTCCATGACCAGCTTTACTATTTCCCCAATTATATAGGTGAAAACATGGCAGTCTAGAGGTTCCCTTGCCCAGAGCCACATAATGGGCCACATTCAGAACAGAGATATGAGTCCTCATGGTCTAACTTCAAGGTGGCCCAGTGATAAAGAATCTGGCTGCCAAGCAGGAGATGCAAGTTCAATCCCTGGCTTGGGAAGATTCCCTGGAGTAGGAAATGGCAACCCACTCCAGTACTCTTGGAGAGTCCCATGGACAGAGGATCCAGGTAGGCTACAGTCCATGGACTGGTAAAACATTGGACACAACTTAGTGACTAAATAACAGCAACAAAAGTACATACTTTAGGCTTTGCTGATCATGTCGTCTTGCAACTACAAACTTTGCTAGGAAGAACATGCATGTATGCTAAGTCACTTCAGTCATGTCCTGCTCTTTGCAACCCTATGGACTATAGCCCACCAGGCTCCCTGTCCATGGGACTCTCCAGGCAAGAACACTGGAATGGGCTGACATGCTCTCCTTCAGGGGATCTTCTTGACCCAGGGATCGAACTCAACGTCTCTTTTGTCTCCCACATTGGCTGGCAGGTTCTTTAGCACAGGCGCCATCTGGGAAGCCCTACTAAGACGAAACATGACTGTACTTCAATAAAACTTTGATGACAAAGATAGGCAGTTGGATCATAGTTTGCTGGCCCCAGTTCTGTAAAATACACAGTACTTTCAAACACTGAAATTCAGTGATTCTAAGATAATACATATGGGAGGTTGCACTTTCCCCAGTTCGTTCCCATAATGTCTCCTCTGCCATGTGACCTTGGTAGCCACCACTGAGATATGGGACTGTGTCCCCTGTCCTTGGATTTGGATGTGCTTGTGAAGTCTCAGACCCATAGAATACGGCTAGCAGAAATGACTGAGGTCATAACAGGCAGCAAAGTTTCTGCCTGGCCACTGAGACCTTTGTGTTTGCAGATCTGATCTGCCAGCTAAGAAATCTGACTCCTTGAGTTGACCCCACTGTAGAAAGTCATACTCAAATCTACAGCCTCAATTGTTTTCACCAATGGCCAACATCAATGGGAATGTCGATGAAGGTTCCTTTAAGTCAGGGGTTCCCAACTTCTGGGATCTAATGTCAGATGATCTGAGGTGGAGCTGATGTAGTAATAATAAAGATAAAGTGCACAGTAAATGTAATGTGCTTGAATCATACCAAACTCCCCTCTCCCCACATCCATGGAGAAATTGTCTTCTATGAAACTAGTCCCTAATATCAAAAAAGTTGGGGAACACAGTTCTAAATGACTTCAGCCCCTAGCTATCGAACCACCCCCACCTGCAACCCTAGATATTGTGCAGCAGAAATGAGCTCTTTCCTTTGTACCTTTTATGAATTTGGGACCCAGAGAATCCATGAATTTGACACAATGCTTGTTTTATGCTGTAGGCTCTGGATGCTTCATTATGCAGTAATAACTTGACTGTAGCCCACCAGGATCCTTGGTCCATGGGATTCTCCAGTCAAGAATACCAAAGTGGGTTGTCACATTCTTCTCCAGGGGATCTTTCAGACCCAGGGATGGAACCTGCATCTCTTACATTTCCTGTATTGGCAGGCTGGTTCTTTACCACTAATGCCACCTGGGAAGCAGGTGAACTCTAACACATGGTGAAAGTTTATGGGTCACTCACAGATTTTATCTTATCCCACTGTGGGAGACACAGGGAAGGACTGGGTGCACTGCCCGGCTGTAATTCCTGGTTCCTTTGTTTCAGAAGGGGCTCTATGCCTGTTTCTTGCTAGTGGAATGTAAGAGAAGTCAATGTGTGTCAGCTCTGAGCCCCAGTCAGTGAGTGTGGACATCCTTTTCCCCCTTCTTTACAGTTCTCTTTGTTCCCAGAGCCTGACTAATTGCAGAAGAACCAGAGGCGGACTCTAATTCCCTAGAAGGTGGTAGAATCACTAAATGGCTGGGGTCTGGGTATCTGGAAACCTGGGTGGCTCAGAGCACACGGCTCCCTTCCTAGCCAGGGTCAAAGTGTTGCAGCAGCCTGACTGACGCTAAGCTCCTAAGATTTGGGGAGTATTACAGCAGTTGGTCCACTCTAGTGACCTGATTTCATTTTGTTCTGTTTTTGGTCTCTTCTGACATTTTAAATCAAGTATAAAGGATTTTTAATACAATTTTATCGAAAACTTCATCAAAAAACTGAATCAAATAGCCGGAATGTTGGAGAGATTATTTCCTTTTATTAACTGTGCATTTTAAAGAGAGAAAATTTGAAAGTAATTAGACAACAGATGCAGGGGTGGGAACTGGGAGGGCAGAGAATGCTGGGGAGTCCTGTGTGTGTAATGAAATATCAGAGGTAGGCAGGTACCAAGGGAAAGAAGCCTGCCTACCACCCACGGCTGGGAGAGAGAGAGTTGTTGGCACAAGTGTTTAGTTTTCATAATAAGGGATCAAAGTGCTCTTAGCACTTGGTGAGGTGGCCAGTCTCTCCTGCAAGACAAGGGGGTGGTGATGAAGGAGGACAAGATGCAGCCAAGCCCTGGGGCAATGCCTCAACTTCTTTGACCTCAAGCTATGTTTTGGTTGATGTGGTTCTTGTAGACTACTCAGCTGGCGGAAGCAGACTAAATACTTCTTTTTTAAAAAATTTAATTAATTAATTAAATTTTGGGTCTTCATTGCTGCGTGGGCTTTTTCTGTGGTTGTGATGAGCAGGGCTGTTCTCTAGTTGTGGTGCGAAGGCTTCTCATGGCCGAGGCTTCTCTTGTTGGGAAGCACAGGCTCCAGGGCACGTGGGCTTCAGTAGTTGCAGCAGCTGGGCTCAGCAGTTACGGTTCCCGGGCTTTAGGGCACAGGCTCAATAGTTGTGGCAAAAGGGCTTAGTTGCCTTGAGACACATGGGATCTAGCTCCCTGATCAGGGATGGAACCCCTGTCTCCTGCATTGGCAGGTGGGTTCTTAACCACGGAGCCACCAGGGAAGTCTCAGAAGCAGACTAAATACTTCTCATGAGTGTCTGCCAGAGTAAGAACGGCCATGATTGGAAGTTAAATAAATCATTGTTGCCTTTCTTTCCAAGGTAGGGCAAAATAACCTCACAGACACACAGAAAGGAAATTCTAATTCTCTTCGGAGGTCCCCCAATCCAGTTTTTAAAGATCTTTCTCTGAATGTGTAACAAATTATCACCACCTTAGTGGCTCCTGTCAGCACACATTTTTTTATGATCTCATGGTTCTGTGGGTCAGAGGTCATGTAGGCTCTGGGGAGTCCCCTGTTTGGAGTCTCACGAGACTGAAGTCTGGGTGATCGCTGGGCTGAGCACTCCTCTGGAGCCTCCAGGGAAGACTCTGCCTTTGGGCTCACTGAGGTTTTGGCAGACGCCAGTTCCTGCAGGAGTGGGACGGGGCCCTGTTTCCTTTGATGCTCAGGGCTGCTCCCAGACCAATCTCAGCTGCTTGTTCCATGAACTCTCCATCTTAGCCATGGCCAAGCTCCCTCACATAGAACCCTTCTCGGACTATAAATCTCTCTGACTTGTTCTCCCTGCTGGGGAGAATGCCACGCTTTACAGGGGCTCCTGTGACGAGGCCAGGCCCACCAGGATCATCATCCTAGCTTAGTGTGAACTGATTAGAGATGACATTTGCCAAATCTCTGGTGCCCTGGAATGTAACATACTCGTAGGAGAAACTCAAGGAAGACAGGCACCTCAATATCCTGCCCACCAACCATCTCCAATGAGTGCAATTTTGTCTTCTAGTGATAACTTACTAATTCTTAAAATTCTTCCCCTCAGAAATTTTTCTTTCTAGTTAAGTCAAGTTCAGAAAATTTCCAGAGTTTTGAAAAATACTAACATGAGTGTTGGTAAGAAGTACAGAATCCTATACTTTTTTTCCATGTTGCCACTGTGATCACTTAATTAAAAGCATGAATCTGAGGCTATCGTGCTTTTATTTAAAATCCGTGAGTGGTTTTCTATTGCTGCCAGGGTAGTGTTACAACTCCCGCATAAAAATTCCAAAGGTTCTATTATCTGGGTTTTGCTTAATTGTCCTTGATGACTCTCTCCTGTTTCCCCCTCTCCCTCCCCTACCTGTTCTATTTTTCATTCTCTGGGAAGGACCTCGGTCCCTCCTCAGGGCTTGCTGCCATGCATTGTTCTCTTGAAAGAAACTCTCCCCTCCCTGTTTCCTGTCTCTTGACTTGTGGTGTTGTTTAGTTGCTACATTGTGTCTAACTCTTTGTGACGGGATGGACTACAACCCACCAGGCTCCTCTGTGCATGGGATTTCCTAGGCAAGGATCCTGGGGTGAGTTGCCATTTCCTTCTCCAGGGAATCTTCCTGACCCAGGGATCAAACCCACATCTCCTCATCTGCATTGGCAGGTGGATTCGATACCACTGAGCCACCTGAGAAGCTCCTGAATATGAATATAGCTGCATAAGTCTTCTATTGGGGATATACCCAGGGAACTGTCTTTCAAGTGGAGATAGTGCTTATGACAATTGGAAGCAAGTGACTTATTTGTGTACCCATAATAGTTTGCTTAATGTTTAGATAATAACTACTTGCTGAGTAGGATCATCTCCTGTTCAATTATACTTATACTCCTACTTACATAGGGACCCTAAGACTGTCCCCATTTAGTCCTGCCTCTTACAATCTCAGGGCCAACTCACTTTCATTTTAAATACGCCAACTCGATTGTCCCTACTCTTAGAGTTCTTTTGTTTTTATACCATGGATATCACCATGTACTTATTAATTTTTTTCAGTCTTCTTGTAGCAATGCCTGTTTCAGTAGAGGGATCCATACCCTGACATGCTAGAGAGGAGTGTTTGGGTAATATTATGGGAACACAGTTCATCAGGAGGAACACAATTGTTCTGGCATTTCTCAGACCCCATATTTGTTCTGAAAGATGTGGTTTACATTTTTAAAAGACATGTCCTGGTGGTATGATATGCTGATATTCCTTTAAAAATTATGGCATTGTCATACTTCCGTACCTAATTCTCAGAGAAAAGTTTTACATTTACAAATAACATGTCTTCTTGTTGATAGCATAAATATTTTAAAAGTGTTATTTTATCCATGAATGAGCACAGTGTGTTGTTTTCATCATGTAGTTCGAAATGACTGAATAATTGAATGCTTGCCTTATTTTTTAATCACTTTTCAATATCAGCAGCAAATTGGAATTTAGACATGAAGAATGTTAAATTGAATGGAATTGCACAATTACAGTGATCACACAGAATATGAAATTAGTTTCAGTAAGAGACTGATAGTCAGGAGAATAATAAGGGAGCATTATCAGGTATAAGATGAAGCGTGGTATACTATAATGAAATGGTGATCTAAATGTTAAGAAAAACATTTGTTAGCGCATTCAGTTCCGTTCTGAAGCCTGCTTTCTCTCTAGTCTTACCTCCTCCTCTTCCCACCCGCTCTGCGCATCCCTCACCCCTGCCTGCCACTCTCGGAGTTCTGGCCTCTTTTCTGTTCCTTCCAAATGCCAGACACCCTCCCATCTTAGGGTGTTTGTCCTGGCTAGGCCCTCCAACTGGAATTCTCTCCCAGAGCTCCCCATGGCTAACTCCTCATCTCTTTCAGATCTTCGCTCCAAGTGCTCTGGTCCCAAACACTGTCTTACCCTACACTGTTCACTTAACGAGAGCCCTCACCACCCCGCTCGGCTTCTGCCCTGCAGCGCTTAACAGCTTCGAACGCAGCACGTATCTCACTTCTTCACTGTTGCTGGTGTTCAGTTGCCAAGTCACGTCCAGCTCTTTGCGACCCCATGGACTGCAGCACACCAGGCTCCCCTGTCCTTCACTAGCTCCTGGAATTTGCTCAGATTCATGCCACTGACTTGGTGGTGCCATCCAACAATCTCATCCTCTGTCGCCCCTTTCTCCTCCTGCCCTCAATCTTTCCCAGCATTCGGGGTCTTTTCCAGTGAGTTGGCTCTTTGCCTCAGGTAGCCAAAGTATCACACCCTCGGCTTAATTTCCTTTCGGATTGACTGATTTGATCTCCTTGCTGTCCAAGAGACTCTCTAGAGTCTTCTCCAGCACCACAGTTGAAAAGCATCAGTTCTTTAGTGCTCAGCCTTCTATATGGTCCAGCTCTCACATCCATACATGACTACTGGAAAAACCATAGCTTTGACTATTATATGGACCTTTGTTGGCAAAGTGTTGTTGCTCTTTTTTAATATACTGTCTAGGTTTGATTTTTCTGTCTCTCTCCCTAACAACAGCAAGAATCTTTGTGTCTTTTATTGAGTGATGTATCTTAAGTTCTAAGGACACTGTCTGACACATTGTGATGCTCTGTAAGTATTTGTTGAATGAGTACATGAAATACTGACTTATTGATATAAAGTAGGGTTAATTCCAAACAATTGAATTATTTAATGATAATCCACCATTTAGCTGGCACTGAAAATATAAGCTGTAGTCTCTAGTATCCTTGAATATAAGTTTCAAAGGAATCGAGAAAGAAGCATGCACCCCAGTGTTCATTGTAGCGCTGTTTACCATAGCCAAGATGTGGAAACAACCTAAATGTGAATAGATAAAGAAGATGTGTACAAATGTACAATTGAATATTTGTTTTTATTGTTGATGTTCAGTTGCCAAGTCATGTTGGACTCTTCATGAACCCATGGACTGCAGCATGCCAGGCTTCCCTATCCCTCGCTATCTCCTGGAGTTTACCCAAGTTCGTGTCCGTTGAATCTGTGATGCCATCCAACCGTCTCATCCTCTGTCATCCTCTTCTCCTTTTGTCTTCAATCTTTCCCAGCATCAGGGTCTTTTCCAATGAGTCAGCTTTTTCCTTTTGGTGGTCAAAGTCTTGGAGCTTCAGCTTCAGCATCAGTCCTTCCAAAGAGTATTCTCTTTAGGATTGACTGATTTGATTCCCTTGCTTTCCAAGGGACTCTCAAGAGTCTTCACCAGCACCACAGTTTGAAAGCATCAATTCTTCTGCACTCTGTTCTGCTCTCACATCTGGACATGACTACTGGAGAGATCATAGCCTTGACTATATGGACATTTGTTGGCCAAGTGATGTCTTTGCTTTTTAATACACTGTCTAGGTTTGTTATAGCTTTCATCCCAAAAAGCAATCATCTTCTAATATTGTGGTTGCAGTCTCCATCTGCAATGATTTTAGAGCCCAAGAAGAGGAAATCTATCGTGCTTCCACTTTAGTTTCTTCCAGTTTAGCCTCTTTAGTTCCTCTTGGCTTTCTGCCATTAGAGTGGTATCATCTGCATATCTGAGCTTGTTGATATTTCTCCTGGCAATCTTGTTTCCAGCTCGTAACTCATTCAGCCTGGCATTTCGCATAATGTGCTCTGTGTGTAAGTTAAATAAACAGGGTGACAATAAACAACCTTGTTGTACTCCTTTCTCAATTTTGAACCAGTCAGTTGTTCTATACGGGGATCCTGTTGCTTTTTGACCTACATACAGGTTTCTCAGAAGACAAGTAAGATGGCCTGGTATTCCCAACTCTTTAAGGGTTTTCCACAGATGATCCACATAGTCAAACACTTTAGTGTAGACAATGAAACAGGGGTAAATAATTTTCTGGAATTCCCTTGCTTTCTCTATGATCCAGATCAAATCCAGGCAATTTGATCTCTGGTTCCTTTGTCTTTCCTAAACCCAGCTTGAACATCTGGAAGTGCTCGGTTCATGTACTGCTGAAGTCTAGCTTGGAAGATTTTGAGCATAACTTTACTAGCATGGGAGATGAGTGCAACTGTCCGATGGTTTGAACATTGCTTAGTACTGTCCTTTTGGGAATTGGGATGAGGATTGACCTTTTCCAGTCCTGTGGTCACTGCTGTGTTTCCCAAATTTGCTAATATACTGAATAGCATAATCTTTTAGGATTTTAAGTATCTCTGCTTGACTTCCATCACCTTCACTAGCTTTATTGGCTTCCTTCTGCTGCTGCTGTTGCTGCTGCTAAGTCACTTCAGTCGTGTCCGACTCTGTGTAACCCCATAGATGGCAGCCCACCAGGCTCCTCCATCCATTTTCCAGGCAAGAGTACTGGAGTAGAGGTGCCATTGCCTTCTCCGATTGGCTTCCTTAGGCCCCCTTAACTTCACACTCCAGAATGTCTGGCTCTGGGTGAGTGACTACACCATCATGGCTCTCTGGGTTGTTAAGATCTTTTTTGTACAGTTCTTCTGTGTGTTCTTTTCATCTTTTTTTTGATCTCTTCTGCTTCTATTAGATCTTTACCATTTCTGTCCTTTATTGTGCTCATCTTTGGATGAAATGTTCCTTTGATATTTCCGGTTTTCTGGAAGATATCTCTAGTCTTACCCATTCTGTTGTTTTCCTCTACTTCTTTGCACTGTTCATTGAATATTGCTAAATCATAAAAAATAATGAATTAATGCAATTTGCATCAACATGGGTGGACCTGGAGATTATCATGCTAAATGAAGTATATCAGACAGAGAAACAAATGTTATATGATACTCATATGTGGAATCTAGTTTTAAAAAAATGATAGAAATGAACTTATTTACAAAACTGAAACAGGCTTCAGTTCAGTTCAGTCGCTCAGTCGTGTCCGACTCTTTGCGACCCCATGAATCGCAGCACGCCAGGCCTCCCTGTTCATCACCATCTCTCGGAGTTCACTCAGACTCACATCCATCGAGTCAGTGATGCCATCCAGCCATCTCATCCTCGGTCGTCCCCTTCTCCTCCTGCCCCCAATCCCTCCCAGCATCAGAGTCTTTTCCAATGAGTCAACTCTTCGCATGAGGTGGCCAAAGTACTGGAGTTTCAGCTTTAGCATCATTCCTTCCAAAGAAATCCCAGGGTTGATCTCCTTCAGAATGGACTGGTTGGATCTCCTTGCAGTCCAAGGGACTCTCAAGAGTCTTCTCCAACACCACACTTCAAAAGCATCAATTCTTCGGCGATCAGCCTTCTTCACAGTCCAACTCTCACATCCATACATGACCACAGGAAAAACCATAGCCTTGACTAGACGGACCTTAGTCGGCACAGTAATGTCTCTGCTTTTGAATATGCTATCTAGGTTGGTCATAACTTTTCTTCCAAGGAGTAAGCATCTTTTAATTTCATGGCTGCAGTCACCATCTGCAGCGATTTTGGAGCCCCCAAAAATAAAGTCTGACACTGTTTCCACTGTTTCTCCATCTATTTCCCATGGAGTGATGGGACTGGATGACATGATTTTTGTTTCTGAATTGGTGAACTTTTAGCCAACTTTTTCACTCTCCTCTTTCACTTTCATCAAGAGGCTTTTAGTTTCTCTTCACTTTCTGGCACAAGGGTGGTGTCATCTGCATATCAGAGGTTATTGATATTTCTCCCGGCAATCTTGATTCCAGCTTGTGTTTCTTCCAGTCCAGCGTTTCTCATGATATACTCTGCATATAAGTTAAATAAGCACAGTGACATGCAAAGATGTTGGAGACTTTAAGGAATGGCAGATGAGTTGTGAGTAATTGAGGGGAGAGAGAAATTCTCTGCTTGACTGGTTATACTTCTCCAGAGTAGGTAACTTGGTCTTAAGGAATTAGATCGTGTGTGTTAGTAGCTCAGTCTTGTCCCACTCTTTGTTACCCTATGGACTGTAGCCCTCCAGGCTCCTCCATCCATGAGGTTTTCCAGGCAAGAATACTGGAGTGGTTGCCATTTCCTTCTCCAGGGGATCTTCTCTTCCCAGGAATCGAACCCAGCTTTCCTGCATTGCATGCAGACTCTTTACCATCTCAATCACCAGGGAATTAAGACTCTCTCAAGTTTTCAGTTTTATAAAACTCAACTACCCCCAGGTTCACAAATCGCAAGCTTTGTCAAATGTGTAAACAACGTGAAATGCAGCCAATCTTTTTGGCACAGGAATAATACAAAGAATAAATGTCTGCTTGGCTCTTTATCCTGCCATTATACCTGCCCCTGCTTCTTTATGCCGCTCATATCCATGTATTAGAAACTATTCCAGAGTAATCTAGCCATTGAGACTTAGGCCTGTCACTTGAAATAAATATGAGTTATTTACAAAAACTGCTGCTATTTAACACATTGCCTAAGGCAGCTAACTGGGTTCTGTGAACTTTGGGCAGGTTTTATTGACCTGTTTTCTCTTTCTGTAAAGTTAGTTTGTGATTATTATATGAAAGTAACCATTATGTGAGTAAATGTGGTTCTTAAATATATTTATGAAATAAAGAAAATGGTTATACAGGCAAAAAGTAATAAATGTATTTCACCTGTGGGTTAAATTCTGAAATTATCTTGGTGGGAACTTTTACACCTGATGGCAGTATCTAAATGTTAAACTTTAGACTCTGAAACTTGGTTAGCTATTAGTTATAAATTTATGAGATCTGCTGTGATAGCAACATTTTAAATGCAAACCTGTGTTTAGTTCAATTTTCTCTTTTTGGCAACTTGTATTAGAGTGTACCTTAAATCTCAGTAAGCTGGCCAAATCAGGGCTTAGCAATGTATTATTCAACTCCAAACAATAATAATTTAGACAATTGTGTTGTCCTAAACTAACTTACCCAACTGTATGTAATGTTCCATGAAGACATACGCTTACATAAAACATTTTAAACCATTACTTACTGATTTTGATATTTTATTTGAGAAAATAGGCTTCTTCAAGTATTCCAAGTGAAATAAAAATACTAAGAGATTTTTCTTTGCACCTAACCATTAGTTCATCAGTTCATAAATTACTTTTTTAGTCAATTAAGAGTCTAGAACTGTGATAAGTGAGTGACTATGGAGATGAGTTAAAGCCTGATGAGATAAAGGTCATTTTTCCTAAGATACAGCAGAATCATTAGGGAACACTGATGTTCCTGGGGATCTTCCCTGTAACTTAGATGGTAAAGAATCTGCCTGCAATGCAGGAGATCCAGGTTTGATCCCTGGGTTGGGAAGATCCTCTGGTGAAGGGAATGGCAAGCCACTCCAGTATTCTTGCCTGGAGAATCCCATAGACAGCGGAGCCTGGCAGGCTACAGTCTGTGGGGTCACAGAGTCGGACACTGCTGAGTGACTAACAGTACTACTACTACTATTGACGTTCCTGAATTAAATCTGAAAACCTCACAGGCAAACATGAACCCCCAATATGATTCCCCTTCATAACTGCATTCCCATTCCATTGGACACCAAGCTAGATAACATCCTAGATATGTGCCTCTCCCTTGCTTGTTCTGTATGTGAAAATCCCTCTGCCAGCAGCTCTCGTTTCAAATTGCTAAAGATTTCTTGAAATTGCCCTCCTCTCTACAATCCATGTCCGTGATTTATTTTTAGATCGTTATTCAATTATTTATTTCTACATTTAACACATCTAGACTGGGCACTACTGTGCATCAGTTCTGACCTAGTTATGATGGAAAGAGAGTGAATGTGGTCTTAGGTAGCTTATTTGGGGGGTTGTGGGTGGGAGACACACAAACAGATAATGATGTATGAGGATAAATTATATAGTGATATACAAGAAGACATATCAAATATCCTTTATTCTAGATCTTTCTCGTCTTTCTTTCATATATCATATGCCTAGCTTACATGCTAGTCCTTCTGTACATGCATGCTAAGTTGCTTCAGTCATGTCTGACTCTTTGCAACCCAAGGGACTGTAGACAACCAGGCTCCTCTGTCCCTGGGATTCCCCAGGCAAGAATACTGGTATGAGTTACCATTTCCTACTCCAAGGGATCTTTCCAACCCAGGGATCAAGCCTGTATCTCTTATGTCTCCTGCATTGGCACACAGGTTCTTTACCACCAGTGCCATCTGGGAAGCCCAGTCTCTCTTAGACCCTCTCATTATTCCCAATGTCTGGCCTACCCACCCTTTCTGTGTGTTTTCATATGACTTCTCTAATTTTTCTTTCACTACAAATCTACACAGAAGCAGTAGATTAGTTGTGTGCTTGTCTCTATTTCCTGTCAGATTGTAAGTTCCTTATAGACAGGTACCATGCCTGGATCATTTATCAAATTCTTGGAGGAGGGAAAATATTGTTTGCATGAGATAGTACTGTTCTCCTTGGGCATTAGATAGAAGTCTTTGAAAAAGTAAACTTAAGAGTTGACTTTTATATGATATTATACATGTTTCAATGCCATTCTCCCAAATCATCCCACCCTCTGCCTCTCCCACAGAGTCCAAAAGACCGTTCTATACATCTGTGTCTCTTTTGCTGTCTCGCATGCAGGGTTATTGTTACCATCTTTCTAAATTCCATATATATGAGTTAGTATACTGTATTGGTGTTTTTCTTTCTGGCTTACTTCCCTCTGTATAATAGGCTTCAGTTTCATCCACCTCATTAGAACTGATTCAAGTGTATTCTTTTTAATGGCTGAGTAATACTCCATTGTGTATATGTACCACAGCTTTCTTATCCATTCATCTGCTGATGGACATCTAGGTTGCTTCCATATATGAAATGAATTGCCAGTCCAGGTTTGATGCATGATACTGGATGCTTGGGATGGGTGCACTGGGACGACCCAGAGGGATGGTACGGGGAGGGAGGAGGGAGGGGGGTTCAGGATGGGGAATACGTGTATACCTGTGGCAGATTCATGTTGATGTATGGCAAAACCAATACAATATTGTAAAGTAATTAACCTCCAATTAAAATAAATAAATTTATATTAAAAAAATAAAAATAAAAAATAAAAGTAAATGAAGAAAAAAAAAAGAAATTTTCCGAGTAGAAAGGAGGGTGCCAGTGGCAAAGTAAAAGCAAATGTGATGACTCAGAACAACAGAATAATGTGATGCAGTGCATGAGCTCCGTAGTTCGGTGTGGATAGTGTGTCATGTTTGGGGAGGAGATCAGGGTGGGCACACTTGAATGGCCAGGAAAATGAAGTGCCTTGTATATTTTTCAGAGAAATACAAACTTTATCCTATGTGCTGAAAGTTTCAGAAAGAGGTTGTTGGACTTTATTTTTAAATTGGAGTCTATGTATTGTTGGATAATTAAAACTTGTTAGAACTCAGCTTCCTCATCTGTAAGATTGTGATTATAAGGATTAGTTTGAGGATTAGTTGTATCTCCTTAAATGCTTAGCATAACATGGACCCGTGGTGCTGTATAAGCTAGCTAGTTTTACTGTCATGTTCTTTATTTTCATTAAGTATTCAAGAGCCATGGGAAAATATTAAAGCCATTAAATAACACAATAATTGTACTTTTTAATTACAGAAAATGAGGGAAGGGTTGGAAGGGAAGAAAATTATATGAAAAAAAATTTAAGATGTTTTTATGATAGGTTAAGTTTAGTTAAACTCTATAAAGTTTAGATATGGAATTTAAAATAGTCTAATAATAAAAGCTAAACATTTTTCTTTTAAACTATCATATTTCTTTTAAACTATTAGAAAAATATCCAAGGGAATATATTATCATTCATTAAAAAAATAATTCATTAAGGCAAAAGGTTATATTTGTTATTGCATTGTTACTACCCATTAATAATAAAGCATGTTGTAGGGGAAATGATAATAATTACTTTAAGAAACTGAACTGGAAGTAAGTACTATGAACAACTATTTAGAGGTATCTAAAAGCTCAACATTCAGAAAACTAAGATCATGGCATCTGGTCCTATCACTTCATGGGAAATAGATGGGGAAACGGTGGAAACAGTGTCAGACTTTATTTTTTTGGGCTCCAAAATCACTGCAGATGGTGACTGCTGCCATGAAATTAAAAGACGCTTACTCCTTGGAAAAAAATTATGACCAACCTAGATAGCATTTTCAAAAGCAGAGACATTACTTTGCCGACTAAGGTCCATCTAGTCAAGGCTATGGTTTTTCCAGTGGTCATGTACGGATGTGAGAGTTGGACTGTGAAGAAGGCTGAGCACCGAAGAATTGATGCTTTTGAAGTGTGGTGTTGGAGAAGACTCTTGAGAGTCCCTTGGACTGCAAGGAGATCCAACCAGTCCATTCTAAAAGAGATCAGCCCTGGGTGTTCATTGGAAGGACTGATGCTAAAGCTGAAACTCTAATACTTTGGCCACCTCATACGAAGAGTTGACTCATTGGAAAAGACTTTGATGCTGGGAGGGATTGGAGGCAGGAGGAGAAGGGGACAACAGTGGATAAGATGGCTGGATGGCATCACCGACTCGATGGACGTGAGTTTGAGTGAACTCCGGGAGGTGGTGATGGACAGGGAGGCCTGGCGTGCTGCGATTCACGGGGTCGCAGAGTCGGACACGACTGAGCGACTGAGCTGAACTGAATAGACAGTTAAGGGCTTCCTTGGTGGCTCAGTGGTAAAGAACTCGCCTGCCAATGCATGAGACACAGGTTCTGTCCTGGGGTTAGGATGATCCTCCGGAGAAGGAAACAGCAACCCACTCAAGTATTCTTTCCTGGGAAATATAATAGACAGAGGAGGAGCCTGGAGGGCTACAGTCCGTGGGAAAAGAATTAGACAGGACTTAGCTACTGAGCACACACACAATAGACAATATAATAGTAAAACAATGTTAAACAAAGTTCTGGTCCCCGACAAAATGTGTTGGTACCAGAAAACTAAAGAACAGCTTACTACACCTGTCATCAAGTACATTTTACTACCACTACCACGCCCCTACCCCCTAACAACCGAAAAAAGAACTGATCTGAACTATGCTTAGGTGCTTAGTGACAGAGTGAAATTTTATTTTGGCATGAGTTTCTTAGGTCAGAGCTAGTCAGAATAATTTGAGGGTCACTCTAGGAGAAGTACTAGTCCAGAGTTTCATTCAGAATTCTGAATTCAAGATATTAAGTTATAAATATAAATTATATTAATAATAGATAAGATACTGGAAGTTGTAGGAATGCTAAGAGAAATCATGAGATGTGGGGGAAAAACAGTTTAAGTGGCCTTATAGAACATGAAAAATGAATAGCCATTCATTTCTATGTCACTGAACCTTTTACAAGGTTTGGTGGTGGTTTAGTTGCTAAGTCGTGTCCAACACTTGCGACCCCATAGACTGTAGCCTGCTAGGCTTCTCTGTCCATGGGATTCTCCAGGCAAGAATAATGGCATGGGTTGCCATTTTCTTCCCCAGGGGATTTTCCCAACCAACCCAGGAATTGAACACGGTCTCCAGCATTGCAGGAATATTCTTTACCAACTGAGCTACAAGGCAAGTGCCTAGTTTTAAGAAGTGGGTTTAGAAGTACATGAAAAATGAATGGCCAAGACTGTGAACAAGAAGAGTATGATGCATTGACGAAAAATAGGGGAGAATTCTGAGAGGAAGAACAGGTTGGGTCACAGAATGAGTGATATTACTTGAAATAATAATTAACTTACTTTTTAACACAAAGCTCAATATTTCTAAGCTAAAATATGGGCTCCATAGTTCAGAGAAAAGGTCAGTTTTCATTCTAATCACAAAGAAAGGAAATGCCAAAGAATGCTCAAACTACCGCACAATTGCGTTCATCTTATTTGCTAGCAAAGTAATGCTCAAAATTCTCCAAGTTAGGCTTCAACAGTACTGTGAACTGTGAACTTCCAGATGTTCAAACTGGATTTAGACAAGGCAGAGGAACCAGAGATCAAATTGCCAGCATCTGTTGGATAATTGAAAAAGCAGGGGTTCCAGAAAAACATCTACTTCTGCTTTATTGACTACACCAAAACCTTTTACCATGTGGATCACAATAAACTGTGGAAAATTCTTAAAGAGAAGAGAATACCAGACCACCTGACCTGTCTCCTGAGAAATCTGTATGCCGGTCAAGAAGCGACAGTTAGAACTAGACATAGAACAGACTGGTTCCAAATCAGGAAAGAAGTACATCAAGGCTGTATATTGTCATCCTGCTTATTTAACTTAGACGCAGAGTACATCATGCAAAATGCTGGACTGGATGGAGCACAAGCTGGAATCAAGATTGCCTGGAGAAATATCAATAACCTCAGATATGCAGATGGCACCACCCTTATGGCAGAAAATGAAGAGGAATTAAAAAGCCTCTTGATGAAAGTGAAAGAGGAGAGTGAAAAAGTTCACTTAAAACTCAACATTCAAAAAACTTAAGATCATGGCATCCTGTTTCATCACTTCATGGCAAATAGATGGAGAAGTGATGGAAACAGTGACAGATTTTATTTTGGGGGGCTCCAAAATCACTGCAAATGGTGACTGCAGCCATGAAATTAAAAGATGCCTGCTCCTTGACCTAGACAGCATATTAAAAAGCACAGACATTGCTAACAAATGTCTGTCTAGTCAAAGCTATGGTTTTTCTGGTAGTCATGTATGAATGTGAGGGTTGGACTATAAAGAAAGCTGAATGCTGAAGAACTGATGCTTTTGAACTGTGGTATTGGAGAAGACTCTTGAGAGTCCCTTGGACTGCAAGGAGATCCAACCAGTGCATCCTAAAGGAAATCAGTCCTGAGTGTTCATTAGAAGGACTGATGCTGAAGTTTTGGCCACCTGACGCAAAGAATTGACTCATTGGAAAAGACCCTGATGCTGGGAAAGATTGAAGGCAGGAGAAGAAGGGGATGATAGAGGATGAGATGATTGGATGGCATCAACAACTCAATGGACATGAGTTTGAGTAAACTCCAGGAGTTGATGATGGACAGGGAAGCCTGAACTGATAGTTCAGAGATGAGTTATAAAATGAAAGAAAAAAAAAAACCAGTAGAATGAAAGAGAGGTAACTCCAACCTTCTCTACATGCCAAGTTGCTTCAACATTTATAGGAAGTGAGAAGAAATTTTAAGAGTGCATCACAGTGCATTATACCTGTATAACAGTTCGGTTTCACCCCTGTCTTTTCACCTGTCTGCAGAGAGGTACTTGCCTTCTAATCACTGAGCTTTTCATGTGCTTCTAGTCTGCTTCCTGCCACTCTTTCCCCCAGCCCAGGTTCTGAGAATCACAAAGAAAGGAAATGCCAAAGAATGCTCAAACTACCGCACAATTGCGTTCATCTTATTTGCTAGCAAAGTAATGCTCAAAATTCTCCAAGTTAGGCTTCAACAGTACTGTGAACTGTGAACTTCCAGATGTTCAAACTGGATTTAGACAAGGCAGAGGAACCAGAGATCAAATTGCCAGCATCTGTTGGATAATTGAAAAAGCAGGGGTTCCAGAAAAACATCTACTTCTGCTTTATTGACTACACCAAAACCTTTTACCATGTGGATCACAATAAACTGTGGAAAATTCTTAAAGAGAAGAGAATACCAGACCACCTGACCTGTCTCCTGAGAAATCTGTATGCCGGTCAAGAAGCGACAGTTAGAACTAGACATAGAACAGACTGGTTCCAAATCAGGAAAGAAGTACATCAAGGCTGTATATTGTCATCCTGCTTATTTAACTTAGACGCAGAGTACATCATGCAAAAGGCTGGACTGGATGGAGCACAAGCTCGAATCAAGATTGCCTGGAGAAATATCAATAACCTCAGATATGCAGATGGCACCACCCTTATGGCAGAAAATGAAGAGGAATTAAAAAGCCTCTTGATGAAAGTGAAAGAGGAGAGTGAAAAAGTTCACTTAAAACTCAGCATTCAAAAAACTTAAGATCATGGCATCCTGTTTCATCACTTCATGGCAAATAGATGGAGAAGTGATGGAAACAGTGACAGATTTTATTTTGGGGGGCTCCAAAATCACTGCAAATGGTGACTGCAGCCATGAAATTAAAAGATGCCTGCTCCTTGACCTAGACAGCATATTAAAAAGCACAGACATTGCTAACAAATGTCTGTCTAGTCAAAGCTATGGTTTTTCTGGTAGTCATGTATGAATGTGAGGGTTGGACTATAAAGAAAGCTGAATGCTGAAGAACTGATGCTTTTGAACTGTGGTATTGGAGAAGACTCTTGAGAGTCCCTTGGACTGCAAGGAGATCCAACCAGTGCATCCTAAAGGAAATCAGTCCTGAGTGTTCATTAGAAGGACTGATGCTGAAGTTTTGGCCACCTGACGCAAAGAATTGACTCATTGGAAAAGACCCTGATGCTGGGAAAGATTGAAGGCAGGAGAAGAAGGGGATGATAGAGGATGAGATGATTGGATGGCATCAACAACTCAATGGACATGAGTTTGAGTAAACTCCAGGAGTTGATGATGGACAGGGAAGCCTGAACTGATAGTTCAGAGATGAGTTATAAAATGAAAGAAAAAAAAAAACCAGTAGAATGAAAGAGAGGTAACTCCAACCTTCTCTACATGCCAAGTTGCTTCAACATTTATAGGAAGTGAGAGGAAATTTTAAGAGTGCATCACAGTGCATTATACCTGTATAACAGTTCGGTTTCACCCCTGTCTTTTCACCTGTCTGCAGAGAGGTACTTGCCTTCTAATCACTGAGCTTTTCATGTGCTTCTAGTCTGCTTCCTGCCACTCTTTCCCCCAGCCCAGGTTCTGAGTTTAGGTTTCTCTGACTTGCTAAGTCAGATAACACTTGTTTATCAGATTTAGCCCCAACATTTTTGATATTTCCTATTTGTTTTGATTTTTCCCTCCAATTCCCTTTTGCTCTCTAGCCTTGTTTTTGTTCCTCAGCATTTTAGTGGAGTTTGGGGAGAGTGCAAGTATAAACATGTGCTCACACCCTGCATTTGCCGACAAGTCCAAAACTGTCATGTGAAGTAAATATATACTCATGCTGAAATAGCAGTGCTGTTTTTTTTCAGTGATGAGTCATTTCCCTTTCCTCTCAATTCCTCTTTTTCTCTGAAGTGCATTTTCATTATTTCCTATTTTTATAAAATAAATAGGTAGAACGTAGATAGTTCTGAAATCTACATTTACCTGCTTCTCTTTGTCTGATTCTGAGTAATATGATTTGGTTTTTCTTCCCTTGTGTAAGACACTGATTTAAGCCTCTGCCTTTTTCTCCCATCATGGTAGGACTACAGTTTCTGTCTCTCTAGGAATATGCAACTGCTATTACGTATTGTCTTTGCAATTTACTTTACCCTTTCAAAAGTTAGTTTATAACAAAGGATTACTTATTGTCTTCTCTTTCTCAGACTAAATAATCTTTCAGCTTTCCTTTAAATCTTCCCCCCCCCCTTTTTTTTTTGCTGATCTCACTTATTTCTATTTCTCTATCTTTAAAAAGTACTGAATTTAAATAGCGTTAAGAATGATTCAGATTCAGAGCATCACATTTCTTTCCTTTAATATCTTTTTTTTTTAATGAAATGAACTCACTTGGTAGACTTCTAAGCAATTATGCTCTGCATTGTGTTCTCATCAATTCTTCTTTGCTATATCCAATAGACTACCTAAAATATCTGTATCCTGTAGACCATTTATCATAGAGTCCACATCATTTTGAGTAATAATTTGTTCTTAAAATAGCAAGCCATTCATTTGTATTTCATGTCAAATATGAGCAAATGATCATACGCACAAAGAGAAGCTGAAAATATAATTGTGCTTTGTCTCTGGAATATTAATACCACTTCTGGCATCTTGGTATTCCCCGTCTGAAAGCGTAACTGCAAGTTACGAACCTTATAGAATTTCTGTAGTCATCATCTATATAACATACTTGAAGAGCTAGAAAAATAAAATGTCAGCTCCTCATGAAATACATATTTTGAATCTATTCCAAAATTCAATCATACAGTGCTTAATTTCCAAGTAAGTTCAGTGCTGCACTTTCCCACCCCTGAATCGGCCGTTTGGCTTCTTTGTTGCATATGAAAAAAGGGAGAAGCAGCACACCACTGTGATACAGACTGTTGTTGTTCACGCCACTGTCAACATCATATCATCCAACTGGAAGCAAATTTGAAGGCATCCTTCCAAAAGGATGGATGATTCCAAAAGAACTTTTGGATTCCAAAATCCAAATCCAACTTTTGGATTCCACAAGAACTTCCAAAAGTTCCAAAAGAACTACTTAAGTTACTTGAAGTTATAATTACCACTGCTTGAACTATGGTGAGATAAAGAAGGAGGGAGAAAATTAATAGTTGGAGAGAAATTATTTTGATCCAGGCATGGTGCTACCTGTTTTATGTATGTTACCTCATTTAATATGCATGTTCTTCCTCATAGATACCCATTTCTTTGTTTTTATTTGATTCTCAAAGACATGAAATCTTAATATGTATTTAATACTCAATGCAGTTTAATAATATAAATTATTAAACTGTTCTAAGATGTATTTGTACATATATTCTTATCCTATAACAGATCTATAAGTGGTAGATGGAATTATTGACATAGAAAATAAATGAGGAAATGCCACATCAGAAATTTAGTAACATGTCCAAATTAATAAGTTTAGTAAGTCAGATAGATAGGTCTCTCTTATACCAAAACTAGCACTGCTTCCACTATACCATACTGTTTTCTCACACTCTGGTTAACTTATCTTTTAATTTTTTCTGTTACCTGAAATTTGCTATTTTTATTATTAGCTATTTATTAAATTCTGTCAGTATTTTGTCTGATCTTTGTTGCTAAATATTTCATCACCATTGTGACTGATCATTTTGTAAGTAAGCAATTCCACAAATTTACTCTAGTAATAATAATATAGTAGTTATAGTATATTCTGTACTGATGTACCATTTGCATGTGTTCAGTATAGCTTACAGTGTATTCATAGTTCTGTTCCTGGTACATAAATGAATGACTTTGATTTATAGTTGCAATGATAATATCTTCATCATTGTGGATCATTTAGTGTAAATAAAATATTCTGCTTGTATTATGTTGTTTTGCATCTTTTAACTCTTTGAACTATGTAGATAATATTTGAGGCACTATAGAGCATAGCATGGATTTCCCAGTCCTGAAATTTTTTTTCATAGTCTTATTTTCCACAGAATTATTAATGAAAAAACAACCTTTATTTATTTGTATATCCTTACAATATGGCACTTTGAAGATGTCTTTTATTTCATACTCACATTTCGTAGCTAATGTTGCAAAGCAGACATTCCTCACTGTAACTGTTATTTATTGATGCTTAAAGGTTCAATGAATTATTCAGCCCCTTTACCCTTCTTGCTTTGCTGCACACCTATTGAGTTTTCAGAGCAGCTTCATATCAATAAATTTGTTCTTGCTTTGCAGCTCCAATTTCATGGTTGGCCTTTTCTAAGCAACATACAAGAAAAATAAATAACCAGAAGGAATAAAATGTGTATACAAATTGCTTTAAATAACTCAATATCCAAGTCCAAGTTCCCATGGGTTTTAAAAATTAAGACATGAAAGCATGATTTCAGAAACAGTCTACATGCAAATGTAATCAGCAAAAAACTTGTTAACATGCAATCTGTATAGAGTGACATGCCTTCATAAGCATGTTGTACTTAGAATTAAAAGCACTCTTAACAAGTAAGCCCCTATGTGTTCGACTCACTGCCACTTTGCACCTATGTTGTCACATACTCAGAGAAACGTAGACAACAAAACAATGAATGGCTAATCTGATCAGAATGAACACACGATTCTAATAAAATGGCAGTTGAGGGAAGAAGTCAAAAACTTCAATAATTCTGGTTCCAATGAAAAGGAAACCACCCATGTTTATACCTACTTCAAGTTGCAAACTATCAAATCTAGAAAATTTATTTTCATTAATAAGAAAGTTACATCATATTCTTTTCATCATAAAAAATAAAGTGATTTTAATACAGGGAAAGCCATTCATGTTATCCAAAACATGTGTGTCAAATTACAAGAGTAAAAATTTGTCCTATTTTCAGCTAAAATTCCATTTGTATTTCACTGAGAAAATATCTTCTATCCCAGTGTATTAGATTTGTTGATGATAGTAGCTCTCTCTTTTTCAAAATACTGAACCAAGTATAAACAATAAACACATTCCAAAGAATATATTTCTATCCATCCATCAACCCATTCCATTTTCATCAAACATACAGTTAATATCCCAGATAGAAAAGAAGAAAGAACATAAAATATATAAAAGACTTACAGTTTATTAAGAAGACACAGATAATAAAATAAGTACTATTGCGTGGTACAGGCATTATGTTGTATCTTCATATAATTTCTTGTCTTTTAGGTTTTTTTTGGAATATAGTGGATTTACAATGTTGTGTTATTTTCTGCTACAGTACAGCAATGTGAATCAGTTGTCTGTATACATATATCCACTTTATTTTTAGAATATTTTCTCATATAGGTCATTAGAGTTCTGAGTAATAGTTCCCTGTCCTCTACAGTAGGTTGTTATTAGTTATCTATTTTATATATAGTAATGTGATATGTCAATACCAATCTCCCAATTTATCCCACCCCCTTCTCTCCTCCCTGGTAACCATAAGATTGTTTTCTACATCTATAACTCTATTTCTATTTTGTAAGTAAATTCATTTATATCATTTTTTTTAAGATTCCATGTATAAGCCATATCATATAAAATGTGTCTTTCTCTGCCTGACTTACTTTACTCAGTGTGACAATCTCTAGGTCCATCCATGTCGCTACACATGACATTATTTTCTCTTCTTTAGGCCGAGTAATGCTCCATTGTATATATGTATTCATCTTCTTTAGCCACTTCTCTGTCCATTGATATTTAGGATGTTTCAGTGTGCTGGCTATTATAAATAGTGCTGCAATGAAAATACAGTTTTGTTTTTCAAAATTCTCTCTTAAGTACTGGCAACAAAATCAATTTTTTTGTTTGTTTGTTTTCATGCATATTTACACACATACTATTTTTTAATGACTTTTTTTTTTTTTTTTCAAAAATATGGACCGAATCCACCAGTCTAGTACAACAGGAAGGCTTCTGCCTGTGAAGATAGGAAATTTTTAATCTTTAGAATAACTTGATTGAAACATCATCTAATTTAGTCATTCACCAATGACTACCTGCAAATGAATAGCTCAACATCTAAGAATAAGGAACAAGGTAGTTTCCTTTTTGAAGTTCCCTGCTATTGTTGTTCAATTGCTCCGTTGTGTCTAATTCTTTGTGACCCCATGGACTGCAGCACGCCAGGCTTCCCTGTCCTTTACTATCTCCTGGAGTTTACTCAAACTCATGTCCATTGAATCAGTGATGCCATCCAACCATCTCATCCTCTGTCATCACCTTTGCTTCCTTCCCTCAATCTTTCCCAGCATTGGGGTCTTTTCTAATTAGTCAACATTTTGCATCAGGTGGCCAAAGTATTGGAGCTTCAGCATCAATCCTCCCAATGAATATTCAGGGTTGATTTCCTTTAGGATTGACTAATTTGATCTCCTTGCTGTCCATGGGACTCTCAAGAGTCTTCTCCAGCACCACAGGTCAAAAGCATCAATTATTGGGCTCTCAGCCTTTTTTATGGCCCAGTTCTTGCATCTGTACATGACTAAGGCCCATTTCAATTATCTTATTTAATTTAATGGGGATTCCCTGGTAGCTCAGCTGGTAAAACATCTGCCTACAATGCAGGAGACCCCGGTTCAATTCTTGGGTCAGGAAGATCCACTGGAAAAGGGATAGACTACCTATTCCAGTATTCTTGGGCTTCTCTGGTGGTTCAGACAGTAAAGAATCCACCTGCAATATGGGAGAACCTGTGTTCCATCTCTGGATTAGGAAGATCCCCTGGAGAAGAGAATGGCTACCCACTCCAGTATTACTGTACCTTCTTGAGACTGATATTATCATCTCCATTTTATATATGAAGAAACCACATGCCCTGGTTTGCTTTTCCCCGGAAGCCGACCCTGAGATAGATTGGGAATTCAAGTAGTTTTACAGGAAGCTGATCCCAAGAAATGCCAGGAGAAGAGTGGTGGCGTGAAAGAGGTAAGCAAAGACAGTCAAAAAGAGTGAGATTTCAAGCACTTACCACTGTGGGTAATTGGAGTTCACTTTTACTGAGGAATTTTGGTGATAGTGTATATAGCTAGCTTCACTTACCTCATTCTAGGGGCCTGAGAGCTGGGAACTATCCCCTAAGTCCATGTTTCTCACTGTTCCACTGCTGTTGATTGAGCACTTCCAGCTTGCCCAGCACAGGGGCAGGTAGCGCTCCAGGCTGGAAAAAAGCCCTCAGGCCACAAATGCAGGAGGAATTCTTTAACACAGAGGTGGCTAGTAGGACAGCCATAGCCTCATCTGCATTAAGGCAAAGAGAATTGTTAAAATCAGATGATAGGATTGACAACAGAAGTCAGACCAGGTGGGAAACAAACAAAAGTAAATCTTTTTTTTTTTCTCATTGTTCTGACAAAATTTGAAAACCTTTAACCTTTTATGGAAACAGACTTTCAAATATGTTTCTATGAAAATAGTAAAATGTAATTAAAAGCACTTTTCGTGTAATATTGCAATTCAATATACTTCCATTACTTTTAATCATACAACAAGCATCTATTGAATACTGATTCTCATGAGGGAAGATGAAATTGTGAATCCAATAACAAACCACTTGGCTGCATCAGACAGTTTTTTTTTTGCAATTCTGTGACAACTTCCTTGGCGCTAAGCAAATATATTGTATTCAATGTTGAATTGCATTCAACCTTTTAAAAATATCTTTACCACTGTCTTTTATTTTTAGGTAATGAGTCCTACCATCTACAAACACTTATTTCAAGGTTTTAAATTTCTTCTTCAATTAGATTTGCCTGGCTTTCCTCATGGCTCACTGAGGGAAAAACCTGCCTGCCAGTGCAGGAGGCTCAGGTTCAATCCCTGAGTCCGTATGATCCCCTAGAGAAAGAAATGGCAACACACTGCAGTATTCTTGCCTAGGAAATCCCATGGTAAGAGGAGCCTGGTTGGCTACAGTCCATGTGGTTGCAAAAGGGTCAGACATGACTTAGTGACTCAACAACAACAAATCTATAGTAGGTAGTCATAATCATCTAAATATTTTCTCTCCTTGTTGCTAGTTTTGCTCCTGAGGCAAGCCATAATTTTCATGGCCTGTCTCTAGAGACTTTATATAATTTCTGTGCCTTGTGTTTATGAAGACCAGCTTTTGAAACTTCAGACAGAACCAAAGGAAAATATTATATATCACAACAGCAGGATGGCATAGCAGTTGGGATAGTCCTTATTTAAACTGCCCATTTTTGAAGTTACTGCTTTAAGAATTCTGATCAGACATGATGACTTTCTGAGGAGTTAGCCAACCATGATCTGTTCCTGTGTTTTATCTGCATAAGTGGCAATAAAGAATGTCCTCAAATCAGAGCTGAATATTTACAACTCACATACTCTGTCTCTTTTCCTGGTCCCTTATTTACTGCAGGGTGAACAATTTCATCTATGTATATCATACTCCATTTTGACAAAGCAGTCACCTGAAACTTAAACAAATGTTCTTGATTTGACTTGTCTCTGGATTTGTGTAAAAATACTCAAATACATTATTAGCTAAGACAAAAAAAATCATCTACAACAGTGAGTCTCACTAAATTTTTTTCCTACCTCAATAAAGATTAAACAGTTGTCCTAATGAACTCTTCATTAGGAACAATTTAATGGTTCATTGTTGTTGCAGACATATATTTGATTGATTTTAATTATCATTTAACATGCCCTCACATTGTCCAATTTATTCATCTTAGTACCTTTTAACCTTCATTTACGTAGTTTTTGCTGTTCTGTTTATCTCCATTCATTGTAGGTCATTAATGAGACTTAATTTACACTGACATTTCCAATGATACCTATTTTTATATTCTTTTTCCAGATTAAGGTGTTTCTGTTTTCCAATTTTTCTTTTCATGCCAGTAAAGTTCTTTTCCCATCTCCATATGTTCTATTTAGAAAGACTTTTGAAAGTCATTTTGAAAAACTTTATTCTGGTTACAAATACAGCATTTTATTCTTCCCATATAATAATTTTTATGCCTTCAAGATTTTATAACATCCTGAAGTGTGATCAATCAATATTACTCTAAAGTAAAAGATTTAGTAATTTATCGTCAATAATCCTCATATAAATGTAACTGAAAGTCTTTATCATGTATTCTCTAGATGTCTGCAAAATGATGAACATATTAACAGTAAAATTCTTTTCTTTGAAAAATTTTCTTAGCTTTACCATAATTAAGGGCTTCCCTGGTGGTGCAGAGGTTAAAGCGTCTGCCTGCAATGTGGGAGACATGGGTTCAATCCCCGGGTCGGGAAGATCCCCTGGAGAAGGAAATGGCAACTCACTCCAGTATTCTTGCCTGGAGAATCCCGTGGACAGAGAAGCTTGGTGGGTTACAGTCCACGGGTCGCAAAGAGTCGGACACGACTGAGCGACTTCACTTCCACTTTCACCATAATTAATAGAGTAATATGGCTGGATAAAGAATATATAATAACTGCCTCATCATTTTTATCAGTGTTTTCTGCATTTTTGTTTTTAACTTGAAATTTATCAGTTTCCTATTTTTAAAAATATTACATAGTCAAACACTTGGCTGAAAATCTTCCTGTTGTTTCTGCTGGATGCTTGAATTTTGAAGGTAGATGAAAATTAAATTTTCACTTATTATATTCAAACCTAAGCCATTTTCCCTGGAGAAGGCAATGGCACCCCACTCCAGTACTCTCGCCTGGAAACTCCCATGGATGGAGGAGCCTGGTAGGCTGCAGTCCATGGGGTCGCTGAGTCAGACACGACTGAGCGACTTCACTTTAACTTTTCGCTTTCATGCACTGGAGAAGGAAATGGCAACCCACTCCAGTGTTCTTGCCTGGAGAATCCCAGGGATGGCAGAGCCCAGTGGGCTGCCGTCTGTGGGGTCGCACAGAGTCGGACACGACTGAAGCGACTGAGCAGCAGCAAGCCATTTTCCCATTTGAAACATTAAATACTCTCTACTGTTTTCAGCATGCATGTAATAATATGAAGGGCAATACGAACTGACAGGGAATAGAGAATGAAATTTACTTAGATCATTGTTTGATCTGCCATGAAAAAAATTTAAAGGCCTTTTTTATGTTCTCTGCTTCAAAAATTTGAATGAAATTCATGAAAGAGACACTGGGCATGTATGCTTTTATGTTTTGGTTACTTGAGTCTTGCAAACTGAAGATTTCAGTTGCAAGATTTCTTTTGTTTCTGCAAAAGAAATTTCTAAGGTAGCAAAGTGTTCAACCATGTTAATTATATTGACTAGAGATTCTTTAGAAAACCTAAGTATTCTGTGACTTATTTTATTATACAGATGAAATAAAGGAATGAATTAAAGAGGACATAGGCAGCAGGAATGTGTAAGTTTTGTTGCCATCCTGTAATTTATTTTTTTTTTTTATGACTCAAGATAATATTTAATCACTAAACTAAATCTGTAGAACTTCATTTATTGAGAAAATAGTGCATATTCTAAAGTTAAGGTTTTAGGTATCTTATTAATAATATATTAGCTAGTATGTTGCTTGATGTATGATGTCCCTTTGTCCTAAACAAAAATGATTACAGTTGTGCAGAATTAATTATCTGTTGTCAGTTTGAAGATTTGTGATATTTATATAATTTTACATAATTCTGTGAATGTTGTGTAGTATAGATTCCTGAACTTTCCATCTCACTGATTATTCTCTCCCTGGACTCTTTTAACTTATTTGAAACATTCTTTTATAATATTATGATGTGGAAGAATAATAGCTGTATCTAGAGAAAAAAGGCTTGGATGTTGTTAATTCTGGCTCGTCTACCAATTACTTGTAAGAAATTAAAGTCAGCTTATATGGTTGTCCTAGATGATGTCTTCAGCCACTTCTACATTGAGAGTTTTTTGGTAAGAAATTGCTTTAGTGACCTGTAAAGCACTACAGTGATCATGTGTAGTGACCTCCTATTTCTTCTGTGTAACTTAATATATCTAACCTACTCTTCTGGGACTTTGAAAGGCTTCAGGTACCTAATAGATATCACCTTCCAGATAAACCTCTCAGAGCTTTTTAATCACTAAATTTCTGTGTGTGTGTTTTTCTTTTTTTATTTTTCGTTCTTGACTACTGAGTATTTTTAGTGTTCCTTTTCCTTTTTCTGTGACTTAATTTATGTGAGCAGTTGTATAATTTAAAGATTTTGTATGTGCCTTTATTTTAGTGAAAAAATAGTTATTTGTGATTATTTTTTCTCTTTCATAACGTTGTGAGTCTTTTGAGAGTTTGAAAATGAGTGTTTTTATTTATTTCTGTGTCCCCCCACACTTAAAATTGGGGATTCCCTGTTGGCTCAGATGGTAAAGTGCTTGTCTGCAATGCAGGAGACCGGGGTTCGATCCCTGGGTTGGGAAGATCCCTTGGAGAAGGAAATGGCAGCCCACCCCAGTACTCTTGCCTAGAACATCCCATGGATGGAGGAGCCTGGTAGGCTACAGTCCATGGGGTCACAAAGAGTCAGACACGACTGAGCGACTTTACTTCACACTTAAAATTAGAGCTTCTGGCACAATAAAAATGTGTGGAATAAATGTAGTAGCCAAGATTTTGACCTTCATGACTTCATTATATGTGTGAATATCTTATTACACTGCAAAAGAAATTTTGCAGATTGAATTACATTGCTAATCAGCTGACCTTAAAATAGGGAAATTATTGCGAATTACATTGGAATGGGCCCAGTGTAATCTCTTGGGCCCTTAGTAGCAGGTACGGGTGACAGGATAGCCCATCAGAGAGCAAGAAGTCATACAGGAAGCCAGATGACCTGAGGCATGAGAAGGACTTGATTTTAATCGCTTAAAAGATAGAGTGGAACAAGGGCAGGTTGGAAACTGAGAACTGTTCCTGGCCAACTCCAGCAAGGAAGCAGGACCTAGTCCTCCCAGCTTGCAGACCTGAATTTTGCCAATCTGCATGCATCTAGAAGTAGTTCTCCCCACAGAGCCTGCAATAAAGAAAGTAACCTGTGCACATAGTGATTTTAGTTTAGGGAGGTCCATGCTGGACTTCTGACATTCAGAATTGTGAGGTAATAAATTTTTCTGTTGTTTTAAGCCAAGTGTATGTTAATTTGTCACAACAACAATAGAAACCCATACAATAAATTAATGCTTACATAGTCGAACCGTTTCTCCTACCTTGACCTTTACATTGGACATTATTTCTCTTTCTTCAAGTGTCCCTATTTATCCTTCTAGGCTCATTTAGTCACACCACACCCCAGAAACCTTCTCTAATTTGAGCTTGAACTAATCATGCCTTCCCTTGTAATGAGTGCCGTAATGCTGTGTGCCACACTATTGTATTTCGTGTTGCCTTGTTGTCCAATTCTAAGTCATACTTAATCACACTGTTCCATACTGTTGAATAATATTTGTTATGAATATATTTTTCCAGTATTGATTTGCAAGCATAGCTTTAGGAGGAGAGTGGTGCTTATGAAATACTAATTCTTCTTTAATCTTCAAACTTTTTAATCAAATGATGATTGGTAAATGCTTTAAAAAATGCAGTATTTTGAGACAGTTCCTGGCCTTGATTTTGTAGCTATAAGAAATGTATTAAGAGAAGAATCCTGGATCCAATAAAACACCAAGAAGTGTCCAAGCATGTAAAATCAAAGCATACGCAACCAATTTATAGCAGTAGTAGGTCTAGTTCAAGTGCTGTGACAGGAAAGCAGCTGGTGTTAGTGGAGGATAAATAATTTACATAGGACTGAAGGCAGTTAAGAAGGCTAAAAATTTTTGGAAGTAATATCAATGTCAACTCTTTAAGTTATAAGATTTTCAAATAAATGAAAATATGTGGTTATGGCTACTGAAATTTTATTAAAAATTAAAATAAAACTCTACTTGTACTTTTATACTAGAAGGTGAAAGAGTTTTGAATAGAGTAATAATGACTATTCTCTTTTTTATTCCATTGGAAAAGCATGCTGAAGCATCTGATTGATTGTACTTCCTAAAAACATACATAAGTAGGTCTGTTTGATGATGGAGAAAGATTGTAGACATCATTAGGAACCTAATAAGCAGAGGTTCATTAAGCAAAAATAGGTGGAAATGACACATAATATTTCTTTTTATGCGAAGAATAGACTTGAAGCTAATTTTTAACATATTGCTTGTAGGTCCAAAGAATTTGTTTTTCCAATAATGCCACAAATAATGCAGACAGCATTTTGCATTGAAAGCAATTACTTGTACTTTCTTCTGAATAGTTTCTACTGATGGACCTATATTACCAACATTTTAAAAAATATACATTCTGGCCTATGGAAAATTTCTTGCCATCTGTTTCAAAGATGTTCTAAGAAAACAAAAGAAAATGTATCCAGATCAGCCAAGCGAGTTCCTGTTTTTTGCACTATTCATGTTAGAGGAGTGAACAGGTAGAGAGAGGCCATGTATGAGGGTATTGATATGGTCTGATCATCAGAAAGCATGTAAGGTAGCCAGAGGCAAGAAACCTGTGTAAGAAAATGATGGCAAAGAGAACATGCCTTTAAACTCATACATGCTAAATATTTTTATATCATCTTTGTGCTCATCAAGAATGAGAGCCATTTGTCATCTTTGGATTCCTCATTTTAGGTGCTCAGTAAATATTTGTTCATAAATGAGAACAGAATGTGTTCAAAAGTGGGTTAGATCACTCTAAGAGGGCTTAGTGAACTGAACAGACTCTAAGAAAAGCCTTGAGGAGTCAGCAGAATCTGAGTTACTTTCTGGAATGTCCTTCTGCAGTTTAACCCTCCCATCCTACTCAAACCTTCAATATCTGTGTCAACAGTCATTTCAGTTCAGTGGAGCAATTTTGTTCTTTCTCACACAAAATTATCCATGCCCTTTTCCCTGATTCACAGCCACTATAGTAATTTCTTTTTTATCAGTGTTTTCTAGCTAAATGCCCTTGGGAAGTCACTTAAGCACCCTATGCCTCAGTGTTCTCATTAGAAACATAATCATAGTTTCTGTCTCATGAAATTATTGTAGTGCATAGTTTCTATATCTAAAGCACTTAGAATAAAAGTACATAGTAATTGCTCTAGAACTGCTAGCTTCTACTATGATGATGTTTTATTTTTCGGGGGCTGATGTTATGAAATTCAAGTTCATTAAAAGTAAAATATGCTTTATTTCCACAGAAGTAAATCTTATAAAGGTGATTAGTAACTATCCTTGAAATTGGTTTGATTATATAGAGAAAGAAAATGCTTCATGTAAAAGAAACAATAAATTGTCACAGGAGTTGATAAATCATTTTTGAGGTCATTTTTATTCACATGTGATTATGGTTGCATGTTTATACTATAGCTCTTTTTTATCATTTACATGTAATAGAATCTTAAACATTTTCATCTTTAAATAAATTGAGGGAGATGGTTTTGAGAAAGTCTGTTAGGAAGATTTTATTTTTACTTCCATCATATTTTCATGTTTAATATACAATAAAATCTCTTGACATCCCAAGTGTGTAGTAATTATATGTTCTTCTAAATTGCCTGGGAATTAAATACATTCTCAAAAGCACTCTGCTGCTGCTGCTGCTGCTAAGTCGCTTCAGTCGTGTCCGACTCTGTGCGACCCCATAGACAGGAGCCCAACAGGCTCCCCTGTCCCTGGGATTCTCCAGGCAAGAACACTGGAGTGGGTTGCCATTTCCTTCTCCATTGTGTGAAAGCGAAAAGTGAAAGTGTGTATTTTTAATTTATCCTATAGAAGTAACAAAGTACTGTAATTAAATAACAGTAATTGAGGAATAATCTTAAGGACAAAATGGTCACTAATGAGTGCAATCCAGTTTTTATCCTAAGCGAAAATTCTCATTAGAATCAAGAATGCAGAGCACTGAGTCATGAAAGGTCAAGAAATTCACCATAATGTTTTATACAAAAATATTCAAATTTTAAAAACTACAATCTATTCTATTTAATATCAATTGGATTTTGCAACCTGAAAGATAAATTTTATATAATTTAAAAAAAATGTTTTTTTGTTTTTTTTTTTTAACTTTTTCCTTTATTTTACTTTACAATACCATATTGGTTTTGCCATACATTGACATGAATCCACCATGGGTGTATACGAGCTCCCAATCCTGAATCCCCCTCCCACATCCTACCCCATATCCTCTCTCTGTATCATCCCCATGTACCAGCCTCAAGCATCCTGTATCCCGTTTTTAATTGAATCCAAACTGTTAACTGTTGATTTGTGATTTATCTATATCTGCATATGTGTATGGATATTTTGGATACTTTATATTCTTATGAAAAAATTTGAAAAGTTAAATAGACTTTAAATTTATGTCTAAAAGGTATGCTAACTACCAAACACATTGAGCACTAACCAAAAGACAGACACTCTTATAAGTGATTTAGATCACTGTTTTAAAAAAAAATCGTAATGACCATCTTCGTCTAATTCCCTCTCTCCCCAATCCCCTGCCTCTGGTCTCTTTTTCTATGAGTGTGTTTGTTTGTGTTGTGAAGAATAATTGGTCTTCAACACTATATTAGATTTCAGTATGCAATATAGTGGTTTGATATTTTTATATACTATAAAATGATCACCACAGTGTCTAGATACCATCTGTCCCCATGTAAGCTATTACATTATTATTGACCATATTCCCCACACTGTACATTTCATCCCCATGTCATTTATTTCATAACTGAAAGTGTACTCCTTTTCATCTCTCTCACCTATTTCACTTCCCCCCCCAACACTATCTCCTGTGGAACCACTTGTTCTTTCTACCTGTGATTCTGTTTCTATTTTCTTATGTGTATTCATTTGTTTCATTTTTTATATTTCACATATAATTGATATCATATAGTGTTTGCCTCTGTCTGACTTAATCACTTACTGCAATACTTCCTAGGTCCATCCATGTTATTGCAAATGACAATATTTCATTATTTTTATGGCTAATATTTTGTTGCATACCTATAACACTTCTTTATCCATTCTTCTGTCTACGGGCAGTTAGGTTACTTTCATACCTTAGCTATTGTGAATACTGCTACACTGAACATAAGGGTGCATGTCTATTTTCAAATTAGTACTTTGATTTTATTTAGAAAAATACCTAGAAGTGGACTTGGTACATCTTATGATAGTTATATTTTTAATATTTTGAAGAACCACTACATTGTTTTCCAGAGTGGCTACACCAATTTACATTGGTGCCCCAGGGTTACCCTTTTACCGCATCGTCACCAGCACTTGTTATTTGTGTCTTTTTGATTAGAGCCATTCTGACAGGTGCAAGGTGAACTCGTGATTTTGATTCAATTTCCCGATGTTTAGTGCTGTTGAGTCTCTGTTCATGTTTCTGATAGCCATCAATAGGTCTTCTTTGGAAAAATGGCTATTCAGGGCTTTTGCCCAGTTTTTTAAATAGGGTTGTTGGCTTTTATAATGTTGAGTTGTATGTGTTCTTTATATATTATATATTTTAGATTTGTCATTTGCAAATATTTTCCCCTTCAGTTCAGTTCAGTCGCTCAGTCGTGTCTGACTCTTTGTGACCCTATGAATCACAGCAAGCCAGGCCTCCCTGTTCATCACCATCTCTCGGAGTTCACCCAGACTCACATCCATCGAGTCAGTGATGCCATCCAGCCATCTCATCCTTGGTCGTCCCCTTCTTCTCCTGCCCCCAATCCCTCCCAGCATCAGAGTCTTTTCCAAAGAGTCAACTCTTCGCATGAGGTGGCCAAAGTACTGGAGTTTCAGCTTTAGCATCATTCCTTCCAAAGAAATCCCAGGGCTGATCTCCTTCAGAATGGACTGGTTGGATCTCCTTGCAGTCCAAGGGACTCTCAAGAGTCTTCTCCAGTAGGCAGCCTTTTTATTTTTATGATAATCTCCTTGGTTGTGCAAAAGCTTTTTGCTTGATTTGGTCTCATTTGTTTATTTTTATTTGTTTCCATTACCCAAGGTGATAGAACCCTTAAAATATAGCTAAGATATTGATATATTATCAGCTGGTGAGCAGGGGTGGGTCCCTTTATAACTGGCTACTTGGCCTGAGGGTCTCAGGGTTGGTGCTGACAGGCTGGTCAGCAGGGCTGGGTCCTTTCACTAATAGTCTCAAGGAAGAAAGCCCAAATGGTTGCCACCAGCATTTATTTCCCCAGGAAGAGTCCCAGTAGCCTTCTGACTCTGGGAGATTTCTTTAAGATCAGTAAATGAGTCTACCTGGATTTCTCTCAAATTATTATACTACCTCTTTACTGGTCTTGGAGTCTGTGAGACATTGTGTGTGCCTGTTAAGAACACAATCTCTGTTTCTTACAATCATCTAGCTCTCCTGTATGCAAGTCCTGCTGGCCTTCAGAACCAGATGTTTGGAGGCTCATCTTCCCAGTATAGGACCCCCAGGCTTGAGATCCCAGTGTTGGTCTTGGACCCCTGGCTGCTTCGGGAGAACCACTGCCATTCTGACTATCTTCCTGTTAGTTGGTTGTCTTCCTGGGCGGGGGTGCAGGGTGGGGTGTCTTACCTATATTGTGTCTTTGCCCCTCCTACCTGTCTCCTTGTGCTTCCTTCTTTATAGATTTAGTTGTAGAAAATCTTTTCTGCTTGTCTCCAAGTTGTTTTCCTTGATAGCTGTTTTGTAAAGTAACTGTAATTCTGCTGTACCCACAAAACAAGGTGAACTCAGGGTCTTCCTACTCTGCCATCTTTGTCACTCCCCTTTCAACTATTTTTCCAACAGAACACATTTGAATATTTCTTCTTTTTCAATAATTTTAACTGAGGAAGACAGCTCAGACCCACACCGAATCTTCTCTGGACCCTGTTCTTGAAATATTTGTGCAGATCCACAAAACTCTCTTGACTTCAGTTCCTACACGTATCTTCTCATAAATATGGGCAGATGACTTTAACTGAGTGACTCAGAGAAAGTTTAAAAGAGGTTCCTCAGCCCACTGCCACCTTGCTTGATTCTGCATCCTGAAGGACCATTTTCCTTCTTCCATTTCCCCAGACCTACAGGCCTGTGGTCTTTCTAATGTGCCTGGCTCAGACTACTTCTCCAGATGATTCCTTACCAAGAAACAGAAAGGTCTTAAAGCTGTATCTTATATGACTTATTTAAATTCCACTACAACACTATAAATAAGTACTTTTATGACCAACATTTTTTTTTTAATAAGAAACTGAGACATGGTGTAGTTCAGTTACATCAGATACAAATGGTTTACTGGTATCAGAGCTTTAGTAACTAGCTCCAGAATCCAGTCTTTTAACAACTCTGCTAACTATCTTCATCCAAAATGGATATGAAAGGCTAAAGTTTGAGGGCATTTTTCTATGGTCAAATAACAACATCAACACAATAATTTAATAAGCTTACATTTTATTATAGCATTTTGAAAAGGAAAATGTTTATTTCTCCAGGTAACAGGTCAAGAGTGAATGAAATTTCCCCATGGCCTGTCTTGCTGTGTGTTCCTGAAAAGTATTAGCCACTTTTCTCAGTTTGTGATTAACCTACTATATAGCATCATGTAATATGCTTTTTTCCGAAAGCATATATTTGAGCATTTTTACTTTTCTTTAAATTATAATCCAAAGTTGATGGGTATTCTGTGCCAAGAACTGCAAACCTGTATCATCCTGAATCAGTTATTTTGGACTCAAATTTTCTATCTGTAAAATTACCTCTGCTGCTGCTAAATAGCTTCAGTTGTGTCTGACTCTGTACGACCCCATAGATAGCAGCCTACCAGGCTCCCCTGTCCCTGGGATTTTCCAGGCAAGAATACTGGAGTGGGTTGCCATTTGCTCCTCCAATGCATGAAAGTGAAAGTGAAGTCGCTCAGTCGTGTCCGACTCATAGGGACCCCATGAACTGCAGCCAACCAGGCTCCTCCATCCATGGGATTTTCCAGGCAAGAGTATAGGAGTCGGGTGCTATTGCCTTCTCTGAAAATTACCTCATCAGACTCAATAAGTTCTAGAACGATTTTAGGAGATTACTTTGGGTTATACAGTGGAGGTAGCACAGAATAGCAGAAAAAAATTCAAACTTTATATGTAGAGACCAGATTCTAACTTATTTTGGTGGAGTGGAAAATATTGATGAAGTTACAAATCTCACTGTTTCCCTCTGTAAAATGGGGATTAAAATAACCTACTTTACAGAACTATTGTGAAAATTAAATTAGGTAGCTAGTGAGTACTCAATAAAAGTTATTATTCTCATAAAATTTATATGATTTATTTGCTGTAAAAATATACCTTTGACTCAATTGCAAATAATAATTATTTTTAAATAACTGACATTGAATTTTAAGTGATCTGGTGAGATTTAAATGGTTTTCTTAGTATGTTTTAAATCTGCTTGACTGAATGTATAGATGAATAAATATGAATACCATGGTTAGTTAGGAATATAATTTTAATTAAGGTCCTAATGCCCCTGATGTCCTAAGTTCCCTGCAGATGACTCATATCTTGGAAAGACAGATAAGTAGTTCTACACTGATTTTCAATCCAACTTGAATTTTTGTTTCATTTTTTTTTTCTAACAAAATTGAATTATTTGACAACTGATAAGTTTTGTTTGTCCTGCGGCGATCCAACCAATCTTCTGAAGGAGATCAGCCCTGGGATTTCTTTAGAAGGAATGATGCTAAAGCTGAAACTCTAGTACTTTGGCCACCTCATGCGAAGAGTTGACTCATTGGAAAAGACTCTGATGCTGGGAGGGACTGGGGGCAGGAGGAGAAGGGGACGACCGAGGATGAGATGGCTGGATGGCATCACTGACTCGATGGACGTGAGTCTGAGTGAACTCCGGGAGCTGGTGATGGACAGGGAGGCCTGGCGTGCCGTGATTCATGGGGTCGCAAAAAGTCGGACACGACTGAGCGACTGAACTGAACTGAAAGTAGATTTCCACGGAGTTTGTAGTCTTGGTTATGGCACTTAAAGCCACATAAAAATGCATATCTGTCCTTGTCAAATATTTTGTCTTCCTTGCTTTTTATAAGCAATATTACTCTGTCTTTGGTATAGGAAGTTGAGAACCTAAACCATAATTTTATGTTTATTAAACAAAAAGGTCTGGACTCGTGAGTCTTTATGGATAACATTTATTCTACAATTGCAAAAACATAATGGACTGGTAAACAAATCTGAGTCTTTATAATATGTCTCATATATTAATGCATGCCTTGCTGTTGGAAAATTAAGGATCCTAAAATGATATTTTATAGTCTTAATCCATTTGGGCTGCTATAGCAAGACACCATAGACTGGGTGGCTTATTAAGAGCAGAAATTTATTTCTTGTGGTCCTGAAGGCTGGAAGTCCAAAATCAAGGTGTGGTCAGATTGGGTGTTTAGTGAGAACTTGCATCATGGTTCATAAATGGCCATCTTATTGCTGTGTCCTTACATGGCAGAAGAGTACAGGGAGCTCTATCTGGAATCTCTTTTATAAGGACACTAATCTCATCCATGAACCCTCCACCCTCATTACCTAAAGTATCTTTCAAACACCTCACCTTCAAATACCATCACATTGGAAATTAGGTTTCAAGATACACTTTTTTAGGTAATAGAAAAACACAAAAATTTAGTGTATAAAATTTACTCAGAGAATTACAGAGTTTAAAACTGTGTCCCAGAGGATGATCAGATTATTCCATTTTCAGATCTTTTATCAAACCCTCATATTGTTTATTTGTAATCCACTCATTATGCTGTAAGTATATTTATAAATGATAAATACTTTTAATAGCAATTTTTCTATTTTTCTCATTTATGTGTTTTTGATTTATTCACATTAACATGTAGTAATCTTTTTTTAATCATTATTGATTTCAACATCTGCATATCTGAGGTGATTGATATTTCTCCCGGCAATCTTGATTCCAGCTTGTGTTTCTTACAGCCCAGCGTTTCTCATGATGTACTCTGCATATAAGTTAAATAAGCAGGGTGACAATATACAGACTTGATGTACTCCTTTTCCTATTTGGAACCAGTCTGTTGTTCCATGTCCAGTCCTAACTGTTGCTTCCTGACCTGCATACAGATTTCTCCAGAGGCAGGTTAGGTGGTCTGGTATTCCCATCTCTTTCAGAATTTTCCACAATTTATTGTGGTCCACACAGTCAAAGGCTTTGGCATAGTCAATAAAGCAGAAATAGATGTTTTTCTGGAACTCTCTTGCTTTTTCCATGATCCAGCTGATGTTGGCAATTTGATCTCTGGTTCCTCTGCCTTTTCTAAAACCAGCTTGAACATCAGGGAGTTCACGGTTCACATATTGCTGAAGCCTGGCTTGGAGAATTTTGAGCATTACTCTACTAGCATGTGAGATGAGTGCAGTTGTGCAGTAGTTGGAGCATTCTTTGGCATTGCCTTTCTTTGGAATTGGAATTAAAACTGACCTTTTCCAAAAATGCAGGCAATTTGGGTGCAATCGCTGGGTTGGGAAGATTTGGCATAGCAACCAACTCCAGGATTTTTGACTGAAGAATCCCCATGGAAAGATGAGCTTGGCGGGCTACAGTCCATGGGGTTCTAAAGTGTTGAACATGAAGAGTGACTAAACATAGCACAGTATGTCTGTGTGTATCTTTATCCACTCATCTATCAATGGACACTGAATTTCTTCTATATCAGTTCAGATCAGTTGCTCAGTCTGACTTTTTACAACCCCATGGACTGTAGCACGTCCCTTTCCATCACCAACTCCTGGAGCTTACTCAAACTCATGTCCATCAGGTTGGTGATGCCATCCAGCTATCTCATTCCCTTCTCCTCCCACCTTCAATCTTTCCCAGCATCAGGGTCTTTTCAAATGAGCCAGTTCTTCACATCAGGTGACCAAAGTATTGGAGTTTCAGCTTCAGCATCAGTCCTTCTAATGAATATTCAGGACTGATTACCTGGATGGACTGGCTCAATCTCCTTTCAGTCCAAGGGACTCTCAAGAGTCTTCTCCAACATTACAGTTCAAAAGCATCAATTCTTTGGCCCTCAGCTTTCTTTATAGTCCAACTCTCATATCCATACATGACTACTGGAAAAACCATAGCTTTGCCTAGACATACTTTTTTGCAAAGTAATGTCTTTGCTGTTTAATATGCTGTCTAGTTTGGTTATAGTTTTTCTTCTGAGGAGCAAGCATCTTTTAATTTCCTGGCTGCAGTCACCAACTGCAGTGATTTGGGAGCCCCCCAAAATAAAGTCTCTCACTCTTTCCATTATTTCCCAATCTATTTGCCATGAAGTGATGGGACTGGAATGATCATGGATGGGACTGCCATGATCTTAGGTTTCTGAGTGTTGAGTTTTAAGCCAACTTTTTCACTCTCCTCTTTCACCTTCATCAAGAGGCTCTTTATTTCGTCTTTGCTCTCTGCCATAAGGGTGGTGTCATCTGCATATCTGAGTTTATTGATATTTCTCCCAGCAATCTTGATTCCAGCTTGTGCTTCATCCAGCGCTACATTTCACATGATGTACTCTGCATATAAGTTAAATAAGCAGGGTAACAATATATAGCCTTGACACACTCCTTTCCTGATTTGGAACCAGTCTGTTGTTCCATGTCCAGTTCTAACTGTTGCTTCTTGACCTGCATACAAATTTCTCAGGATGCAGGTCAGGTGGTCTGGTATTCTGATCTCCTGAAGAATTTTCCATAGCTGTTGTGATCGACACAGTCAAAGGCTTTGGCATAATCAATAAAGCAAAGGTAGATATTTTTCTGGAACTCTCATGCTTTTCAGTGATCCAAAGGATGCTGGCAGTTACTCTGCTTCCTCTGGCTTTTGTAAATCCAGGTTGACAATCTGGAAGTTCACAGTTTGTGTACTGTTGAAGACTGGCTTGGAGAATTTCGAGGATTATTTTGCTAGTGTGTGAGATGAGTGCAATCGTGCGGTAGTTTGAACTTTGAACATTCTTTGACCTTGCCTTTCTTTGGGACTGGAATGAAAACTGACCTTTTGCAGTCCTGTGGCCGCTTCTCAGTTTTCCAAATTTGCTGGCATATTGAGTACAGTAGTTTCACAGCATCATCTTTAAGGATTTGAAATAGCTCAACGGGGATTCTGTCACATCCACTTGCTTTGTTCTTGGTGGTGCTTTCTAAGGCCCACTTGACTTCACATTCCTGAATGTCTGGCTCTTGATTAGTGATCACTTTATCGTGGATATCTGAGTCATGAAGATCTTTTTTGTATAGTTCTTCTGTGCATTCTTTCCACCTCTTCTTAATGTCTTCTGTTTCTGTTAGGTCCATACCATTTCTATTCTTCATTGTGCCCATCTGTGCATGAAATGTTCCCTTGGTATCTCTAATTTTCTTGAAGAGATCTCTAGTCTTTCCCATTCTATTGTTTTCCTCTATTTTTTTGCACTGATCACTGAGGAAGGTTTTCTTATCTGTCCTTGATATTCTTTGGAATGCTGCATTCAAATGGGTATAACTTTTCTTTTCTCCTTTGCCTTTAGCTTTTCTTCTCAGCTATTTGTAAGGCCTTCTCAGACAACCATTTTGACTTTTTCTTCTTGGGGATGGAACATTGACATTTTGGGACTCCATCTCCTGTTTGACCACTTCCAANATTCTTTGGAATGCTGCATTCAAATGGGTATAACTTTTCTTTTCTCCTTTGCCTTTAGCTTTTCTTCTCAGCTATTTGTAAGGCCTTCTCAGACAACCATTTTGACTTTTTCTTCTTGGGGATGGTCTTGATCATTGCATCCTGTACAATGTCATGAACCTCTGTCCATAGTTCTTCAGGCACTCTATCAGATCTAATCCCTTGAATCTATTTGTCACTTCCACTGTATAATCGTAAGGGATGTGCTTTAGGTCATACCTAAATGGTGTAGTGGTTTTCCTACTTTCTTCAATTTAAGTTTGAATTTGGCAATAAGGAGTTCATGATCTGAGCCACAGTCAGCTCCTGGTCTTGTTTTTTTCTGATTGTATAGAGCTTCTTCATCTTTGGGAGCGAACAATATAATCAATCTGATTTTGGTAATGACCATCTGGTGACGTCCATGTGTAGAATCTTCTCTTGTGTTGTTACAAGAGGGTGTTTGGTATGATCAGTGTGTTCTTTTGGCAAAACTCTGTTATCTTTTGACCTGCTCTGTTTTGTACTCCAAGGCTGAATTTGTCTGTTATTTCAGGTATCTCTTACCTTCCTACTTTTGCATTAGATATCCAAAAAAAAAAAAAAAAAAGGATATCTTTTTTGGGTGTTAGTTCAGAAGGTCTTGAAGGTCTTGTAGGTTTTCATAGAACCATTCAGCTTGAGCTTCTTCATTCAGCATTACTGGTCGGGGCATAGGCTTGGATTACTGTAATAATGAATGGTTTGCCTTGGAAATGAACAGAGATCATTCCGTCATTTTTGAGATTGCATCCAAATTACTGCATTTTAGACTCTTTTGTTGACTATGGTGGCTACTCCATTTCTTCTTGGGATTCTTGCCCACAGTAATAGATATACTGATACTGGTCATCTGAGTTAAATTCACCATTGCAGTCCATTTTAGTTCACTGAGATATCTGTCCTTGATATTCTTTGGAATGCTGCATTCAAATGGGTATAACTTTTCTTTTCTCCTTTGCCTTTAGCTTTTCTTCTCAGCTATTTGTAAGGCCTTCTCAGACAACCATTTTGACTTTTTCTTCTTGGGGATGGAACATTGACATTTTGGGACTCCATCTCCTGTTTGACCACTTCCAATTTGCCTTGATTCATGGACCTAACATTCCAGGTTCCTGTGCAATATTGTTCTTTATGCATTGGACTTTCTTCTTTATATTGGCTATTATAAAAAATGTAGGGAACATTGCTGTACATATATATTTTCCAATTAGTGTTTTGTTTTCTACATGTAAATTTCTAGAAGTGAAATAGTCTCTGGATATAGTATGATATAGCTAAATGATATAATTTTTGACTTTTTGAGGAACCCCCATGATGGTTTCCATAGTAAGTTAAGTGACCTGAAGTGTTAGTCTCTCAGTTGTGTTGAACTCTTTGTTACCCCATGGACTGTGGACTGCCAGAGTTCTCTGTCCATGGAATTCTCCAGGCAAGAATATTGGAATGGGTTGCTATTTCCTTCTCCAGGCGATCTTCCTGACCTAGGGGTCCAACCCTGGTCTCCTGCATTGCAGCAGACTCTCCTGCACTCCTGCAGATTTTTTTACTGTCTGAGCTACCAGGGATGCCATAGTAGCTACACCCAATTTATAATTCCATCTGTAGTGTACCAGGGTTAGCTTTACTCTACGTCACTGCCAACATGGATTATTTGTTGTATTTTTGATTATAACCATTCTGAGAGGTGTGAGGTTACACTTACTGTGGTTTTTATTTCCACTTCCCTGATGATTAGTAATGTTGAGCATCTTTTCATTGGTCTATTGAGCCTCTGTGTGCTTTCTCTGGAATAAAGTCTATTCAGGCTCTCTGCCCCTTTTCCATAGAGTTGTTTGTTTTTTGAAGCTGGTTTGTATGAATTCTTTTTATATTTTATATATTAACCCCTTGTTGGATATATTGCCTGCAAATATGTTCTCTTATCAAGTTGACTCCCTGTATTGATGGTTTCCTTCAGTTGTGCAAAAGCGTTTTAGTTTGATGTAGTCCCCTTTATTTTCTTCTGTTGTCCTTGCTTGAGGAGATGAATCCAAAAAATATTGCTAAGACTGATGCCAAAGAGCATACTGCCTTTGTTTTCTTCTAGGAGTTTTATGCTTTCTTGTCTTACATTTAAGTTTTTAGACCATTGTCTGCCTATTTAATTTTGGTGTGAGAAAGTAGTCCAGTCTAATTCTTATCCATGAGGCTGTCCAATTTTCCCAATACCCCTTATCAAAGAAGCTGTCTTTTCCCTGTTGTATATTCTTGCCTCCATTGTTGTAGATAAATTGACCATATAATTGTGAGTTAATTTCTGGGCTCTCTATTCTGTTCCATCAGTCTATACACCTGATGTGTGTGTTTACCTGCTGATGTACCCATGGACAATATCTGGTGTTTGGTAGCAGAGGCTAAGCATTTTTGTTATAGGAGTGACAGCAGTTATCTGACACTGCTCATGTTATTTCAGTTGCATGACAGAAGTGCCTAAATATTTACAAAGTCCAAGGATAAGCTTTAAGTACTCAAAGTAAATTGCTTTTCTTCTGAGAGAGGTTTGTTGGAAAATATTTCAGTATCATCTCATGTTTCTTAGTACTTATATATATTAAAATTTGTGGATTCATATATGGTTCTTTTCATGTATTTTTAAAAACTTATGATGAACAACTCAGAAATAGTTATCCTAATGATTTTGACTAAATGCAAGGAAAAAAATTTGACTAAATGCAAGGAAAAAAATTTACTCTATTTAAAGACTGTTTGAAATATTTCAACTAATTTTTTATTCATGTAACAAGACATAGTGTTCAGTTGGAGTTCATAGTTTCAACTCCAGTCTATATTTTGGTTTTGTCTTACTTTCTCTTGACTCAACCAACTACCTTTAAAAAAAAATGTGTTTATGTTATTACGATAGCACAAGTTTATAAATGAAAAACATGAACTTATGCCAGAGTAGTAGGAGAACATTCTATGGGTTAGCTATATTTCAGTCTTTTTTCTGGTTTCTTCAGAAAAAATTTTGGCCCTTTCAAACAGTTTTCATTACTGAAGGTTGAATAATTATGATACCACATCCCTTAAAGGATACTGATGCATCTGTGTTTTCTTGAGGTAAAGATGTTAAACATTGCCTAGAAGATTCAGAAGTTCTGAACACCACCTTGCTGCTGTGTCTTATGTCATCTTCCTTCTTACTTTCTGTTCTCTATGCATTACATTTATTTCAGTTCCTCAAAACATCTTTCTTATTTCAGTTCAGTCGCTCAGTCATGTCCGACTCTTTGTGACTCATGAATCGCAGGAGGCCAGGCCCCTCTGTCCATCACCAACTCCCGGAGTTCACTCAGACTCATGTCCATCGAGTCCGTGATGCCATCCAGCCATCTCATCCTCTGTCGTCCCCTTCTCCTCCTGCCCCCAATCCCTCCCAGCATCAGAGTCTTTTCCAGTGAGTCAACTCTTCGCATGAGGTGACCAAAGTCCTGGAGTTTCAGCTTTAGCATCAGTCCTTCCAAAGAAATCCCAGGGCTGATCTCCTTCAGAATAGCAGCACGCCAGGCCTCCCTGTTCATCACCATCTCTCGGAGTTCACTCAGACTCACATCCATCGAGTCAGTGATGCCATCCAGCCATCTCATCCTCGGTCGTCCCCTTCTCCTCCTGCCCCCAATCCCTCCCAGCATCAGAGTCTTTTCCAGTGAGTCAACTCTTCGCATGAGGTGGCCAAAGTCCTGGAGTTTCAGCTTTAGCATCATTCCTTCCAAAGAAATCCCAGGGCTGATCTCCTTCAGAATGGACTGGTTGGATCTCCTTGCAGTCCAAGGGACTCTCAAGAGTCTTCTCCAATACCACGCTTCAAAAGCATCAATTCTTTGGCGTTCAGCCTTTTTCACAGTCCAGCTCTCACATCCATACATGACCACAGGAAAAACCATAGCCTTGAGTAGACGGACCTTTGTTGGCAAAGTAATGTGTCTGCGTTTCAATATACTATCTAGGTTGGTCATAACTTTTCTTCTAAGAAGTAAGCGTCTTTTAATTTCACGGCTGCAGTCACCATCAGCAGTGATTTTGGAGCCTAAAAAAATAAAGTCTGGCACTGTTTCCCCATCTATTTCCCGTGAAGTGATGGGATCGGATGCCATGATCTTCGTTTTCTGAATGTTGAGCTTTAAGCCAACTTTTTCACTCTCCTCTTTCACTTTCATCAAGAGGCTTTTTAGTTTTGGATCTTAGAAAAACAAAATACTTCTATAATAAACAAACTCTTTACAATCAATCAATCAGTTTTTACCTACAAACAACAGAATCTATTTCCAGTAGTCTTATCAGAAAAGGAATTTATTAGAACGCTTTAGGTGACACACAGAATTCCCTTTTGCAAAGAGCCAAAGAATCAACTTGGGGGTATACAGGCAGAAAAATACCTGAGTCTCCTCACCAGTTATTTCCACTCTTTGAACCCTTGGTGCCATGAGGGTGAAGCCTCAGACATAAGACTCGCCAGAGAGTTTGCCACACTCCCTGTAAAAGCCCACCATCTCAGTCCCCAACATTCACGTCAGGAAGCAATCCAAGCAAGAGCGGCTGCCCTGCAGTTCTCCCTTCTGAATTCAAGTCTTCCAAAGACGCATCTCATCAGCAGAATCTAGGTCACATGCCCATGTCCTAGATGCAAGGGATGTTAGAAAATTGAGGCCCGCCTTCTGCAATACTTCAATCAGACCAATTTCTCCAACAGTGAGGGGTTATTTGAAATAAGACCAAATACAGAACAAGTCTTGGCTATCGAACAACATACATATTTATTCCAAACTTCAAGCACCAATCAAAATGCTCAAGCCCAATAGATTATAACCAAGCTTCCCTCGTATGAACAAAACTCTCTCTGTTCCTCAAAGGGAGATGAGACCCAGTCTCAGCAGTTGTTGTGCACAGCTCCAGTATCAGAAGCTACGGGCTATGTCACCCTCCCTTCCGATTTCTTTCAACTTATAGACTAAACGGCAAAGGGGGTGGGAATGGAAAAATAAGTGAAAATATTTTTAAATACATAAACACACAAAGAAGGAACACTTAACACGTTCTACAGGCATGACCTGGTTATTAAAACACCTCAGGTGACACACAGAATTCCCTTTTAAGTCACTCTCAGACCTCCATTTGTGAAACCTAAAATTTTTGGTCATACAGATCTAGTAGAGCCCTTAATAGTCTGCCCATCTATTTTAGATCAGAGATTCCATGATCATTTAGCCACAGCTAAAAAGAAGCATTCATGTCATTGCATCTCTGATCATCAGGCCAGTCAGGCTACCTTAAGAAAATGACTCCCACTTTGCCTATGAAAGTAAGAGGCATCCTAGACTCCCACCATCTGAAATCAGAAAGACAGTTTCAATGAATTAAATGTAGGCAGGTCTCCCTACCACAAACAGCAGCAATTATACTGCTTTTCACAGATGTTGGCACTGTTCTGAAAGTATGCCTTACCTTTCGGGTGAGTAAAATGTCCTCTGGACCTCTTAGTGGACAACAGTGGACAGAGAATAAAGAGGTGAGTAGGCACAAAGAAAAATCCACTCCATCAGTCCCATGACCCTTGATCTCATGACTTCTTCCTCTACATATCACCATGAGTTTACAGGCTTTCAACTTTACTAACTATAGGCCAATGCTGAGACTAATCAAAGAAGCAAGCAATTATCGATACCTCTCTTGGCTGCTTGACCTGGAATACTGAATCCAGAATCTCTGGTAATTGCACCATGCCAATACACTCTGCCAAATGTAAAAGTATGTTTCTCTCTCATCATCTATACATAGAACCAACATCTAAATATAGAGAAAACATCTATACATGTTCTAGTTTTTGCTATGTTGGCAAAAAAAAAATTACATTTTGACTACCCAAAAGTACAGCATGCTACAGTCTGACTCCAGTTACAGATCTGGAAACAATGAAAATTATGGGAAGGAGTATGAGCACACTGACGTCCTTCTGAATAGTAACTGTTATAACCAAGATTTTATAGGTCTTCAAAGAAAACAGGGACAGACTTCTGCCAGCAAGAGAGACTTCATCATGTTTGGAGACTTTTATAATTCTCTATACAAAGAAAAGGATAAGGCATATTTCAAAAAAAAAAGAGGGGCATATGTTATACACTGCTGTTCTATCTCCTGAACTTTTCTTAAAATTAGATAAAAATAAGATTTTCCTATTTTCCATTGCTGTGTATTTAGTATTTATCATTATAGTTTGTACACACTAAGACAAGGCAGCATAACAGTACTCAAATTCAAGAGCAATTAAATTTATGCCTCTAGAGGGCAGCATTTCTCACAGGATAGACAGGTTAAACAAAAAAGGGGTTCCACTGTCCCAGTTCAAGAAATACAGGGTAAACAAGCTTTTGCAAGTTTCTTTCCTGTAAGATGTCTCAGAGTCTTTCACGTATCACCGTGCATTGTGAATCTTCAACGGACCATTATTACAGTGTACAGTATTTCTTCAACCTTAATCACAGAAACCATTCGGCAAGCTAGTGACTACGTCCACAGAACACATTTGGACAAATTCTCTTAAAACAAGCCTTACTTCCTTTTTAATTCAGAGACTTGTTCCTCTGGTCTTTAAAACAAGCCTTAAGACATCCCTTTGTATACACAGATCACAACCAAGAAAGGAATAAACACTGGCATTCGTTTATTTTGCGAAAATGAGAAACATGGATAACTTACTACTTGGCTTGTTCAAAGGATAACAGCTAAAAAAAAAGAAGGAAAAAAGTTAGATATGTCCTCTCCTAGATTTAAAAACCATAAAAGAGTTGAGGTATACTTACAAAGGAGTTGAAGTATACTTAATAAAACATTTTCTTATTTACCCAATTCAGAATATTCATTAACAATTCATTGTCTTTCCATAATCCATGTCAACTGAAATTAAATTTCATAATATAAAGATATGTTGTAAACCTGATGAGACCTTTACATATCTATATAGATGAAATGTTCTTAATTTTTTGTGAGGGAGCAGTTAAAATAGTTTCCCTTTTTTGTTGTTGTTGCTGTTTGGCCTTTTCACCTAAGTGATGGACTCGTTTTTAGAATATAGACACCGTCTCATTCTCCAAGTACTCTTGCAGAATACTTGAAGAATATTGCAGAATACTCTTGAATAAGAAAGGGGGGAAGGAAAGGGAATGATTTCATATATAATACATGTATCCAAGTGTCTGGTTACTAAGTATCCTTTAATCCATAAACAATGTTTGGCATGTTTTTCTTTTTAAGAAAATGCAAATACAAGCATACCTCAGAGATACTGCAGGCTCAGTTCCAACCCACCACAATAAAGTGAATATCACAATAAAGCAAGTCACACAACTTGACTGGTTTCCCAGTTCATATAAAAAAAAAGACTGACTCAAAACTGGGAAAGGAGTGTGTCAAGGCTGTATACTGGCACCCTGCTTATTTAACTTATATGCAGATCACATCATGCAAAATGCCAGGCTGGATGAATCACAAGCTGGAATCAAGATTGTGGGGAGAACTATCAATAACCTCAGATATGCAGATGATACTACCCTAATGGCAGAAAGTGAAGAGGAACTAAACAGCCTCTTGAGAAGAGTTAAAGAGGAGAGTGAAAAAGCTGGCTTAAAACTCAACATTCAAAAAACTAAGATCACGGCATCCAGTCCCATAACTTCATGGCAAATAGGTGGGGGGAAAATGGAAACAGTGGCAGATTTTATTTTCTTGAGCTCCAAAATCACTGAGGACAGTGAATGCAGCCATGAAATTAAAAGATGCTTACTCCTTGGGAGAAAAGCTATGACAAACCTAGACGGAGTATTAAAAAGCAGAGACATCACTTTGTCGACAAAGGCCCAGATAGTCAAAGCTATGGTTTTTCCAGTAGTCATGTATGGATATGAGAGTTGGACCATAAAGAAGTCTAAGCACCAAAGAATTGATGCTTTTGGACTGTGGTGCTGTAAGACACTTGAGATTCCTTTGGACTGCAAGGAGATCCAACCAGTCTATCCTAAAGGAAATATTGAATATTTTTAATATTCAATATTTCCTGAAGATTCATTGGAAGGACTGATATTGAAGCTACAATACTTAGGCCACATGATGCAAAGAGCTGACTCATTTGAAAAGACCCTGAAGCTGGGAAAGATTGAGGGCAGATGGAGAAGGGGGCGACAGAGGATTAGATGATTGGATAGTATCAACAACTTAATAGACATGAGTTTGAGCAAACTCCAGGAGATGGTGAGGGGCAAGGAAGCCTGCTATGCTGCAGTCATTTGGGTCGCAAAGGGTCAGAGACATGACTTGGCAACTGAACAACAACATAAAGTTATATTTACACTACAGTCTATTAAGAGTGCAATAGTATTATGTCTAAAAAACAACAATGTGCATACCTTAATTTAAAAATACTTTGTTAATAAAAAAAATGCAAACCATATCTCAGCCTACAGTGAGTCGTAATCTTTTTGCTGGAGCAGGGGCTTGCCTCCGTGTTAGTAGCTGTTGACTAATTACGATGGTGGTTGCTGAAGGCTTGAGTGTCTGTGGTAATTTCTAAAAATAAAACAATGAAGTTTGCTGCATTAACTGACTCTTCTTACAAATGATTTCTCTGTAGCACGCAATGCTGTCTGATAGTATTTTACCCACAGTAGAACTTTTTTCAAAATTGGAGCCAGTCCTCTCAAACCCTGCCGCTGTTTTATCAACTAAGTTTACATAATATTCTAAATCCTTTGTTAATTCAACAGTCTTCATCAGGAGTATATTCCATCTCAAGAAACCACTTTCTTTACTCATCCGCAAGAAGAAACTTCATGCGTGCGTTCTCAGTCATGACCAACTCTTTGCAACCCAATAGACTACAACCTGCCAGGCTCCTCTGTCCAAGAGATTATTCCAGCAAGAACAGTGCAGTGGGTAGCCATTTCCTCCTCCAGGGGATCTTCCATACCCAAGAATTAAACTCGTGTCTCTTGTATCTCCTGCACTGCAGGCAGATTCTTTACCACTGAGACATCAGGGAAACCACAGAAGTTACAACCAACAACACAGAAATACAAAGGACTATGGTGGTGGTGGGAAGTCGCTTCAGTCGTGTCTGACTCTTTGTGACCCCAGGGACTGCAGCCCAGCAGGCTCCCCTGTCCGTGGGATTCTCCAGGCAAGAACACTGACATGGGATGCCGTGCCCTCCTCCAGGGGATCTTCCTGACCCAAGGATGGACCCTGAGTCTCTCATGCCTCCTGCGTTGGCAGGGGCCTTCTTTACCACCAGTTCCATCTGACTGCAATTCACATCTTCAGGCTCCACTTTGAATCCTAGCTATCTTGCTATTTCTACCACATCTGTTCCTTCCTCCACTAAAGGAGTAAACTCCTCCAAGTCACTTAGGAGGGCTGGAATTAACTTCTTCCAAAATCCTGTCAATGTTGATATTGTAATCACTTCCCATGAATCACAGTGTTCTTAATGGCATCTAGAATGGTGGATCCTTTCCAGAAGGCTTTTTATATACTTTGCCCAGTTCCATCAGAGGAATCACTATTTATGATAGCTATAGACTTATGAGATGTACTTCTTAAATAATAAGAATTGAAATCTACATTGGTCCTTGATTTATGGGCTGCAGAATGGATGTTGTGTTACAGGTATAAAAGCATTAATCTCATTGTACATCTCCATGAGACCTCTTGAGTGGCCAGGTGCACTGTCAATGAGCAGCAATCCTGTGAATCTTCCTTCCTTCCTGGGGAGTAGTATTCAGTAAACCACGTTGCACAGAGGTGCTGCCATTCAGGCTCTGTTATTCCATTTACACGGCAGAGGCGAGGAGACCGAGCACAATTCTTCAGGGCCCTACAATTTTCAGAATGGTAGGTGAGCAGTGACTTCAACTCTAAAGCCACCAGTTACACAAGACTCTAAGACGAGAGCTAGCCTGTCCTTTGACGCTTTAAAGCCAAGCACCGGCGTCTGCTCTCTAACTATGACAGTCTCAGACGGCGTCTTCTAACAGAAGGCTGTTTTGTCTACATTTGAAGACCTGTTGTCTACTGTGGTCACTAATTATCTTAGCTAGATCTTCTGGGTAACTCTCTGCTGCTTCTGCATCAGCATTGGCTGCTTCCCCTTGCGCTTCTGTTATGGAGACAGGGTCTTTCCTGACATACCTCATGACCCAACCTCTGCTAGCTTCAGACCTTTCTTCTGCAGCTTCCTCACCTCTCGGCCTTCAGGGAATTGAAGAGAGTTAGGGCCGTGCTCTGGATTAGGCTTTGGCTTAAGAGAATGAATGTTGTGGCTGGTCTGACCTTCTTCCCAGACCACTACAACTTTCTCCATATCAGCAGTAAAGCTGCTTCGCTTTCTTATCCGTCTATTCACTGGAGCAGTACTTTGAATTTCCTTTAAGCACTTTTCCTTTCCCCACAACTCGGCTCACTGACTCAAGAGGCCTAGTCTCCAGCCTGTCTCAGCTTCAGCATGTCTTCCTCCCTGTGCTTAACTGTTTCTAGTTTTCGATTTAAAGTGAGAGACACGCAACTCTTCCTCTTCACTTCAACACTGGAGTCACTGCAGGCTTATCAATTGGCTGATTTCAATACTGTTGTGTCTCAAGGAATAGTGAGGCCTGAAAAGAGGGAGAGAGGTGGGGGAATGACCAGTCAGTGGGACAGTCAGAACACACAGCATTTATCACTTAAGTTGCCATCTTACACAGGTATGGTTTGTGATGCCCCAAAACAATTACTTCAGAGATCACTGATCACAGATCACTATTACAAATAAAATAATGAAAAAGTTTGAAATATTGCAAGGATTGCCAAGATGTGACACACAGACATGAAGTAAGGAAACATTGTTAGAAAAAAGGCACAAACAGACTTGATTGACTCAGGGTTGCCAAACTTCCAACTTGTTTAAAAAACGCACACATGGAATCTGCGAAGCTTAATAAAGCAAAGTGCAAAAAGCAACTCTTTCCAGGATTCTTAATTCATAAGTCCTTCTGGTATTTAAACTGTAATTTTTTTCTACATATCAATATAATAGTAGTGTAAAGCATTTGCTTAAAGATTTTTTTGCAAAGATCACAAGTTGCAGTGATGCCTATGTAAATTATAACTGATAGTCAAATGGAGATACTTTTTCATTTTAATTTTTATTTTTAAAATTTTAATATATTTTGAACATAATTGTTTTCTTTTTTAAAAAATGGATAAAAGGTTGGTGAGGTGAACAAAAATTTTAAATGAAAACAAAGGCATTCTACTCATGAAGAATCAAGTAGAGATACAGAAGTCAGTGCGGCAACTAGAACAGTAAGTGAGACTGGAAGAAGGTAATCCACAACTCTAACATGAGTAACAATCACAATCAGCTGCAGTAGGGCAAAATTAAAAAGCTGCTTCCTGCGTAGAAAACTTTTCAAACCAAAAGAGAGACAAAATTAAGACACATTTTCAGCAAGTATATAAGTTTTACAAGAGGTTTCCTAAGTCAAAATAGAAGCAACAAAGTTAGTCACCTGGTGTAAGATTTAAAAGTCCCACAGACATTTTGAAAAGATTTTTTAAGGACCTGGGCTTATGACTCTGGCAAGCTATAAAATGTGTTGAATTCTAAGAAATAAAGGAGAGAAAGAAGGGGGGGAAGGAGGGAGAAAACCATATTTAAGTGGAGAGAAAGTAATCATTTCAATTACAGGCATTTTGTTAGAAAATTATGAGGAATACTAAAAAGGGTATTTTACCAAAAGTGAAAGGTCTTCATTTAAGCCACAAAAAAGCTGTTTATCATATAGAAGACCATTCTAACAATATCAAAAATCAACAGAGTTTGAGAAATTACTTTTCTTTTACCTTTAGATAAACCATGTGACACAAAAGACACTGCCAAATTAAAATTTTAGACATTTTGTTTGAAAGAACTTCCAAATTTAATAAGAAATGTCAATATTTAGTTTTAAAAAATCAAAATTGTGGCACAGACTGTTTTTCATCTTTTACATCTGTCAAAGAATTTCAGCTATATATTAAAAAATTAGTTTCTATCTCAACAGACAGCTCCAGCCATATGAGGTCAAAAATTCACACTTACTGGAATTTTAAAAGAAACCAATGCTTCTCCTACTGTTTTGTTCCACCATATGATATACATTAAAAATATTTGTGTTTAGCTTTCTAAAGTTAACTATGAAAAGTGCCATGGATTTAAGTGTTTAAAATTGTTAAGTGTGTACACACAAATAATATGAATCCTAGCCAGTTTACATAGCTGTTGAAAAAACTGAAGACAATACATTTAATAATCTTGTATTATTTGTCAGTGATTGAGTAATGGAAGAATTTCACAAAGGTTTACTGTATTACTGTATTAACTCTTATTCAAAAAATATTGCTTTATATTCAATAATCAGAGACAAAATAGTAGTAATTGTTATGTTTTTTCATCGATATCTCACTATATGTAAATAAGCTTAATCTGAGTATCAAAAAGTTATTTATGACCTAGCTACAAGGTATGGAAATCTGTGCTGAAAGTTTTCATAAAACAAATCAATAAAGATTTTACACTTTTCCATAACATGAATCAATAGAATATTTTAGTTACAATGGACAACCTGTGAAAACTGCAAAAATAACAAGAAATAGTTGAACACTTTGATACTGACCGAATTTAGAGTTGCTTTTCAACTTATGCAATATCCTCAAGAAATCTGATGTTAATAGTGAATTGACGTAAGACTTAGTGAATTTGCTTAGTTTGAGTAGCACAGTTTTGAAACTGTTAAGCTTTTGCTTCAAAGTCTAATGAATTCTACTTTTAAAAAAAATGAAACAGTTTTATCAGTTTGGATGTGAATACTAAAAGAAATTCATTTTTTAGCAGTTAAGTTCAGATCCTGAAGGGCTTTCCTGATATCTCAGCTGGTAAAGAATCCGCCTGCAATGCAGGAGACCTGAGTTTGATTCCGGGGTTGGGAAGATCCTCTGCAGAAAGAAAAGGCTACCCACTCCAGTATTCTGGCCTGGAGAAATTCACGGACTGTATATCCATGGGGTCGCAAAGAGTTGGACATGACTGAGCAACTTTCACTTTCAGATACTGAAAAGCATAAATTTGTTTGGAACAACTTAGGTATGTGAATCTACTTTTTCAAACATAAATTTTACAAAGTCTAAACAAAGACCAAATATTTCTGATTAAAATTTGGTGATCAAACCAAACAAAACACCCACCAGGTTTTGGAGAATCAATCCAAAAAGACGGCAAATATTTCTCCATATTTTATTTACATGTTAAGATGGTAATATTCTAGATAAGTCAGATTAATTAATTTTTCTCCTTTTTAAAATGAGGCTCCTAGAAACTTTTAAATTGCATATGTGGCTCAAATTATATTTTTATCACACAGTGATATTCTAGAGAAGATTAACTAAAGACGAACAACATTAAGTTGTTACAAGAAGAGCACATTCTTTAGGACGTCACTGCTGCTGCTGCTGCTAAGTCACTTCAGTCACTATCAACACCTAAAAATTCACCCTGAAGTTCACATTACAATAGCCCATCACAATACATGCACAACTCACTATTCAACAAATAGTGCTGGGACAACCAAATTTCCACACATAAAAGAATGAAGTTCATCCCTACTTCACATCATGTGCAAATGATAGCTCAAATGGACCAATGATCTAAATTTAAGAGCTAAAACCCACACAACTGTTACACAAAGACATGTAAACGTATACAGTCTTGGACTGATACACTCATCACAGTGGATTCTTAGATATGATACCAAAGCACAAGCAACAACAACAACAAAAAGATAAAATGGGCTTCATCAAATTAAAAACTGTCATACATCACGGTATTATTAATAAAGTAAAAAGATAACCTACCAAATGGCTAAAAATATTTGTAAGCCACGTGTATTAATAATGGTTTAATGTCTATAATATATAAAGAATTCCAATAACACAACAACAAAAAGACAAACAACCCAATTTTTAAATGGGCAAAAGATTTGAACAGATATTTCTCCAAAGGAGATATATAAATGGCCAAATAAGCATATGAAAAAATGCTTTACATGGTTAGTCATTAGGGAAATGCAAATCAAAATCATAGCTTCACAGCTATTAAGATAGTATAAATATTTTTAATTTTTAACAAATTTTTTCAAGGGAAAAAACACTAAGTTCTAGCAAGGATATGGAGAAACTATACACTGTTGGTGGGAATGTTTAACAGTGCAGCCACTGTAGGGAATAGTTTGGCAGTTTCTCAAGAAGACAAACAAAATCACCATATGACTTGAAATTCCATTTCTAGCAGGTCAGGAAGCAACAGCTAGAACTGGACATGGAACAACAGACTGGTTCCAAATCGGGAAAGGAGTACGTCAAGGCTGTATATTGTCACCCTGCTTATTTAACTTCTGTGCAGAGTACATCATGAGAAACGCTGGGCTGGAAGAAGCACAAGCTGGAATCAAGACTGCCGGGAGAAATATCAATAACCTCAGAGATGCAGATAACACCACCCTTATGGCAGAAAGCGAAGAGGAACTAAAAAGCCTCTTGATGAAAGTGAAAGACAAGAGTAAAAAAAGTTGGCTTAAAGCTCAACATTCAGAAAACTAAGATCATGGCATCTGGTCCCATCACTTCATGGCAAATAGATGGGGAAACAGTGGAAACAGTGACAGACTTTATTTTGGGGGGCTCCAAAAATCACTGCAGATGATGATTACAGCCATGAAATTAAAATAAGCTTACTCCTTAGAAGGAAAGTTATGACCAAACAAACAGCATATTGAAAAGCAGAGACATTTTTTTGCCAACAAAGGTCCATCTAGTCAAAGCTATGGTTTTTCCAGTAGTCATGTACGGATGTGAGAGTTGGACCATGAAGAAGGCCGAGCACCAAAGAACTGATGCTTTTGAACTGTGATGTTGGAGAAGACTCTTGGGACTCTCCTGGACAGCAAGGAGATCCAACCAGTCAATCCTTAAGGAGATCAACCCTGAATATTCACTGGAAGGACTGATGCTGAAGCTGAAACTCCAACACTTTGTCCACCTGATGGAAAAAGCCAACTCACTGGAAAGACTCTGATGTTGAGAAAGCATGAGGGTAAAGGAGAAGGCGGGGACAGAGGACGAGATGGTTGCATGGCATCACCAACTCAATGCAGAAGAGTGTGAGCAAACTGCGCGAGATGATGAAGGACAGGGAAGTCTGGCATGCTGCGTGCACCCCATGGGGTCACAGAGAGTTGGACATGACATAGAGATCGAACAAAGGAAAAATAAACCCAGGAGTTGAAAAAAGGGGCTCTAACACCAAAGTTCATTACAGCTTTATTCACAATAGCCAAAAAGCTGAAAATAACCCAAGTATACAACAACAAATGAATGGATAAACAAAATATGATATACACACCAAAGACTGCTATTCAACTATAAAAAGAAGTTCTGATATAAATGCTACAACAGGGATGGACCCTGAAGACATTACGTTAAGTGAAATAAGTCAGACACGAAAGGTCAACCACTGCACGACTCTCCACTTATGTGAAGTATGAAGAACGGACAAGTTCACAGAGACAGACAGAAAATTTGAGGTTACCAGGTTTAGGGAAGGAGGAGAGAACAGAGAGTTAAACTTCAAAATATCTCAATACCCCTACAAACGAGGTAAAACAGATAATATAACACAGAAGAGGAATAAACTGGTACTCTATTCTCAACCTCCAACAAATCCAAAACAAATTATAGAAATATAGACAGCAGTATTTCTCCTGTATCAGGATCACCTGAAGGGCTTCTTAACAGACTCCTTCCTCCAGGTGGATCCTAAGAAGCTTACATTTCTAACTAGTTAAGCCTACTAATGATAAGGGACCACACTTTGAGACTCACTGGTAAAGACAATTTAAAGATAAATTCAAGATGAAACCAAAGGACACTATGAATGAATTCTGTGAGCCAAAACAACACAGTCTAAGAACATGAGGTTCTAATGCCTCCCTTAATTAAAAAAGCTCAAATATCTAGGAGCTGATGGCTTGTAAATTATGCTTCACATTTTGTTCTTTTCCAACCTTCTTGAAACTGCAATTTTAAAATTATAGCCTGTGACAGGGATCTAATGCATATTGTATAAGAGCAAACACTTATTTTAGAAGTTAAGTGATCAGCAAAGACTGAAATCTTTTGTGATATTGTAAACTCTAATAAAAAATATACCCTGGAGAGATAGTTAACACACCTTGTATAAGTGAACTAGGACAGTACTTAAGGCAAAGGCGAGATTTTTCTCGAGAAAAAGTTGATACCACTATCCTAAACAGAATCAAATCCCTTACGATTATACAGAAGTGACAAACAGATTCAAGGGGCTAGATCTGACACAGAGTGCCTGAAGAACTATGGACGGAGGTTCCTACCATTGTACAGAAGGCAGGGATCAAGACCATCCCCAAGAAAAAGAAATGCAAAAAAGGCAAAATGGTGGTCTGAGGAGGCCTTACAAATAGCTGTGAAAAGAAGAGAAGTGAAAAGCAAAGGAGACAAGGAAATATATACCCATTTGAATGCAGAGTTCCAAAGAATAGCAAGGAGACATAAGAAAGCCTACCTCAGTAATCAGTGCCAAGAAATAGAGGAAAACAACAGAATGGGAAAGACTAGAGATCTCTTCAAGAAAATCAGAGATACCAAGGGAACATTTCATGCAAAGATGGGCTCAGTAAAGGACAGAAATGGTATGGACCTAACAGAATCAGAACATATTAAGAAGACATGGCAAGAATACACAGAAGAACTGTACAAAAAAGATCTTCATGACCCAGAAAATCACGATGGTGTGATCACTCACCCAGAGCCAGACATCCTGGAATGTGAAGTCAAGTGGTCCTTAGGAAGCATCACTACAAACAAAGCTAGTGGAGGTGATGGAATTCCAGTTGAGCTATTTCAAGTCCTGAAAGATGATGCTGTGAAAGTGCTGCACTCAGTATGCCAGCAAATTTGGAAAACTCAGCAGTGACCACAGGACTGGAAAGGGTCAGTTTTCATTCCAATCCCAAAGAAAGGCAATGCCAAAGATTATGTTCAAACTACCACACAATTGCACTCATCTGAAGGAAATGGCAACCCACTCCAGTATTCTTGCCTGGAGAATCCCATGGACGGAGGAGCTTGGTGGGCTACAATCCACGGGTCGCAAAGTTTCGGACACAACTGAGCAACCTCACTTTCACTTTCACATGCTAGTAGGAGAAGGAAATGGCAACTCACTCCAGTGTTCTTGCCTGGAGAATTCCAGGGACGGGGGAGCCTGGTGGGCTGCCGTCTATGGGGTCGCACAGAGTCGGGCACGACTGAAGTGACTTAGCAGCAGTAGCAGCACATTAGATCCTGGACACTGGTGAGACAACTGGTGAAATCTGAACAAAGCCTGGGTGATGGTTTACTTGCTAAGTCTTGTGAAACTCATTGCAACCCCATGGACTGTAGCCTGCCAGGTTCCTTTGTCCATGGGATTTCCCAAGCAAGAATACTGGAGTGGATTGCCATTTCTTCTTCCAGGGGATCTTCCTGACCCAGGGGTTGAACCCTCATCTCTTGCATTAGCAAAAGAAATAAAGCCTGGAGATTAGATAACAGTATTATGTCAATGTTAATATCCTGATTTTCATGACTGTCATTGTGTAAGATGTTAACATTTGGGAAATCTGGATGAAGGCTGTATGGGAAGTCTTTGTAGCATTTCTGTGGTTTTTTTTTTTTCTCAGTTTGGAAAAAAAAAAAAGTACAACAACCTAGTAAACAAAGTTGATAAATCAGAACACAGTCTTGTTTTTATATCAAATTATTAATGTATCTGTGAAGAAACTATAATGGTTGACCCAGACTTTCATGGGAATAATAAACAAAATAACATGTTCTAGTGTAGATACGAGGTCAAATAACTTAAAACTACTATTGTTTCTTGCTAAAAGAAAGAGGAGATAAAGAAAAGCCAATAAAGATCAGAAATAATCTTATATAATGCCTGCCCAAATTTTTTACAATAGTAGTTTTCAACTGGGAGCAGTTCTATCCCCTTAATAACTGCTGAAGTAGCTTTTTGAATCTGTAACTATACACAGTTGTAGAACAATGACATCACAAGGGAGAAGGAGACCAGAAAATCACGGGACCATCTCACCAAAGGATTGGCTTATCCACAATGCTAACAGCACCCTTACCGACACATGCTCCCTGCGGGGCAGTGAAGAATGTGACAGTGGGCCACAAGGAAGAGCGCATTTGTTACAGCTGTTAAACGTCAGCCTGAGAGGCCCGGGGCTGCAGAACCTCCTGCTCGGGAAGGGTAAAGTGCTTGTCATAAAGTCCCACACCCAACTAGACAATTAGCTATGATTTAAACTGCAGTCCCCTATGCTCCCTCAAGTATGAAGGGGGGAAAATGTAAAGAAGCATTCTCAACACTCATGAATGAGTAGCATAAAGATGTTCACTGCAGCATTTTTTTATACTTAAAAAAAAAAAACTAGATACAACTTAAATGTCCAGTAGTTAAACTATAACATACCTGACCATTTTGCTGGAAGAGCTGGAAAAAGTTTAACAGCTCTCTTGTTCATAAACATTAAGTTATAGAGTATAGTTTTTCTGAACTTCTATAAGAGCCAACAAGGAATTTTCATCTCTAATGAACTCACCTTTCACACAAAGTTGTATGAGTGTATCTGTAGTACTAAATTCCTGGAAGTATAACTCCTGAGTCAAAGGGCACATGAACTTTATTTCCACACATGTCAAACTGCTCTCCAAAAAGGCTGCATAAATTTACACTCCCAACAACAGGGGAAGCAGCCCAAAGCAGTATGAGAGATCCAGGTCAAGTCTAATAAGGGACCAGAGTAGAACTAGACCTTTTGTAACTAAAAGAAAAATGCTGGGAAAGCTCTGAGCTTGACCTGAGATGATGTTAAGGGGCACTGAAATAAAATTAAAAAGACACTGGGAAAAAAATGAAACTTTCAGGACTGTACTCCATGGGGTTCAATCTTTTTAGTAAAGGCTAACCCCCACAAAGCCTCTTTATATTAGCATTTGTTTTAATTTTTAAATTACTTTTATGCAAAGAGTCAAACAATGAACAGTTGTTGCCCTGTTGTTGTTCTTGTTACCAAATGATTAGAAAGTTGTTGCTACATAAATTACCAAATCAGCCATCTTTTCCCTCCCCAATTTGAAATGCTGCCTGTGATAAAGACCTACGTACACTGGGGTCTATTTTTAAGTACTTTCTTCAAATTCATCCTAGAGTGTTTTTACTATCATTTAAGGACACTTCTTAATATCAGAAATCGTTCTGAAAATTGAAAAGCACACTTGCAGGCTTCAAAATGCAAAGCTTTCTTAAAGGCTGCTGCTGCTGCTAAATCGCTTCAGTCCTGTCCGACTCTGTGCGACCCTATAGACGGCAGCCTACCAGGCTCCCCAGTCCCTGGGATTCTCCAGGCAAGAACACTGGAGTGGGTTGCTATGTCCCTCTCCAATGCATGAAAGTGAAAAGTGAAAGTGAAGTCACTCAGTCATGTCCAACTTTTTGCGACCCCATGGACTGCAGCCCACCAGGCTCCTCCGTCCATGGGATTTTCCAGGCAAGAGTACTGGAGTGGGGTGCCATCACCTTCTCCTTTTCTTAAAGGACTGATCCCCAAAATAAAGTTTGGAATTCTATTATTTCTTTCCAAAAAGAAGTTGGCATGACTTATCTCCCCTTTTGTTCATCAAATGCAATACAGATATAACAGAAAGGTCAGGAGCCCTGTTAAAATCAGAAACATGTATATTAGCAACCTGACCTTGCACTGGTTATGTGACCATGGGCAATTACTTAAAGTTTCTGATCCTTCACTTTTTCATTTGTAAACAAAGTCCAAAAGTCCATTAATGGTCTCCTTTTTCCCATTTATATTCTCTTATCTCTTTTTCTAAGTATAGGTAATCAAATTTCAAATGGATACACCTTGAGCTAGTAATTTCACTTTGAAGAAATAATTTTGCAAGGAAAAAAAGAGTTCTCAATGTATTATTATGAAAAGATGTCTAGGATATACTGTGACCTTTTTTCATAGTTTGTATACTACGCTCTTTTCCTGTGAAATGGGAGAGGACGCCACTGGACATCCATGTGTGTATGTGTGTGTACGTGCACGTTTCACATAAAGACACTCTGGAAATAATTTTTAAGTGGATGTAAAAGCATTTTATTTTTACTATTTCAGACATGTTAAAAGTAGAAAAACACTGACTCTATCTAGATAAGGGGGAAAAAAAAAACTGATGCTCCCCAAAAAAATAATTGCTAATAGTACTAATCAGAAAATGAATGATCTGAATGAGTTCCAAGTATCAGAGGCTGATTCAAATTTTCACATTATATGAAAATGAATAGATAACTGACATTATGGACAAACCCAGGAAAGGAAAATTCTCTGTTTTACTATAATGTTTCTCTTTGCTTTGTTCTAATAAGTTGCCTTCCTAAAATTCTCCAAACTATCTACCTATCTAAATCTGTCAACGAAATTGTCATTCTCAAAAATTTACATCATTTTAAAATGAATTCAACTGACAAATTTATATATATATAGTCTACATAATCTATCATCCATAAATAGCACATATTTTAGAAACAGTAAAGCACACACAATGGAAAAGAAAGTAGCCTAAGGACACACTTTGTAAGAGTTTTAACACAAGCTAAGTATCTCGAATTATATTGTATAACTAATAGGGAGCCACCTCCAAGAATGAAGGATGATATGAAGAAAGTCATGTTCTTGGAGAATGAGAATGACTGTAATCTCAAAACCTGGGGGATTATTTGTAATATCAGAAAATTGGAAACAACCCAAATGTCCATCAACTGAAGAATAGACAAAATGCAGTGGTAATCTCCATACAATGGTATACTATCCAGCCATAAATAAGAATGAAGTATTGATACATAGTACAACACAGAAGAACCTTGAACAGTATGCTAAGTGAAATAAGCCAAACACAAAAGGCCGCATATTATATGACTCCCCTTATATGAAATCTCCAAAGTAGGCAAATTCACAGAAATAGAAAGTAGGTTGGTGGTTGCCAGGAACTGGGGAGAAGGAAAATGGCAACAGGCTGCTAATGGGCAAGGGGTTTCTTTTGCAGTGACTAGAATGCTATATGCTTAGAGAGTATGATGGGTGCAAAACTTCAGGAATACACTAAATCCCACTAAACTGCATATATTTCAAAACGGTAAATTTTCTGCTACGTGAATTATATCTCAATAACAACAACAACAAAAGCCGGGGGCGGGGATGTAAAAGGCTGCAGGCAGGAAAAATTGAAGGCAACTCTATTTGTTTAGTCATGAGTACATAAAAGCTGTCAGGGTTTCTATTATTAACCCCAATCCAGGGAGCAGCATTCAGGCAACTGTGCTCCTCCAGAGTAACACTCAGAGGACCTGTGGTAGGGCACAGCCCGTGGCTGCGAGTGAAGAAACGTAAGCAGGGAGGCAAGAGGACTGCTGACGATTCTTAGTGAATGTCTGAGTATGAAGAGGAAGAAAATAAAACAAAGAAGGAATTTATTTTCTCTTTGGTTTAAAGTGAAACATGCATAAAGAGGAAATTCAACAAAAGTTTAATATTTGTTATCTTTAGATCTAAGAATAAAGGCAATTTGTAGTCTCTTATCCAGACTTTTCCAAATTTTCAACAATGAGATTACCTATATAATGAAGAAAATGTATAAAAATATATTTGGCTTATAAACAAACAACTTTGTATCTCAACCACAGAAACCATTCTGTAACACTCAAGCCCTAACTTACTGAAGAGTGAAGGTTCGTTAAAGCCAATTTCTTACGGATTCCACATACTACTGCCTCTAACAAGAATACAAAAAAGAAATTCATAATCTACATCTGCGCTGTTCAGTGAGCACTCAAAATATGGCTAAGCCCACAATGAGATGTAGTGTAAGTATAAACTATACACCAGATCACGAAGAATTAGTACTAAAATAAAAATCTAAAACATTTCATTAATAAGTTTTCATAGTTTTCATATTGATCACATGTTGAAAACATCATTTTGATAGATTATGTTAAATAAAATGTATTATTAAAATTAATGTCACCTGTTTCTTTTTAGTTTCTTTAATATAGCTACTAGATTATTTAAATTTATATATTTGGCTTACATTACATTTCTATTAGACAATGCTGTATTAAATGGCAGCTAAATGAGCTTTCTGAAGGCTTCATGAGTCCTTCCTCAATTCCCTCTTTCTCAAGAGAAAGAAGAAATACTTTTCCCAGAATGTTCCCTACACTGGAAAACACTGCAGACACCAAGCAACATAAAACAAGCAATAATCCTAAGAAGTGACTAGGAGGAAAATCTCTAATGTTTCCTAAAATTCAAATTGTACTATATGACTCTTAAGATAAACTGAGATAAGTACATTCTGAGATTCCCTTGAGAGTTAGGACTATCCTGAAAGTTCCAGATATAAATAATAACAAAAGGAAATACGTTAGGACTTAGGACTTCTAGCTGAAAACTGCTTCTGTTTATGGTCCTTACAAAGATAGTAAGTAGGAACGTGGACCAGGGAGCCATGCAAGCACATGTGTGGTTGAGGCGAGCCAAGCATGCTTATGCTGGGAAAAACACCCAAGGAAAGCAGGAGTCAAGGGCCCCAGAGTTTTAGTCAGGAAGGTTTGAGGAAAATCATTCTACGCTCACAATGAAGGAATAAAACCAAGACCTAATAAAGAAATTATTTCTCCAACAATGAGAGGGATCCGAAGAAAACACAAAAAGTAAGAATACTTTCTCCAAATTCTTTTTTTTCTCACTGCTTAAAATACCAGAAAATGCTAAGTAATCTACATTCACAAAAAAACAGATCAGAGACTGCCTGGGGCTGACTTTTTGAGGCTGATGGAAACATCTTAACTGATAATGGCTTCATATATACACTTGTCAAAATCCATCTAATGAAACACTCTAAATGGATAAAGTTTACTGTATATATTATACTTCAATAAAGCTGATTGAAAATAAATAGGAAATGAAAAAAAGCAATCGCCATTTGCCCTGTGGCAATCACAATGTAAGTGCCATTCCCTGTGCATCTGGAAATTCAGTCATGACAGTTCCTATCATCATAATTTTTACTGAATTCTATGTACTTTTGGTACACACATGTCAAGTTTACATCCCAAGTTTAAATATCCCCTAAAAGACTACAGTGATTCAGCTTCCCTGGTGACTAAGTGGTAAAGAATCCACCTGCCAAAGCAGGACATGCGGGTTCCATCCTAGCGTGGGGAAGATCCCCTGGAGAAGATGGCAACCCACTCCAGCATTCCTGCCGGAAAAGTCCCAAGGACAGAGGAGCCTGGTGGGCTACAGTCCATGGAGTCACAAAGTGTAAGACATGACTTAGCAAATAAACGACACCAACAAACAATGATTCAGCATTAAAACAAAAAATTATGCTTGCAAAAAAGCACAGAAACACAGCAAAGGGGATTAAATTTGACATTCATGAAACAAGTATTTTTGCTAAGAATGACCAGAGTACCACTTTTTTTTTTTTAACAAAGCAACATCCAAGTACTAATAATGCATTGTATCTATTATATTTTAAGCTAGCATTTTCTTCCTTAGTGATACATAAAATAACAATTTGCCTTATAATTTATCACATGGTAGAGAGAATTCTAAGATGCCCCCGAGATTCTAACATGTTGGTATACACATGTTCTCAAAGTTATTGAACCAAATATTGATCTAAACACTGTTGAGAAGAGATGTAATTAAATTCCTAATCAGTTCACTTTAAATTACTGGGATTATTGTAGTACGTCTGACCTAAAGACATCAGTTCTAAAAAGAAAGCAGAAAGTGTCTTCTACTATCCTTAAAGTACTGAGCTGCCCATACAGAAAAGGGCATGGCCAGAACCCAAGGGTGACCTCCAGGAGCCCCTAGTGGACTGAGAGGTCCACGACAGGCAGACAGCGAGAAAACAGGGGCGCCATTCCTACAAATGCAGGAAACGAATTCTGCAAACTACCAGTGAGCCCGGATGAGGACCCTGAGCCTCAGAGAAGATCACAGCTCTGGCTGACAGCTTGATTTCAGTCTAGTAAGACCCTGAGGATAGAACCCAGCTAAACTATGCAAAGACTTCTCATCAACAGAAACTGTTAAACTGCTAAAAGTTGTGGTAATCTGCAATGCAGCAACTAGATACAATTCCAGTTCCACTACTAATTAAAGGTGAGTTCTTGAGCATGTTCTACTTCTTAGGGCCAAACATGAACATTAACAACACTTAACCTCAGTGGTGGAGAAGGCAGTGGCACCCCACGCCAGTGCTCTTGCCTGGGAAATCCCATGGACGGAGGAGCCTGGTGGGCTGCAGTCCATGAGGTTGGAAGAGTCTGACACGACTAACCGACTTCACTTTCACTTTTCACTTTCATGCGCTGGAGCAGGAAATGGCAACCCAGTCCAGTGTTCCTGCCTGGAGAATCCCAGGGACGGGGGAGCCTGGTGGGCTGCCGTCTATGGGGTCGCACAGAGTCGGACACGACTGAGGCGACTCGGCGGCGGCGGCAGCCTCAGTGGGCGACAGTGGCGACAGAATGAGTTAATATACACAAGGGACACAGGAGAGTGCCTGGCGCACACTCAGCACCCAAATGCTGACATCGGTCTTATTTTCATAATAATACCATGTTATCCTAACAGTTACAAGAGGCAAACTGTGTATCTGCCAAGGATACTGCTGTCCCCCTGTGGTGGCTTTTAGTTTTATTTAACTGTATGAGTCTGCCAGGGCATGGTTTAAAATTATTACTGCATTTTTGGGGCTCTTCCCTGGTGGCTCAGTGGTAAAGCATCTGCCTACCAATGCAGGAGACGGGGGTGTTTGATCCCTGGGTCAGGAAGACCCGCTTGAGAAGGAACTGGCAACTCACTCCAGTGTTCTTGCCTGGAGAATCCCATGGACAGAGGACACTGGTGGGCCACAGAACACAGGGCTGCCAAAGACTCCGACACGACCTAGCAACTCAACAACCAACAGCAACTGCAGTTTAACCTTAATGACATGCTTACAGGTTCAAGTATTATGTCTGCTCCTGTGTTAAATACTAATTGAAACTTAAATGGAAACATTAAAAACTGACATCGTAGGGCTTCCCTGGTGGCTCAAAGGTAAAGAGTCAGCCTGCCAAGGCAGGAGACATGGGTTCAGTCCCTGGTTCCAGAAGATCCCACATGCACCACAACTACTGAGCCTGTACTCTAGGGCCCGGGAACCAGAACTCCTGAGCCCACACACCGTAACTCGAGAGCAGACCCTGCTCGCCTCAACTACGGAAAAGCCTGAGCAGCAATGAAGACCGGCACGGCCATAAATAGATCAACCAATCAAAAGGAAAGAAACCTCATGTTTTTGGGCTTTCCTATGCAAAATAGCTTTGGAACCACAAAATCAGCATCACCTAGAGGCCTGTTAGAAACGCTCAGTCCCAGAAGACCCAGTGCATTTGGCCAATATAGTTGCTGTTTCTTTTCATGGAGAGGATAACGTTTGAGGCTTATTTTCTTCTTAATACTCAGTACTTCCCTTTCTGTGCCTTTAAGGTTCCTGGATGCTATTCAGTATTTTCAAAGCAGATACAACACTATTTTTCAGGATATTTTAAAGAGAAAATCACATTATTTAGGCCACAGAAGTCTTTTAAACAATATTTTATACAAATCAGATACTAAAATGCAATATTCAAATCCAAATAAATACTGGTTTATATAGCTAATGTTGTTGCTTTATAATCAAAAAATGATAGAAATCACCAAGAAGTGGGATTAGGTCACAATTGCAACATGAAAAATTGATGTTGGCACATCCTGGTGGCGCAGTGGATAAGAATTTGCCTGACAGGGACATGGGTTTGATGCTTGGCCCAGGAAGATTCCACATGCCAAGGAGCAATTAAATTAAGCCCGTGTGTCACAACCGCCGAGCCTGCGCTCTCGAGCCCACGCTCTTGAGCCCATGCTTTGCAACAAGAGAAGCTGTCGCAAAGAGAAGGCCATGCGCTGCAACTAGCAAGTACCCCGCATGTAGCAATCAAGATCGGGTGCAACCAAAAACAAATAATAACCTTTTTTTTAAAATTGATGTCTACAACTGGGTACTTCCCTAGCGGCTCACAGGGTAAAGCATCTGCCTACAATGCAGGAGACCAGGGTTCAATCCCTGGGTCAGGAAGATCTCCTGGAGAAGGAAATGGCAACCCACTCCAGCATTCTTGCCTGGAAAATGCCATGGAGGAGGAGACTGGCAGGCTACAGTCCATGGCAGGATACAGTCCATGGCAGGATACAGTCCATGGGGTCGCAAAAAGTCAGACACAACTGAGCAACTTCACTTTCACTTTCAATTAAGGTTACAAGATCAATGCCTTAATCTGTGTATGCAGGTTCTTGAACTTTTAAAATAAGAGATTAGTATAATGATTCATTAGTATAATAATACAGTGGTTCTCAAAGTTTGGTCCCTCGATCAAATAGTTATCACATTCCTGGGTCTCACTCCAGACTTACTGAATCAAATACTAGATTTGGGGACCAGCAATTTATGGTTTAACAAGCCCTCCAGGTAATCCTGATGCATGCTAAATTTAGGAACTCCAACAGTGGTTCTGGTATAGTAAGTTAGTATACTAAGTTCTCCATCACTAGCTTGAATTCAGTTCCACCTGATCAAGTCTGAAGACGTATGAATGTTGGACACTGAAATAGGACACTGAAATACTGAAACCCAACCTTTACTGGAGACAAGTGCACCTATGACCAAGCCCATGAATTACAAAGCGACTATGTGATTCACAGCCGATGTAGTTCCAAGTTATTGCACATTTACTTGACCATCTACTATGCATGGTTGCAGGGTTATTTATAAAGTTGGTACAACTTTAAACTTTTTACAAAACAACATTTTTTATAATTATGCAAGCTTGCAAAGTGAAAATAAAACTTGTTCGTCTGAAAAACAGAAAGAAAGTCAACCTGTGGTAGATAATGTGAAAGTACTAATGAGCCTAAGATCTTGAATCCTAAAATCGTGACATGATTATCTGATTCCCTGTACTCCAACCCTAAATTCTTTTATTTTTATTTTTAATTAGAGGATTATTACTTTAAATATTGTGATGGTTTCCACCATAGATCAACACGGATTAGCCACATGCATACACATATCCCCTTCCCTCTCAACCCTAAATTCTTATTTACCTCAATTTCATTCAGGCATTTTTAATTTTTAATGGAACATAATTCAGTACACTGCTCGTAAGGGTTTACATGTAATTTTTGATCACAGAGTCGGACACGACTGAAGCGACTTAGCAGCAGCAAGGCAAGCTACTTAAATCACAGGTTTAAATTTTGTAATTATTTTATATAAGGAACATGAACCTGGGAACTGCTTCTGCACGAGTCTATCTGGCTCCTTCCTTCTAACATCTGTGCAGGATGAAATCCCATGACCTTCACCTCCTACCTCAGTACTGCCAGTCACTCCTCCACTGAAACTTAGAGGCAGCAGCACAGCAATTAAAAGCAGAGACCACAGAGCTGACGGCTCTGGATTTGAAACCCAGGTCTGCAGCTTCAAATTGCTAGCTATATGTTCTTAGAAAATTTTGTGAAGCTGTTTCTCCTGCCATGAAACTGGCTTATTACTACCCATGCATAGGGACTGTTGTGAGGAATAAATTTAAAAAGCAGTAAAAATCCTTGGCACAGTGCCTGACATATAGCACACATTCAGCAAATGGTAACAATGATAATCAAAACAATGACTGTCAACAGAAAGACAAATACCACATGCTATCCCTTATATATGGCATCTAAAGCATGACATGAATGAACTTACCTACTAAAGAGAAAGACTCATAGACACAGATATCAGACTTGTGGAGGAGGCGGGGAGCAGGGATGGACCGAAAGCTTGGTGTCGGTAGATGTAAACTATTGCATACAGAACAGAAAAAGAATAAGGTCCTACTGTACAGCACAGGTAAATATATTCAATATCCTGTGGCAAACCACAATGGAAAAGAATATGAAAAAAATAAATATATACATACATGCATAACTGAATCACTTTGCTGCACAGCAGAAATTAACACTGTAAACCAACTAACCTTAAATAGAATAAAAAAACAAAGGTGACAAAATAATATTCTTTTCATGTAGAGCCTATTAAAAAATCTTCCCAGTTTATTTTTCTCTCTTCCACTCATTTCTTAACTTAATATACACCTACTAGGCTGTATAAATTGCCAACATCCATTGGATCACAGAAAAAGAGAATTACAGGAAAACTTCTGCTTCATTGACTACGCTAAAGCCTTTGACTCTGTGGATCATAACAAGCTGTGAAAAATTCTTAAAGAGATGGGAATACCAGACTACCTTACCTGTCTCCCATGAAACCTAAATGCAGGTCAAGAAGCAACAGTGACTACCCAACACAGAACAACGGACTGGTTCCAAATTGGGAAAGATGTACGTCAAGGCTGCATATTGTCACCCAGCTTCTTTAACTTACATGCACAGTACATCACGCAAAATGCTGGGCTGGATGAAGAACAAGCTGGGATCAAGATTGCCGGGAGAAATATCAATAACCTCAGATATACAGATGACACCACCCTTATGGCAGAAAATGAAGAAGAGCTAAAGAGCCTCTTGATGAAAGTGAAAGAGGAGAGTGAAAAAGCTGGTTTAAAACTCAACACTCAAAAAAATGAAGATCATGGCACCCAGTCCCATCACTTCATGGCAAATACAGGAGAAAACAATGGAAACAGTGACGGATTGTTTTCTTGAGCTCAAAAATTACTGCAGATGGTGATGGCAGCCGTGAAATTAAAAGATGTTTGCTCCTTGGAAGAAAAGTTACGACAAACTTAGAAAGCATAGTAAGAAGCAGAGATATTACTTTGCTGACAAAGGTCCGTACAGTCAAAGCTAAGGTTTTCTTCAGTAGCCAAGTACGGATGTGAGAACGTTAGTTGCTCAGTAGTGTCTGACTATTTGCGACCGTGTGGACTGTAGCCTGCCAGGCTCCCCTGTTAACGGAATTCTCCAGATAAGAATACTTGAATGGGTTGCCATTTCCTTCTCCAAGGGATTTGCCCAACCCAGAGAATGAACCCAGGTCTCCTGCATTGCAGACAGATTCTTTACCATCTGAGCCACCACGGAAGCCCCGATGGATGTAAGAGCTGTACCATAAAGAAGGACGAGCGCCAAAGAATTGATGCTTTTGAACTGTGGCGCTAGAGAAGACTCCTGAAAGTCCCTTGGACTCCAAGGAGATCCAACCAGTCCATCCTAAAGGAGATCAGTCCTCAATATTCACTGGAAGGACTGATGCTGAGGCTGAAGCTCCAATACTTTGGCCAGAGCTGACTCATCAGAAAAGACTCTGATGCTGGGAAAGATTGAAGGCGGGAGGAGAAGGGGACGACAGAGGATGAGATTGTTGGATGGCATCACTGACTCAATGGACATGAGTTTGAGCAAACTCCAAGAGCTGGTGTGCTGCAGTCCGTGCGGCTGCAAAGAGTCGGACACGACTGAATGACTAAGCACACACATGGCAGCCAATGTTAGGCATTTAGGGGGAAGAGATACTTCTTGAAAAATGAGGAAAAAAGAACCCTTGTCCTCAAAGAACTGACCAACTAGGAAAACAGAAAAATAGAAATAACTATGTTCAGTTCAGTTCAGTCGCTCAGTCGTGTCCGACTCTTTGTGACCCCATGAATCGCAGCACGCCAGGCCTCCCTGTTCATCACCATCTCCCGGAGATCACTCAGACTCACATCCATCGAGTCAGTGAACTGGAGTTTCAGCTTTAGCATCATTCCTTCCAAAGAAATCCCAGGGTTGATCTCCTTCAGAATGGACTGGTTGGATCTCCTTGCAGTCCAAGGGACTCTCAAGAGTCTTCTCCAACACCACACTTCAAAAGCATCAATTCTTCGGCGCTCAGCCTTCTTCACAGTCCAACTCTCACATCCATACATGACCACAGGAAAAACCATAGCCTTGACTAAACGGACCTTAGTCAGCAAAGTAATGTCTCTGCTTTTGAAAATGCTATCTAGGTTGGACATAACTTTTCTTCCAAGGAGTAAGCGTCTTCTAATTTCATGGCTGCAGTCACCATCAGCAGTGATTTTGGAGCCTAAAAAAATAAAGTCTGGCACTGTTTCCACTGTTTCCCCATCTATTTCCCATAACTGTGTTAAGTGCTATAAAAGCCACATGGGTATACCATGGATAACCAGAAGAAAGAACATCTGACCACACTAACCAGGACAGGTTTCCTAGAAGAGACGGTAGTTAAGTCTTAGGTAAGTGTTTCACAGATGAAATAAAAATAATACTCCAGGCAGAGAAAACAGGAAGATGCAGAGACATACATAAAAGTTTATACACATGTACACATACACACACAAAAAAATGCATAAATATATACACTGCATACAGTATCAGTTTTAGTTACAAGTGAAGGAAGTCAGTATTTATACAGAATCTAACTAGCAAAGTACCTTATACTACAAAGATAATAACCAAATGAGAAACTGCTTAACGATAAAGCAAGATTTCCCAACCTTGGCCCCACTGACCTTTGGGACCAGATAATCCTTAGTTGCAGGGTGCTGTCCTGCACAATGACTACACCTGGCCTCGACCCACTAGATACTAGCAGCACCCCCGCACACACGCCTCCCTGGCTTGTGGTCACCAAAAGCAACCTCTGGATATTGCCAAATGGTCCCTGAGGCTACTGCTATGTGCCAGGCAGGGTTCTATGCTTCTCATTTATTATCTCATTTAACTTAACAACATAGTATCAATGAGGTAGTTTTTATTTTCCCCATCTTACAAATGAAGAAATTGAGGCCGAGGGTTAAAATGCCTGCCAAAAAATCACACAATCACCCTGCATGGAACCCCACAACAGAGCTCCGGTCCCTACTATAAGCAGTGTTCCATTGTCTCTTATTCATGTCTCAGCCTTTTTCATCTGATACTTGAAAATATTTTAAATATTATCTGGAAGTAAAAACTATAATAATTCACACAAGTGTAAGTTATATAAAAAGACTCCACCTCAACTCAGGACAAATTAACAAGTATTTTTTAAGCACTAACTGTATGTATGCCCAGTACCAACTTTAGGAACTAGAGTGGTTCAAAGAAAACAAAACTACATTTATTAAGGATTTGGCTCAGGACCTTTTCAACACATTATCTCTCTGAATCTCACAACATCCTGTGAGGTAGGTATTATCTTTTTTCTAAGTGAGGAAGCCAAGGTTCAGAATAGAAAAGTGGTCCCTGACCTAAAAAGGCTTACAATTTAATTGGAAATATAAGAAAAGTATTTTAAGACAGAGAATACCAAGTAAAATCCCTCCATTAACACACAGAAGGTGAGAAATCAAAAAAGAGCAGGAGGAAAGCTCCTTTGTGGCTTCTCTTGTGGCTAGGCTGGTAAAGAATCTGCCTGCAATGAGGGAGACCTGGGTTCAATCCCTGGGTTGTAAAGATCCCCTGGAGAAGGGAAAGGCTTACCCACTCCAGTACTGTGGCCTAGAGAAGTCCATGGACAGTCCATGGGGTCGCAAAGAGTCGGACACAACTGAGCAACTTTCACTTTCAGGAGGAAAGCATATATCAATAGTTAGATTAGTCAGGGAATACTTCTTAAAAGAGGTTTCTAGTATCCCCTCTTTGGAAATGAAATGGATGAGCAAAATACGATAAGTTGGGGAGGAGTAACACTTCTGTAAATAATGTGAAACAGAAGTGTGGGGCCTGAAAGGAAAGATGTGTGATAGCCAATTTAAGCAGTAAGCCAAGGGAAAATGGAGTAAAAAGTTTGCCTTAAAGCTGAGACCGAGCGGTAGTTGGAGCACAGTGAGATGGGATATGTGCTATCAGGGTGCTCCTGCCACAGAGCTTCTGAAGCACAGCAACAGGAGCAGACGCCAAAGACCCGCAGGTGAAGACGTGCAGGGCTGGTCAGTGGAGGCTCAGACACAGGAGGTCAAACCCCAAGTTTCACAGGATGAGAGACAGGTCATTCCTCTGCTCTTATGTATTCTGTACCCTTCAACCAGAATGCAAGTCTCAAGAGGGCAGGGATTATAACGTTCTGTTCACTTAGATCACTGCCTGGCACAGAAAGTCTTCAATGAACATAGCTGCTGAATAAAAGCAGTATTCAAAGTAGTGACATATTCAAAAACAAAGGTCACAAAGGCCTTCAGCAAAACAAAAATAACCATAATAGTGTAATATTAATTACTCTTGCAACAATTACCATTTATTGAGCACTAATTCAGCCAGACACTGTGATCCATTATCTCAACCGTCTTAACCTCTAAGAGAGAGGTACTATTATCATCATCTCAGTCTTTCAGGTTCACATACTGAATAAATAACTTGCCCAAGGTCACAAAGCAGCACAGCTGGAACCTGCGTCTGTTAACTCCAAGGCCTACCTCCCATCTACTCTGTCACATATATTTCCCTTCTTACGCAAAGCTAGGGAAATGTGGCCAATGAGGGGAATGTGGTCCATGAGGAAAAACAATGAAACAAAACAAAAAAGAAACTCCAACATACTCAAAAACTGTATGTCCGCCCTCTCCTCTAGCAGGTACTGTGGAAATTTTCCCACCCTAGAATACACAGATTATCCCACACAGATTAAAACTTCAATGGTTTAAAGAATCCAGATGTTGAAAAACTAGGAACCAGAGTCAATCATCTAATCAACATTTCAAAGGGTGGTAGATAACAAGTGGTAACACCCCATGTCCACAACCCAAAGAAATAACAGGGTGTGACCTCTGACTCAGGCTGATCTCAAAACGTCCTGAGCCAGTCTCCCCAATCTGCTGCTTCCTTCCCTCCTTCGCCCTCTCTCTCCTCCTCTGTACATCCCATCTCTCCTCTCCTACTAACAGGCCTTTACAAAACTTGGAAATCTTTTGTTTCCTAAATTTCTGATATAGTGAGTTAAAGGTTCCGTATTTCTCTAATTAAAAAAAAAAAAAAAAAGCCTACCTATGTAATATTCAGGTAGAAAAAAATGTTCCCCACTTATTATAGCTGCATTCCAAAGGTTATATTATCAAAATCACCCAATCAATGAAGAGACCACCAATCATGCAAAAGAAAGCTAATGACCCATGTATTTATTTATATAGCCTCTGATATTACAGACATAATAAATAAACAGGAAGAACTTAAACTCACTAGAAAGACTATGCTCTTCTCCCACCTATCCAGTAACCTATTCATAACCATAATTCCTTCTGAAAATGTCTAAAATGGAAAGAAGCATTACTCCAGAATTAAAACTCCAATTGCAACCACCAAAGAAAAATATTTAAAAGATTGAATTTGTTTTAAAGTTATAATATTTATTAAATTACTTAACCTGTTCAGTTCAGTTGCTCAGTCGTGTCCAACTCTGAGATTCACTAATAGATGTCAATCTAATTTCTGCATAAGAATGAGGACAAGAGTTGGCAAGAAAAACAGTGCTAAGGAACATATCTCAATCTTCTCTTTCTGCCTTCAGATTTTTTTCATACACTTATCTTAAACATACAGTTCTATTAAATAAACAAACTATGAAGACATAGGCAAACTGTTCTCAAAATAGAAATACTTTCCAAATACAAAAAACTATCAAGAAGCATTTATTTCTTTAACTGGCCAATAGAACAGTGATTCTGCCAAGTAAAGGAAAAGTTACTTCTGAAAGCTGATCCTGCATTTAATAAATATTAAGCATGAAAAGGGAATATCCCTTCCTCCCTCTCATCATTTTAGAAAAAGGAGAAAGCTAAAAATTTAGTTAAAACAAAATCACCTAAATAAAATTCCATCTTAATTTGAGATGTACTGATACAAATAAAACTTATTAAACTTCATGATTTTTTCGAAGTTTTTTATTCTCAAGTGTTAGAGATGGACACTTAAATGTTTTGATAACCCAATTACATACTGCTATTTCTAAATGGACAATTTAAACCATAGTCACTTTCAGACATAATCAATAAATTATTCAAAAAAAGAGTCCTTTCTAATCTAAACACTATTGAGGTCTTTAGGGATAAATTCAAGTTCTAGTTATGTTTAAGTAAGTCTTTATTTTCTATAAATAATAAGCACAGCAGTTCTGCCATTTCTTTTAAGATTTTTTTTTAATAAAAATGTTAATGAATCATACACTGTTTCAAACGTTTTGAAAACACTGCAGAATTACTTCAGAATAATTTGTTAAACTCAAGGCTGAATTTAAGTGTTGGGCAATATAAAGCCTGACATTACCCTCCTGTCTATGTTATACTTTAAAAGATCTTTACCATAGTAAGTTAACAGTCGTGGGTCATCTTACTATATGCCAGGCATTGGAAGAGTTCCGCATAGGTTTTACATTATCCCATTTAATCCTAACAACAGCCCTGTGTAAGACACGTCCCCATCAACAGGTGACAAAGTCGATAGCAAAAGGCTAAGTAGCTTGTCCCAGGGCACAAAGGTAAGGAAAGTATTGCCTAACTAAAGAGGCTTCTGCCTCCAGAGCATCAATGTATTTTATGAGAGAAATGAGAAACAAATTAGCAACATGCTGCTTGTTCCAAGTATGTGTGATAGTTTCTACCATTAGACAGTTTTAAGTTACCCACCATTATAAGTGGTGTTGGTGAAGGCTCTTGAGAATCCCTTGGACTGCAAGGAGATCAAGCCATTTAATCCAAGAGGAAATCAACCTTGAACATTCATTGGAAGGACCGATGCTGAAGCTCCAATACTTTGGCCACCTGATGCAAAGAGCTGACTCATTGGAAAAGACCATGATGCTGGGAAACATTGAAGACGGGGAGGAGAAGGGGACGACAGAGGATGAGATGGCTGGATGGCATCACTGACTCAACGGACGTAAGTTTCAGCAAACTCCAGGAGATGACAGAGGAAAGGAGGACCGGCGTGCTGCCGTTCATGGGGTTGCAAAGAGTTGGACCGATGCTGAAGCTCCAATACTTTGGCCACCTGATGCAAAGAGCTGACTCATTGGAAAAGACCATGATGCTGGGAAAGATTGAAGACGGGGAGGAGAAGGGGACGACAGAGGATGAGATGGCTGGATGGCATCACTGACTCAACGGACATAAGTTTCAGCAAACTCCAGGAGATGATAGAGGAAAGGAGGACCGGCGTGCTGCCGTTCATGGGGTTGCAAAGAGCTGGACATGACTGAGTGGCTGAACAACAACGTTAGTGGGGCAAGTCCTTCTCAGACCTAGAGATGTTGTGCAAATGTCTATTACTACCCCCTAACTGCCTGAAAAGCATGCCATCCTAAAAGTCTCACTAAGATACATACTTTCTTCCAAAAACAAACCAGCAATTTGTTTTGACACTTCACATCTGGCCTAACATATATTGATGGGTTCAGTATCTTGTCCTATGGTCAATCTCTCAGAAGAAAGCCCAAGTGATATTAAAAATACTTTGCACCACCACTATCTTTTTAATAGTTCCTAAATTCCACAGCAGACATGAAGGAGCATCTGGCTTGACTCGTGTGCACACAGACACACACACAGCTCACACAACCTCCTGACTAAAGCCACCAGATTTCCAGTAGCTAACCTTCAGTTGGGAAAAAAAAAAAAAGGGCAGAGGCAAAACAGCAAAGCAACAGAAACCACACAATATCTGACTGAGCTACAATCTATCCCTTAGGTGAAGAGGAAGAGAGCAAAAAACAAGATACCAAGCAATAACATCTCTTGCGCGTTTTGTTCATTACTTTTCAACATCCAGCATTGCAGGATAACACAACACAAACATATTTTCTTCTATTAGCTTACAGTTTTAGAGAAATCAATCGTTACTCAAAACTTTCTAAGGGAACATTTTAGAAAAACTGTTATACGTTCTGTCACTCAATATCCAGATCAAGCACAGATATTCCCTCAAATATTTTGCAATTCTGACGACAGACTAGGAGGAACTGCTAACTATACATGTGTGTAAATATGTAATTATTAGAAAATATATATCCCATAGTGTTCAGAAAACATCAAGCAGATTTAGAAAACACTCTAAACCTGTTGTAAAAGGGATCAGGATACAGTATCAATGAGGTATCACAAGAAAGTAGCCAAAATCTAGTACACTAAGGCATCAGAGAGACCGGCTTGACACTGGTGGGGAAAAGACACAAAGTAGAAATGTTTAACAGCAGAAGTCCATTATTTGGAAACAACTTTACTCATCTGTTGGTGATGACAATTCAGCTACAAGTAAAAAAAAAATTATACACCTCTCTTCCCTAGTCCACTGAAAGCGTCACCAACATAGAATATTTCTATTTGGAATATTTGCAGATAGGAGACGGACACCTTGTGTCTTTTAAACTGCCACTAATCCTTAAGCTTGAAATAAAAGGAAGACTTTCAAAAAGAGCAAAGAAACAATCCTCTCCTAACCTTCTTTCTAAAAGGTATACTAAAGTTGTCAGGCTGTGTGAAATTGTCAGACACCTTTTTTAAAGGAAGAGGAACTGAAGTTATCAATTATATGTAGAAACATTATGTAAAGTAAAAGCAGGTTGAAACTAAAAAGTGGTCACTACTGCAAGAATAATCCCCTCCCCTGCCTGAGATAAATAAGTCCTATGAAACCAGGGTAAAAATATACCACCATCCAGTATTAACAAATGAAACAAAAGTTTTGATATTAGCTATGATGCAACATTAAACAAAATGAACTGTCCTTTCTAAACAACACATTTGAGATTTATTTGTTGGGTGAATCTATTAACCCATACTACATTTAACATTAAGAACACAGCAAAACTTTTTAAAGTAAACAATTAAGTGATTTAAGTGATCTGTTAAGATCGAATACTTGAAATTAACAAAAATCGTGGAGCCAGTAATTCTACCCACTTAAGGGCGTTGCAAAAGATCACCAAAGCTTTAAGAAACAGAAGGGTCAAACTTTAATGTTCTTAAGGTTTGACTAGCACTTTCACCTGATTCAAACAAACCATGAACAATTCTAATTTTACATCTAAAGTAAATGCTCTACAGCTTATTTTCAGAACCTTTCAAAATTATACTCACAAGTTTCTTCAAAGATACTTCAGAGATGCTTCTGGTCTCGATATACAGTCAGTATATCACCTTATGGCACCTTATATGCTATGGCATCTTTGAATGAGAAATCCAGCAGTCACTACTCTTTAGTTGCACCCCTTTACAGATGGCATTGCCTCCGCTCCTCGGCCTATAGGTTTCATCACTGTGGAGGCAAAAGGACCTTTGAACAGAAGACTCTGCAGAATCATTTTAAGACAGCCTCCAATAAATACATCTCATTTAGAAAACAGAGACCAGCTAAAATAGCCAGTCCCAGCTTTGTAGTGGAAGGAAGCTCACACTGCATGTTAGTGGACTTGGCAGTGTTTTATACCAGGGATCCATAAACTACCAGCCAAACCGAGTCTACCTGGTTTTTATGTATACGGCTTTATTAGAACACAGTCTCACACATTCACTTACATACTGTCTGTGGCTGCGTTCACACTTCAACAGCAGAACTGAATCTTTGCAACAGAGACCATATGGTTCACAAAATCTAAACTATTTATTAACTGGCCCTTCACAAAGAAAAGTTTGCCAACCCCTCCTCTGCACAATGAGATGCTGGAGGGAAACACAAGTTTTCTCCAAGAACCACCTTCAAGTACACGAATTGGGCTGCTGCTAACTACATGTGGGCTTGGGATCACCCAATGTTTAAACACACACACACACGACTCTTTTATTCATCCCAAATGAGTCCCAAAGTTGCTAAGGCAGACCATACTCCCTACTACGAGCCCCATCTTCCCCACTGTCTTTACTAGTAGATCAAGTCAACACAAAAAGACCCTTTTAAGCTCATCAAAACATGACTTCATCTGCAGAAAAAATGTGGAAACTAGAGGGTGAAAAGAGAAGGCACACACGGCACATATCCCAAGTCCTGGAGCCACCTCAGATGCAGCGCCCTGCCTGAACAGCTACGGCCATTCCAACTACTGCTCGGAGGGAGAGGCCAAAGAAGCTACTAAGATGGTGATCAAACTAAGGAGTACAAAAAGGGCGATACTGTATTTCCTCCCTCATAATCCTTAATCCTTGTTAGATGCTGATGATGCTGTGCTGTGTCTGACTCTTACGAGGCCCCACAGACTGTAGCCCACCAGGCCGCTCTGTCCATGGCATTTCCCAGGCAAGAGTACTGGAGTGGGTTGCCATTTCCTTCTCCAGGGGATCTTCCTGACCCAGGGATCAAACTGCGTCTCCTGGATCTCCTGCGTTGGCAGGTGGATTCTCTACTATTGCATCACCTGGAAAGGCCTTGTTAGAGAATACCCTATATGCAACTTTCACCACAAAAATTTTTAATATTTTTAATTTCTTAAAGATCGGTCTTCCAGTGTCTATAAATGCTTCGAAGATGTCTAAATTCTTTTAAGTGCCAAATTGGTTTTTGCTTGTTTTTTAATAGAAAGGTTTTTAAGGCATTTTCAGCATGCTGTGCCAACACAGGGATATCCCCTCCATTGTATGGGACACAAAGACACGCACCAACTGCAGCAGGGGAAGTAGCCTTCTCTGCCAGCTATTTTTAGCACCACCTCGTCATGTTAAAGACCAAACTGAGGATAATAAGGAAAGGCAAACTTTTAAAAAGATGAATTGGATGAAACAGATCTGTCCCTTCTTGTATAAGTTCCTTAAAAATGAAATTTTATATATTCTTCTGAACTTAATCTCAAAGGACCTATATAGCCTATAAAAACCTTGTTAGCTATTTCAAAGATAATCATATGCCCTAAGACTGAACTGGTGGCCATGTTTAAAGGTCATTCCTTCCTTTTCAACTTCAACTCTCATTCACTGTCAGTCTCATCCATTCTTGGTTCTTCTGGNTCTGAACTTAATCTCAAAGGACCTATATAGCCTATAAAAACCTTGTTAGCTATTTCAAAGATAATCATATGCCCTAAGACTGAACTGGTGGCCATGTTTAAAGGTCATTCCTTCCTTTTCAACTTCAACTCTCATTCACTGTCAGTCTCATCCATTCTTTGTTCTTCTGGTATCTCTGCTAACAAATTCCCCTCCTCCCAAGTAAATGTACCCATTTTTCGGCTCATTCTCTCCATAAACACTATAGAGAAACCATAATACTTAATAATGACTCCCAGTTTTCAGCGTATTACTCATTTTACTGTTTTGAAACGGCATCGGTATTCAACTTTAACCCTAAAATTTAATGTCCAAAACAAAGTCCATTGCCCCATTTTTAAATTACTCTTTATAAAAAACCACTAGTACCATACTAACATATTGGGAGCATCTTCTTCTTCACTCTTGCATCTGTTATAGCTCTTCAGTTGACGGTGGTGTAAAAATGTTAGTTCCCTAGAACACTAAAATCCTAATCCAGGTACAATGCCTCTTGGCCTAAAATACAATTTATCCTCAATGGTCTAAAACTACCCTCTCAAAAACACTAGCCTCAATTCATTCTTCGGACTGTAAACATGTATCCACACAAACTGGCCCTAAGCCTACTGGACAAATTCCCGCTGTATTCCCGTAAGTTAACTTCCTAATTACATTTGTCCCTCACACCCTCCAGTTTCAAAAGTTCAAAACACTTTACTCCACCTGCTCTTTTCTTCCTAAAAAAAACCAACACCTTCCCCCGACAGAGATACTCCAGTAAGTTCTGTATAGTCCAACATCAACATTTCTCTAATGAAATTTGTACAAATAAATTTACACTTTTAAGGTACCAAACAGCAACCAACGTAGTGGTCATGGATGAAAACTAGTCCATTCTCCCTTCCCTACAATTCTGTGCAAGTTTCACTGCCTTTGCCGCCCAGACACAAAAGCATCTCAAAGCCAGGGACCCCCAAATATTTTGCTGTTTCTTTGCTACTCAAATATGCAATAAAACATTACCATAATTTTTAACCAATGTATAGTCAAAACAATACAAGTCTTAAAGTTGTAAACAACTTTGATGGAGTATAATCTACGCTCAAATTAGTTTGTTGCTCTGTCCTCCTTTCCTCCCCACCAAAAAGAGCCTATGCAAAACTACATTTCTCTTCCTCCTATCTTTGTAAAGTATGGAATACATGACTTCCTCAAGGTCACAAAATAACAGATCTATAGACATTCAGTGTTGACTCCACATCTAATGTTACATACACTGCTCAATATTTTCATGTCAGTAGTATCTATTTAAAAGAGAATTTAAGACTTCTAACAAACGCACAACAAGAACAAGGCATACAAAGAGAAACAAAACACCTGGAGAAGTTCCAGAGGAGGGCAAAGTGACGATGAGGATGGAAGAAATTATTCTAAGACAGACAAAAAGTCAGGGAAGATGATGGTGAAGAGAAACAATCAACATCTGCAAAACCAAACAGCAGCCAACACAGTGGTCAAGGATGGAAGCCATCCATTCTCCCTTCCCTACAATTCTGGGCAAGGTTCACCGCCTCTGCCGCCCAGACACAAAGGCATCTTCAAAGCCAGGGACCCCCAAATATTTTGCTGGAAAAGATGAACTTCAGCTTGTTCTAGCAATTCTTAAAACAAATTTGGGATGTGTCTTGAAACAGGTTTGGGAGAAATAAATGAACCGTTACATAATTCAGGGGCTAATAAGCTTGTAGAATTCATTTCTTCAAAAGAGAAACAATTCAGGATGAAAAGTGTTTCGAGAAAGTTTTTAAAAAGATCCTGAATGAAAAGAGCAGAGATAACCGCATTCCCACAAAGTTTCTACATTCATTCCCACTAAGCCTCTCTCAGCAGTGGCTTCAGAGAGTGTGAGTTCATACAGCTGTCTGGAGGGGCCCTAATTCTTAGTACTGCCTATGTTCTGTTAAATAAAATTCCACCGTACGCTTACGGTCTGTACAAATATATGAAATGTTAATTACTTTCCTGCACCTTAATTTGGCACATGGAGAGGATACCTAAATTACAAATAAAAGATTTTACAGACTTCACTTTTAAAATAAAGGAAGAGGAAAAACATTCTTCTTCAAAGAATTAAACCTCAGAAGTTTCTCCTCACTGTATAGAGAAGCATGAGATAAATAAGCAAAGCTTCAAGTCATCAAGTAGGACATATGCTACTAAAAAAAAAGCACTTAAGGAAAAATTTAGTAACTTTCATAAACTGGTTAAAGTACTAAATTCTCTTCCCCAAATCAGTTGCGATTCATAAGAACTCAGAATTTCCTGAGTAACTGCAATCTGTTAGTGTCCTCCGGATACACAGGAATTACACCCAGGAAACGAGAAGGTAAAAAAAATAACTCCTATACCAGTTGCTCCTGAAATGAAATCTCTCAAAGAAGACTGACCAAAAAAAGTTTTACTTTCAGGGGTTCACAGAGTCAGAGGTTCCCACGTGGGAACCCAAATGAGTTGCCCAGGGCCAAAAACGACAGCGCAGTTTCCCACCCGGTGTACCAGGAAAAGAGATATTACAGAGATGTCCTTTGTGCGCACATAGACTCCGGCTTCCTCAATTTCCTTTTGCTAATTACTGGCCAGAAAGGTGCAAGTGTCCACTCTGAAGAAAGACAGAATGCCTCGAAGAGAAACCTGTGTGTATCCCACGTACCCAGCGCTAAAGGTCACAAAACACACGGCTGCCGGATGCCTCTCCCGGTAGCGAGGACTAAGGTACCCCTCTCATCTACACACTCCCAACACTCCTGGAAAACATCGGCCAAACTCCAGAGGACGCCCCGGCACCCTCCCCATTTCTACCCCCCACTCCCCTTCCCGGGGAACTCACACTTTAGAGAAGAACCGGCGGCGCTGAAAGCGGGCTGCTTCCTGTCCTCCTCGGGACCGAGGCGGCAGCCGCGGCAGCTCCGGCGCGTTGCTGAGCAAGAAGCGGGGCTGGGATCGCCAAGCCGGGCGGCCACCCGGGTCTCTTCCGCGCGGCTGGAGCAGAGGCGGCAGCGGCGGTCCCGCTTACCTCCTCTTTTCCTCTTCCTGGGTCTCTTCAGAGTGGGTCTTCTGCCCGTCCCGGGCCACTTCTCCCCGACAGTCCCGTTTGGGAGGCTCCGGATTTTTGTCTTACAAAGTTTCTTCTGGGCGGAGGCTGCGGCCGGCCCCCCGGGTCCCCCCCGGCCCCGCCGCCCTCGGGGCTGGGGCAGGGAGGGGGCTCTAAGAACTCCTCCCGGAGTCCTGCCGAGGAGCCGGGGGGCCGGCGGCGGGCCGAGAACGGAGACCCCCCGAGGGGGCAGAGGGGCGGGGGAGGGAAGGGAAGGACGGCGGCGCCGGTCCCGCTGTCCCCGCCGCCCCGGCCGCCGCTTCACATCGGGGTCCCCGCCCCCCCAGCCGGGGGGCGTCTGCCCGGCGTGGAGCCCCGGCTCATGCACTCCGCGGCGAGATGCTACGGCCCCGGGCGGGTGGCCGAGGCGGCGGCGAGGTGGGGGACCCGGCCGGCTCCGCTCGGCGCCGCCCCCGCTCCCGGCTCCCGCATGTGTCGCTGCGGCTGGGACCCCCGCCCTCCACCTTGGGGGTCCCTCGCCCCGCGCCCCGGGACCAACAGAAGCTCCGGCCCCTCCTCAGCGTTCTCTCCTCGCAGAGCAGCGGACTAGTCCCGGCCCAAGGTAGCCACCTCCCTGCCCCCCAGCCACCGGCTCCGGCTCGGGCTCCGGCGTGTGCAGCCGCGGCTGCCGGCCGGGAAGGTGAGGGGGGGAGAAGAGAGGTGGCCGCGGCTCCCGCCGGCCCAGGTCAGGGCAGAGGTCCTGGCGGCGGCCGGTGCACGGGCGCTGGGTCTCTCAGATGCTCCCTGGCTCTCACGCTCGCGGCGGCGGCGGCGGCGGTAGCGCCCGGAGCTCAGCTCGCTGTCTCCCTCGCTCAGTGCGGGGCTCTCGCCTCACTCCAGAGAGAGGGGCGGGAGGAAAACGGCGCGCAACAATGACGCAAGTCACCTAGCAACCGCTCTCTCCCCCACCCCCTCCCTTTTCTCTCCGCTCGGAGGCTCACTCCCCTAGTCTTTTTTCACCTTTCCGACCACCCCGCCCTAGGCGCCTCTGGCGCGCTCTGATGACGCTCCAAGGGAAGAGGAAGTCGGGCTCGGCGAGCGGGTGGGTGCGCCTCGGGCCGCGGACTCGGTGTCGCTGCCGCCGCCTCTACGGCCGCGTCAGAACAGAAGAGAGGAAGGGGAGGAGCCGCGTGGAGCCTAAGCTGCCGCCTGAGCTTACCCCTGACCCGAGGGCGGTGGAGAGAGCTTGCTCTGTAGCGGTTTCCTTCAGAGCAGGTGGTGACTGCTCCTTGGGGAGCAAGGAGGAGGCCCAGGCCGCGCGGCCATGGTCGGGCGCGCACCACCCGAAGGTGAGGTATTTGGCCCCAAACGGGCCTTCGGAAAGCCTAGCTGCTCGAGAAGTTATCTTACAGCTTGATCCGCCGCACCTGCTCGAGGGCGCGAGCGCCCCACCCTTCCCCTGGTCTGGAGCGACACCAGCGCCCGATGACGCGTGGTCAGGCAGAGCAAATGTTTGATGAATGAATGAATGGCTCCCTCACTCGCGAAGCTCAGAGGAGTTTGACGGAAGTCCAAGCTCTTTGTAAACTGCGTAGCATTGTAAAGATGCGAGTTGTAACACATCCCACTTACCCCTCTCCACCCGAAGGAAATGGGGCTGAGGCTGAAGTGAGGAGTCCCAACCGGAGTCTTTAGTGAAAAAGGAGGCGAACTGCTGGGACGAAAGAAGGGAGCCGTGCTCCCAGGGATTGTGGAAGGATTTTTGACTTTTCAGGAGGAGAATTTAGTACTGATTCCCTTTTAGGAATCATTCATGTTTGTGGCTTGGAGCTTTGGAAAGCTGGTATTGGTTGTTAATCAGTATCCATTACTGTAATCAAGAAATTTTGGCCTGTGTTTCAGGTCTGACTCAAAGGCTATTTCCTTTCTAAAATAAATATTATTACTGTTTATACTGGTTTTCCTACAGGTGTTATCCTGGAAAGTAAATTCAAGTAAAAACTCATGAAGTTGACAGTGTAGTTCTCTAGGACAGGAAATTTTAAGATAAAACGATTTCAGAATCCTCAGAAATCTGTCTTGCACCTGTCCTGACGAATGGTGTGAAGAGGGGATGAAAGCAGGGACGAAAGGAAGCAGATTCCGCAGTTGGGTCTCTGAACCCTGGCCCTCCTTACCTCTTCCGGAAGCAGCGATAATTACTATTATAGATGTTTCTACCTCAGGGGATAGGGGCAGGTTTTTATATAAAGGTCTGGGGACCTCAGAGTTTCTGCCCCTGCTGCCACCACCATATGCAACTACATCAAGGAACCTTGTAACTGGGTACAATACAAGGGTTCGTTTTTATTAAAATGCTGCAGAAAAAGTAATGGGAGGATGGAGAGGGGGTGGGGACGGATATTGCCAAAGCAAGAAGTGACTGATAAAGTAGCTCTTGCCCGTTCATCCAAGTTCTAAGAGCCAGGTTAACTCTCCTAGGCTTAAGTTACCCTAGATTTGACTCTCTTCTTATGACCAGTCCCTGCCAGATCCTTCTAAATACGACTCACAAGGAATCTGAACAGCGAGTGATGGCCCCACATGGCTACATGTGTAAATCATTTGGGGTTTTGTAAAGCCTAGCACCACAGATTTCTGTTAACTTTGGCTAGAAAGAAGGCAAACATCCGAGCTCTGCAACCCAGCAAAGGACACCTCCAGGGACGTGTGTAACCAACCACATGGAGCTTTTCAGCAGCCTGATTGGTTTTCGTTGTCAGTGGTTCCACCAGAGAACCTTGGTGCTGAGAGGCAGAACAGCAGGGAGGAGAGTCCTCAGCCAACTACTGATGAACTTCCAGCTGCACTAGCTTACTAGGCAAGACCCACCCACTTCACCACCCGGTATGCTGACTGGAGGAAACAGCTGGAACTGGCGGCTGCAGAACAGGAAGCTCATACATTGCCAACTTGGTCTGCATCTCTTCAGTGCTTTCATTTCTTACTACTCCAGAGAAGAAAGCAACTCGTTCATTCGAAATTCAAAAAAAGAAATCTGAAGTTTTAGGATACAGAGTTCTTTCCCTGGTTCATCAGTTTGTGTATAATAAAGATCTGCATAGTATGTTAAAATATAACAGAGGGATATTTGTATAGGGTTCTTTTCTCCTCCACTTGAAAGTGAGCTCACATGAGAAACTATTTTATCAGCTTCATTATCCCACATCAGTAGGTTTTGCTGTAAAAGATTTCATAAGCTAAATTCTCTAGCTGTATTTCTTTCTAGAAATTCCATCTACAATATTCAATTACCTTTACTGGTTTGATTGTGAAATATGCATTAAAATGCATAAAGCAGAGTTACTCAGTAAAATGAGTAATTGTCAAAGAAGCCTCCATGTAACCAACCACGTCAAGAAATGGAACATTTCCAGTACCCCAGTGACCTTCCTGAATACAACTCTTTGCCTCCCTTTTTGAGGTAACTATTATTCTAACTTTAGTGATAGCCATTTCCTTGCTTTTCTCTATAGTTTTATTACAAGCATGTGTATCTCTAAACAACATATTATTTGGTTTTGCCCTTTCTCTTGGAACAATCAGTATGTAACCTGTTTTGATTACAGCTTTTGCTCAACATGTCTTTTAATCCGTCATACATTGTTTGGGTTGTTCATATAACTGTAGTTTGTTCATTTTAATTGCTGTTTTACAGTGTTCCATTATAGCAATATGGCATAATTTATTTAGCCATTCTATTGTTGATGAATATCTGGGTTGTTTCCGGTTTGAAATTGTTGTAAATACTGCTGTAAGTATTTCTTGCATATGTATTCCATCACATCTGAGTTTCTGTAATGGTATATACCTGGGAGTAGTTATGTGTGTTCTAAATTTGAATGAATAATTCCAAGCTATTTTCTAAAGTGTTACACGCACACCAGCACTGTATGAACCTCATGTCCACACCCTCAACCACAATTGATATAGCCAGTCCTTTTCTGCCTTGCCAGTCTGGTGGGAGTTTGAGCTTGTATTTCCCTAATTGCTGATGCCGATAAGGACCTTTTCATATATCAACTGGCCATTTGTATTTCTTTTGTGAAATGTGTTATCATTTTCATGCCTAATCACTGAGATACCCAATTTTCCAATATCCTTATAGTCCATATTTGAATAAATATGTCAGGTAAGGTAATACTACCAAATGAGTTACATTTGGGACAAGTTCTTTCCAAAATAAGAATAATTATATTAATAGTTTGTCTAATTATCTCTTATGAATTTGATGATAAACTTCTTAAGAGTAGGTCTATAAGGCTATATTTTTTACATTCCAAAATAGTGTCACACTTTGAACTATTAAATTGTTGCTGGAATCCCTCATGGTGCTTTGGTGTGACTTAGTTTTCCTCAAGTGTGTAGTCAGATGTTTATTCAATGAACCTGTATAACTAAACTCTTGCTTTGTATTTTATAGGCAACTATGTAACAAATTGTTTCACCTGCACAAATTTTTTTTTCCAGTTTCATTCATTTTATGAAAGTTAAAATGGCTTTTTCTTCCCTCCTAAAACTCCTGCTAAAATACATGTTTTGTTTTTCTTTTTAATTTTACTCAATATCAAACACATACCATCCATGTCACTACCTGACAAATTTTCTCAAGGTATTTGACTATTTTATCATGTTCTTCTCTGTCAGTTCTTTGTTTGGAGTGAGTGATATTTTAAGATTGGATGAAGAACCACAGAAATTAAATCACTTAACCAGGGTCAGAAGATTAAATAAAAAGGAAGCCTGGACTCAGCCCCAAGTCTTCAAATAGATTGCTTGCTGTTACATCATACTGACACTCAGGCAGCAAGGGAAATTAGTTCCCCTGGTCTGTGGAATGTTGTTCGCTTCCACATGGCAAACTTCATATTCTACCAGTGGATAAGGTTGCTTTATTTTAAGCCTAATAGCTCTAGAATCAGATTAACATTGGTACACATAAAAATAAAAGAATAAAAATTTTAAATATTAATATAAGTGATAGTGCTAAAAAGGGGCTACATGGAAACCTGCTTTTAAAAAAGGTTTCGCCACTCTCTCCTTCATCGCTTACACCCAGTCTATCACTTGACGCCTGGCTTCTTCAGAGAAAAACCGTACTTCCTCAACATCTGAAAGAAGAACTGCAGAATAAAGCAGTGGTTGGTCATATCAAATGATGCAGCAAAGGCCCTTGGATTAGGTGGTCAGCTCCTTAATAATATCATAGTGCTGTTAAAAATGTTGAAAGATACCAGAGCTTGATGACATTGTTAAATACAAGAACACATCAATCTAGAAAACTTATCAACTGTTTGATGAGATTGTCCCTGTGTGGCCTTCATCATCATCTCGGTTTGCAAAAAGATTGATTCTGAAAATGAATGATAGTTGACTGCTAGTTATAATGGAAAATTAATATAAATTTGAATCACTTGTTATATTTGATAATTTCGCTTTAAAGTTTCAGAAGAATCTTTCATTTGATTTTGTCATTAATAGTCACTATGTTTAGTAAAGTCTAGCCATTTTTAAAATAAAATAGTGAAACAGAGTTAAAGAAAATGACTTCATAAAAATATTAAGGTATGCTTACATGTAACTTAAGGTTTCTAAATGTTTTGGCTTGAAATTCAAAGTTGATTTATTGAGTTAACAGTAGGGAGTTGCTAAAGGTACTAGATCTATAAATATTATTTGTATATTTTTGGTCTTCCAAGGAGTAATGATATAAGCAAAAACATAAAAGGGTTAGAATATCTATCCAAAGCACAGGATTTTCACATTTACTTCCCCATTTAATGAATAGAAACTTACTTATCACCTGTTTCCTAGCGCTGGACTAAATGCTGAACATATAATGGTGAAAGCAGTGGTGTCCTGGCTCGATGGGGCTTGTAGTCTGGTGCCAATATGTCCTTGGCCCCCCTGGTGGCTCAGACAGGAAAGGATCCACCTGCAATGTGGGAGACCTGGGTTTGATCCCTGGATGGGGAAGATCCCCTGGAGGAGGGCATGGCAGCCCACTCCAGGATTCTTGCCTGGAGAATCCCCAAGGACAGAGGAGCCTGTGGGCTACAGACTATGGGGTTGCACAGAGTTAGACACGACTGAAGCAACTAAACAGCAGCAGCAGCCAATGTGTCCGAGGCTTGATACTTCATCTCAGCTAACACCAGCTACAACTGTGTGAACTATCTGATGATGTATTCTTTCCTTTTTAGTTGGAGGAAAATTGCTTCACAACATGGTGTTGGTTTCTGCTATACAACAATGCAACTCAGCCATAAATATATACGTGTGTGTGTGTTAGTCCCTCAGTCGTTTCCTACTCTTTGCAACCCCCATGGACTGCAGCCCACCACTTTCCTCTGTCCATGGGATTTTCCAGGAAAGAATACTGGAGTGGGTCGCCATTTCCTTCTCCAACATATATGTGTATATGTGTATATATATATGTAGGCTTCCTTTGTGGCACTAGTGGTATAGAACCCACCTGCCAATGCAGGAGATGTAAGAGACATGAGTTCAATCCCTGGGTCAAGAAGATCCCCTGGAAGAGAGCATGACAACCCACTCCAGGATTCTTGCTTCGGGAATCCCATAGAAGAGCCTGGTGGTGGGCTATGGTCCATAGGGTCACAAAGAGTCGGACACAACTGAAGTGACTTAGCACATAGGCATAGACAGATAGATAGATGACTGCTTTATTGTCTTGATAAGCAAATACGTGATCACAGGCTAGAAACTTTGATCTTACTGATATTTTTCAGATTTTTCACTATGACAACTTTTTTAAATGTGCTGAAAGAATAGTATAACTTCTTTTCATACACCTTCCACCTAGATTCAGTCATGGTTAACATTTTGCTATATTTGACTTATGTACTTTTTCTGAACCACCTGAGACTAAATTACAGGCATCCTAATGCTTCATCCTTTTCCTTAGGTAATATTTCAACAGATATCAATTAAGAAAAGACTATACCTAAGCCCAACCTTTAATCAGACCTAAAAAATTCACAAAAATCTATATCTAAATTTAATTTCCATTTAAATTTTCCTAAAAACATCTGCTTTATTGACTATGCCAAAGCCTTTGACTGTGTGGATCACAATAAACTGTGGAAAATTCTGAAAGAGATGGGAATACCAGACCACCTGACCTGCCTCTTGAGAAATCTGTATGCAGGTCA
>SJYT01063833.1:264927-357781 GCA_006410635.1 Cephalophus harveyi
CCAGTGTTCTTGCCTGGAGAATCCCAGGGACAGGGGAGCCTGGTGGGCTGCCGTCTATGGGGTCGCACAGGGTCGGACACAACTGAAACGACTTAGCAGCAGCAACAGCGATAATTTGATGTGTCTGCTGCTGCTGCTAAGTCGCTTCAGTCGTGTCCGACCCTGTGCGACCCCATAGACAGCAGCCTACCAGGCTCCCCCGTCCCTGGGATTCTCCAGGCAAGAACACTGGAGTGGGTTGCCATTTCCTTCTCCAATGCATGAAAGTAAAAAGTGAAAGGGAACATCCTGTGAAATGATTACCACAATAAGGTTAACAAAGTCATTACCTCACATAGTTCCTTCTGTGTGTTTGTTGGGGTACTTAAAAGTAGTTTAAGGTCTACTTTTTTAGCAAATTTCAAGCATAAAATACCAACAGTATTTTTGATCGCTTGTGTCCTGCCCCCAACTTGATCCAATCAGAGTTAACATATTGCATTCTTCAGTTATATTTAAATGTTTAAATATAAGTATTTTTAGGGAAACTAAAAACTGGACTCTCTAATACTATTTGGCAGTAATTGCTTTACATTGTATCATTGTTTAATGTTATATTTTAGGTCCACTAAGAGCATTCTCTAATTTTAGTAAAAGATGGTCTTTTCTTCGGTGGCTTTTTCACTCACCTTTGACTCCATGCAGCTTTAGCAGTTGGGGGAGTCACTCACTGAGGTACTAAGCACTCCCCTGCCTTCCAAAAGTTAACCTGTACATTTTCTTAGATGCTGATTCCTTCCACCTTTGTCCTACCATGCCTCGCCTGGAAGGCCCTGCTCTTTATCCCAGCCAAAGCCCTTATTACCTCTTTCTCCTCTTCTTGAATTTGTCCTGACTTTATAAGCACCCTTTCATCTAACTCTCAGTTCTTAGGTTCTCTTATTCTCTACCTGTCTTTCAGGTTACCACAACCTCTGCTTAACTCTACCAGAGTCTGTACCTGATTTTCTTCACCTTCACTGGAGTCCTTTATAACGGAACCCACCACCACTGCAACTTGTCACCAGTAGAATGTGCTTAGCTTATTATAAAGCAAGGAAGAACATGCTTGACAAGAACCTAAACTGTGCTGTCCCTTCATTTAATCCTCACAAACCTTTCAAGTAGATGCAAGAGGCCCACGTGCCTTTTTCCTCTTCCTGGTCACAAAGGAGAACTGTTTCCCAGCCTCCCTTGCAGTTAAGCTGGAGCCTCGTGATTAGTCTGGCCAGCAGAATATGGGCAGAAGTAATGTCTGTCATGTCCAGGCTTGACCCCTAGTTTCCCATGAGATAATTAGCTCCTCTGTCTATAGGCTTAGACGCAAAGGATGTTCAGATATTGGCTCACATGCCAGAAGGAGTCCAGATTCCTTAGCTACCTCTTGGAGAAGCACTATCTGACCTAAATCAAACAGTGAACAGAGCAAAACAAAGTTAAGTTGCGGAGTTTAATCACAAGTCCTGAGAATGCAACCCTCTTTTGTTATATTGTTTGTATAGAAATAGGAGTTCTGAGTTCCAACTCAAACTATAAAATGACTTTTAGGGAAAAGAAAACAAAAACCCTAGGGATTGACTTTTCTGTAAGAGAACCACATATGAGACCATCAGTCCCCTCCAGATAGGTGTTCAAGGCTTCCATTTCAAGGATGAAGCTATCCTTGGGTTCTTCAGCCTTTCATTCCAGGCTTGACATTTCTTTTAATAACCAAACAAAATGTTGCTGCTGCTAAGTCACTTCAGTCGTGTTTGACTCTGTGTGACCCAATAGACGGCAGCCCACCAGGCTCCCCCACCCCTGAGATTCTCCAGGCAAGAACACTGGAGAGGGTTGCCATTTCCTTCTCCAATGCATGAAAGTGAAAAGTGAAAGGGAAGTCACTCAGTCGTGTCTGACCCTCAGCGACCCCATGGACTGCAGCCTACCAGGCTCCTCCATCCATGAGATTTTCCAGGCAGGAGTACTGGAGTCGGGTGATGACCTACCATCTTATATGTTATGAAAAGTTTAGAGCCAGCTGTCTCCACTGTGGCTGGCCCCAAATTATTTCAGTGCCTTGCCCCTCACTTGCCTTTCTCATTTCATCAACATAAGACTGTTACATGCAGCCGCCTTTTAGGTTGAGGGGTGAGTGAATGAAGTCCCTCAGTCATGTCCAACTCTTTGCGACCCCATGGACTGTAGCCTCCCAGGCTCCTCTGTCCATGGGATTCTCCAGGCAAGGGTATTGGCGTGGGTTGCCATTTCCTTCTCCAGGGGATCTTCCAGACCCAGGGATCGAACCCAGGTCTCCCGCATTGCAGGCAGATGCTTTACCCTCTGAGCCGCCAGGGAAGCCCAAGAGCCAACATAGCAGAGGAAACAGTTTCAAAATCAATGTCCCATATAACTTTAAAAAACTGTTGACTAATTGCAACCTTAGTGGATTTGTCAGTGATTATGTCTTTCCTTAGGTCTCTTCGAATTACCCTGAATTTGCTACCCTAACCCCCATATCCCCTTCACATTTCTGCAGAGCAGTCAGTCTCTCAATATAAGCTTCCTCTTACTTTATTAAAAACAATTCAACTGTCTTGGGTCTCTACCTTTTATTTTAAAAGTCCATCAAATTCGTTGTTAATAATGTATACAGATGCAAATAACAGAACCCAACTGGCATAATCAATGTAGAAACTTTACTGTTTCTTTTTAAGAAAAAAACCCACTGGTAGGGAGTTCAAGGTTGGCACAGCGGCTCAGTAGTGCTTTCCAGCACCCAGGCTCTTCTCTTTCGTTGCATCCTCATCACCATCTGTATCATGTTGACTTTTATCATCAAGCCTGTTGCTTAATGAATCACAAATTGGCTACTCTTCCTTGGGCTCTGCTTAGTTGTTCAGTCATGTCTGACTCTTTGCAACCCCATGAACTTTAGCCCCCCAGGGTTCTCTCCATGGAGATTCTCCAGGCAAGGATACCGGAGTGGATTGCCATGTCCTCCTCCAGGGGATCTTCCCAACCCAAGGATCAAACCCAGATCTCCTGCATTGCAGGCAGATTCTTTACCATCCAAGCCACCAGGGAGCCACATCCACATTGCAGACAGGAAGGAAGGAGAAAGGGTGCTGCCTGTATGAGGAAAAGCCGATTGATTCTTCTCCAACACTTCCAGCACATCTCCATTTAGGTGTCATTGGTAGAGTGGTGCCTTGGGGCCACACATAGATCTAAAGAAGACTGAGTAGTGTTTTAGCTGCCAAGTTGTCCAGGGAGAGGTTGGCGTTCTATAAGTAAGGAAAGTGGGAAGGATAGACAAGGAGTAGGAAGCTAGCAGTGTCTGACCCACTTTGTCTTAGTCTGTTCTGACTGCTATAACAAATTACCATAGACTAAGTGGCTTATAAGCAACAGAAATTTATTCCCCACAGTTCTGGAGACCTGAAGCTTGAGATCAGGGTGCCAGCATGGTCGGGGGAGGACCTTCTTCCAGGTCGCAGACTGCTGATATCTTGTGTCCTCACATAATGGGAAGCAGAGGGCAGCCATCTCTCTTCTAACTGTAAAGGGCACTGACCCCATTCATGAGGGCTCCACCTTCATGACATCATCCAGTCCTCATCACCTGGCACCATCACAGGAGGGAAAGGGGAGGGGGTGGAGGGACAGAATAGGATTTCACCATGTGAGCATTCAGTCCGTAACTCCCTTAAAGACATTTTTCTTAAAAGGACCACCTATCCCAGAGACTCAGAGAAGGCAATGGCACCCCACCGCAGTACTCTTGCCTGGGAAATCCCATGGACGGAGGAGCCTGGTAAGCTACAGTCCATGGGGTCGCTAAGAGTCGGACACAACTGAGCGACTTCATTTTCACTTTTTACTGTCATGCACTGGAGAAGGAAATGGCAACCCACTCCAGTGTTCTTGCTTGGAGAATCCCACGGATGGGGGAGCCTGGTGGGCTGCCATCTATGGGGTCACACAGAGTCGGACACGACTGATGCGACTTAGCAGCATCCCAGAGATGAAATGCTGATGTCAAAACCCCAGGAATAACTAACCTGGTTTTTATTTCATATAGCAATTTCCCCAGTGCTTGGCCTGCAAATATCACTAATATGTAGAATTTTCTTTTTGTTTTCTTATAGTTTAAAAGTTCTAGCAATATAATTCAGGCACATTTGTAATAAATGAATCTGTGATTTCCAGATGGTTGGCTTTTAATCTCTTACATCATCATTGCAAAGCACATCTTGTTGGTTGCATTTTAAGCTCTTTTTTTAGACCCAAGTGAATTATTAAATATTCATTTCCCTTTTAAAATCCAAAATAAGCATTATTCGTATTTAGTTTAAAACAATCTGAAATTTACAGAAAACTACAAATACAGTATAAAGAACTTTTTTTTATCTTGAGCTACCATTTGGGAGTAAGCTGCCAACCAGATGCCCCCTCACCCCCAAATACTTCCTGGGATGCTCATTTTCACACATAATCACAATATAACCATTAAAATCAGGAAATAAACACAGGCCATTTATATTACCCAATCCTAACACCCTCTCATTAAATTTCATTTTTCATCCCAATAATATCCTTTAAAAAAAAAAAAAAAAAAAAAATACAGTTCAGAATCGTCACATGTCTTTAGTGTCCTTTAGTCAAAAATGCTTCCTCGATCTTTGTTTGACTTTCATGACATTGATACTCTGGAGACCACAACTTGTGTGGGGCCTCCTTTGGTTTAGGTGTGTTTGTGTTTGGCAGGAATACTACCCAAGTGATGCTGTATTAAGACGACTTCAGTTTTGATTTCTCCCATTATTAGCAATGCTCTCTTTAACCGCTTGATCAAAATGGTGTCTGCCCAGCTTCTCCAAAAGGAAGTAACTCCAAAATAAAGTTACTATAAACATTTTTCTGTTTTGAATTAGCAAGTATTAATTTTGTGAAGAGGTAAGTTGTTGTTTCGTCGCTTGAGTCATGTCCGACTCTTTGTGACCCCGTGGAGTGTAGCCCACCAGATTCCTCTGTCCATGGAATTTCCCAAGCAAGAACACTGGAGTGGAAAGGAAAGTGCCATTTCCTTCTCCAGGGGCTCTTCCCATCCCAGGGATCGAACCCACATCTCCTACACTGGCAGATGGATTCTTTACCACTGAGCTATCAGGGAAGCCAGAGAGATACATTAGCTCTAAGTAAATACTCTATTCCTTGTCAAGCCTTCACTTGACTTTTATTCACATCAGTATGGGTTCCCGGTTTCCTATTTTGTTCAATAGATTTTTTTTATTATTTGTTGTGATGCTTATATTGTCTCGTATTTCACCAGTGGGAATCCTTTCAAATTGGCTCATCTGTCATTTTGTCCCATGTTCTGTATTTTCTTTTCTTCTGGCACAATAAAATGTTCTCCGCTCTTATTTTTTCCCTGCCCCAGGGTTGCAAGTGGCCATTTCTTCAAGGAATAGGGTTACCAAATATAATAGATTAGTAAGTTAAATTTGAATTTCAGATAATAAATAGTGAAGATAGATCCCATACAATAATATCTTGTTTGCTTACAGTTTGCTGTATTTTCATATAGTAAATCTGGCACCCTACCAAGAAATCCTGGTTCCCTGAAATGGCAAATGTTATTTAGAAAACCACAATCAGCATAGGTCTGCTGGTTGCAATATGAGTTCCCAGCTCTCTTGATGGACAGAGGTAGGGAACATGTATACACACACCCATGGACACATTCACATCTATATTTATATATCAACATTGGTGCCATATAGATATACATACATTGCAGTCCATGAGTTCACACTGATGTCTCATTCCAATCCTGCAGGTGTATTCCGGATTCTCCTTTTCCATGTTTATGACTTCATTCTCTGAGGGCGAGAATCCTGGCTCTCATTACTGTTAACACGTAATTGTTTGATCAATGTCTTGGTGTATACCAAACTCACATCACCTCCCCTGCCCCTCCCCTGGGAGGATGCCCTGTTTGTGCTCTGATTCCCATGCTGGTTCATCCCTACAGATGGATACTCTCTCACCCACCTCAGCACAGGCCAGCCCACAGTGGGGGTGACCTCTTCGCTTTGCTGAGATCTGCCGCACCCCCATGGGAAGCCTCGCCTCTCTCCTGTGCATCCACCCCACCCTGGGCCAATCTCCATGTGACACACACCCGCCTGTTGTGTGTACCCTCCTCACCTTCCTCTAAGGACCATCAACATACAGATGATGCTTAAGTAAGAAGTTTAGGTTACTTTTCTTATTCAGGACACTCATAACTCATAACACGGGGTTTTCAAAGTAAAAGAGGCTTTGACAACGGCAACTGGAAAAACAGGGATATTTTTATTCTTTTGCATTGAGCTGATGCTAACCATTACTTACTGACTAATAGTAAAAACCCAAGAGAAGTCAAAATTAGAAATGCAGACCTCTGTTTAAAAACCTATATTTGTCTCTACTTCCTCTCAAAAACCCCTAAATTAACAGGAAAGGAATAAAAAGGCAGAAGAAATACAAAGAGCACAGGAGATGAGATGAGAGCAGAGAGGACATTATCAGGAAATTCTAGAAGATAGAAAGATAGACAAGGAATGACTAACTTAGAGAAAATGAGGCTAAAATTTATGTTCCTTCAGCAGAGTGTCCAGCAGTAACTAACCAACCCCTGATGTGAAACCCTAGAAAATGTCAAAAATTGAAGTCACTGGTTACTCTGATGTACAGGATAAAGTGAAAAACAGTCTTATTCTTGAATGTGAATGAGCAATCAAGAATCACCAGACACTTGAGGGAGGTCTTATATGAAAGCAAAAATGAAAATTAACCTGGAGAAAACTGAGACAAAGCAGAAGAAAAATACCAAAGATAGTGAAAAAAAGATGAAAGTCATAGGGTTGTGTGTGTGTGTGTGTGTGTGTGTGTGTGTGTGTAGATAATTAAGACATCTTTAGTAACAGGGACTTCAAGATGATGTCTTGGTTTGAAAAACCATGACATGTCGGTATCAGTATGTTATTTAGTGACATGTTCTAAGGGGAGAAACACCTAAAGAGTTAAAAGTGGTTACCTCTGAGGAAGCCACATTAGATAAGGGAAAAACAGGTGAATCTTGATACTTTCAGAAACCCATGTAGTACTTTGTTAAAAATAAGGATTTGATTTAAAAGTTGTTTGTATAGATTGAAACATCTTTCATGTCAGAATCTGACACCTAGATTCAATTCAGTGAGCACATCTACGCTTTTACTGTTTACGTAATTCTGTACAGATGTTAATCCCTGAAACTCAGTTTACACATTTATAACTTGGGGATAATCTCTTAATCTGCTTGGGCTGCCGTAACAAAATACCACAGACCAAGGTGCTTAAGCAACAGTAATGTATTCCTCAGAGTTCTGGAGACCACAAGTCCAAGATGAAGGTGTTGGCAGTTGTTCCCTGGGGCCTCTCTCTCCGGAGTTCTCCCTGGGGGGGCTCATCGCTCGGGTCGCTTACTCTCCTTATGAGGACAAAAGGCATGTTGCATTAGGCCTAAGCTAATTACCTCGTTTTAGCTTCATCACTCCTTCAAAGACCTTGTCTCCAAATGCAACCTGAAGTCCTGAAGACCGGGATTTCAACATGTGAATTGTGGGGGGAGCACAATTCAGTCCACTCTACCTGCCTGCTGCTGCTGCTGCTGCTACTAAGTCGCTTCAGTCGTGTCCGACTCTGTGCGACCCCATAGACGGCAGCCCACCAGGCTCTGCCATCCCTGGGAGTCTCCAGGCAAGAACACTGGAGTGGGTTGCCATTTCCTTCTCCAATGCATGAAAGTGAAAACTGAAAGTGAAGTCACTGAGTCGTGTCCAAGTCTCAGTGACCCCATGGACTGCAGCCCACTAGACTCCTCTGTCCATGGGATTTTCCAGGCAAGAGTACTGGAGAGGGGTGCCATCGCCTTCTCCGACCTGCCTACTAGATTCATTCATATGCCAAGATTTATTGGGATTCCTTTGATGTTCCAGCCTGTGCTAGAACATGTTCTAACATGTTCCAGCATTCCTGCCAAAACCATTATTCAAGTTTGTGTTTACTGACCTGACTCTCTCTCTCACACACACACACTTAAATGTTCATCTTCCGTGCGTGTGTTTTGTTTGGCCGCGTGGGGTCCAGGTTGCTGTGAGCAGGGGCTACTCTCTAGTTGCAGCGTGTGGGCGTCTCAGCACGCTGGCTTCTCTTGTTGGGGAGCTCGGGCTCCAGAGCAAGCAGATTCAGTCATGGTGGCGCACTGGCTTAGCTGCCCTGTACACTAAATAATGTGTCATCTTCCCAGACGAAGGTTTGAACCCATGGCCCCTGTATTGACAGGCAGATTCTTAAACACTGGACCAGCAGGGAAATCCATTTTTTGTGTTTTAAAAATCTAAATAGCTTACGTGTTTCTCAGGGACTCACTTTACCCCCATCAATGTCAGGCCCCTAGGACTTATTCAGGTTGATGTATGTGATCATAATTATCTCCCTGTTCTGATTACCTGTTGCTGCCAGCCTGACCCCTAGAATCCTGTTATTCCCATTCATGCTGGAGCAACAGTCTTAATCCAGCAGCAGTCCCCAACCTTTTTGGCACCAGGAACCAGGAGCCGGTTTCATGAAAGACAACTTTTCCATGAACCATGGGTGGGGGGTGGTTTCAGGATGATTCAAGTGCATTACATTTATTGTACACTTTAATTCTATTATTATTATATCAGCTCCACCTCAGGTCATCAGGCATTAGATCCTGGAGGCTGGGGACCCCTAGTCTAGAGGACCAGTAATTCTGAGATTCTCATAATTTATCAGCACTTTCCATATTTTAGTGAAGCTTGTGCTAAATTGCTTCAGTTATGTCTGATTCTTTATGCCCTATGAACTGTGGCTCACCAGGCTCCTCTGTCCATGGGATTCGCCGGGCAAGAATACTGGAGTGGATTGCCATGCCCTTCACCAGGGGATCTTCCCGACCCATGGATCGAACCAATGTCTCTTAATGTCGCCTGCGTTGGCAGGTGGATTCTTTACCACTAGCGCCACCTGGGAAACCCATTTAGTGAAGGAAGTGCCCTCTGAAGCCCCCATCCCAGGGAACCTTGTTAGCAGGTGGGTTCTCTAGTATTAGGTAATAAGTGCAGTCTTAAATCTAGTCTGTTTGAGTAAGTTTACCCCTTCCTCATCTTCTAAGAAATGCAAGCACCTCCATTCAAGTACATTGTTTTCAAGTTTCAAAGAGCGATTCCTGCTATTTACTATGGACAGTTCTAGGCATCCTACCAAGATATTAAGTTTTGAGTCACTAAATAATGCACCCATATTAATAAATTCTCTTCTGTCCAGCCTTATAGTCTGTCCTCCCTGATCCACCACCTTTAATATCCGTTTCTAGGCAAATTCTTCCAGTTCCTGGTGGTTCATAACACTGCCAAGTTCTGCAGTACTTTTGGTGAATAATCTCTTTCTTCACATAGCAGTATTTTTCTGCTTGGCTCACAATAAGGAGCAATAGAGAGAGGCAAGGAAAGATCTTGCAGACATGCATCATCTTGCAAGGCATCTGCCCCAGTGAGGGCTTTGCACAGTCTCCAGGCAGCTGGAGACTGGTTTCCTCTGGCAAGAGGGAGGGCTCCAGAGAATTCTGGCTCAGATTATTCAGAGGAACCTAGGTAGTCAAATCCTCAACCCCATCTACCCAAACAGGCTTCTCTCCTTCCCTTTCAGTCTCCTGACTTTAGCATAAGAGCCCGTCTGGGCTGTGAACTCAACCTCCTTTTCTTCTTTTTAGCTCTGCTGTATTTAAGATCAAATTTGAAATCTTACTGTTCAGCTCAGTCTACTCTCTGTCTACAGGAAATGAGACCCCCTTTGAAAGATGACATGGGAGACTTCTGACTGTCTTTCAATCCAAATTCTAAATTAATGGTTACCTGGCCTGAGTCTGTTTGTTACTTGCTTCCTTCATGCCTCCTCTAGCAGCTGATAACAAACCAACTCCAAAATCCTACTAATTGCCATTGCCCCCATTTGGTTCCAAAGCTACTCTATAGGCTGGGACATTTTCTTACACCAGCTGCTGCTGCTAAGTCGCTTCAGTCACGTCTGACTCTGTGCGACCCCAGAGACGGCAGCGCACCAGGCTCCCCCGTCCCCAGGATTCTCCAGGCAAGGACACTGGAGTGGGTTGCCATTGCCTTTTCCAATGCATGAAAGTGAAAAGGGAAAGTGAAGTTGCTCAGTCGTGTCCGACTCTTACCGATCCCATGGACTGTAGCCCACCAGGCTCCTCCGTCCATGGGATTTTCCAGGCAAGAGTACTGGAGTGGGGTGCCATATGAGCCCAATTTACCGCAGGTAAGATTCTTAGCAGTGATGCAACAGCATGCCAGACATTATCCTGGCCTCACTCACCAACAGCAACAGGGTCTCAGTTGTCATCTGACCAACAAACAAGAGGTCCAATTCTAGAATCTTGGTCTGAGAGTCTCTTTTATTACCTCACTGCTAGGACCTACTCACTTAGACGAGTTTCCTCCAAAACTTAGAGATTTGAGTTTGCAAATAGTGTGTCTGGAGAGTAAAATGTGATGCCAGGAGGTAGCAGGAGAGGAGTGAAGAGAAAGAAACAACCCGGAGCACTTTAACGAGCAGGGTACCACTGACGACAGCCGGGGCTCAGCCCGCAGGAGCCCGCTGGGAAACATGGGCTGCGCGGCAACCACGTCCCACCCCGGGGGCAGGCAGGGGGGCAGTTTGTCCTTCCGCTCCTGCTGGCCATTGGCTAAGGACTGTTTGTCAAGCATGAACCTGTCACACAAACGGAGAGAGACTCCCTCAGGCCACAGACAGGGTCACATGTGCTTCCAGTAAGATTGAGTTGAACTGGATCATTCCAGAATGTCTGCGGAATGTGGGCCCCGCACCCGTGGCGCTCAGCTACTCCTTCCTTGACTTCCTATCTAAAATAACACACACCCCATCATTACCCTTTCTCCTCCACTGCTTTCCTTTTCTTTACAGTAGTATTTCTACCTGGCATTCTATTATGCTTATTTATAGTTTCCTTCATATATACCCTACAATATAGGCCAGAGACTTCATTGGATTTATTCACGACTATGTGCCCCATGCCTAGACAGTGCCTAAAACACGGTGTGGACACAATAAGTATTTTTGAATGAGTAAGTGAATGAAAAAAAGGCAACGATTGCAACATGGCTTGAAAACACTTAGCTTCTGTGGTTAGGAAGCTAGGAAGGAGAAGATTAGGGGTTCAGAAAAGGGGCTCATTGAAGGATGAGCTTGATGTGTCAAGAGAAATAAACACGGGAAAGTTGTTCCATTCAAATCTTTCCAGTCTCAGTTGATACGGAAGAAAGCCAGCTAATTCACTGAGGAGGAATCATAGAATTTTTAAAATTAATGCTTTAAAAAAACTAATAAAATAATCATTTCTGGCAAGGATTATCCATGAATACAGATGAGATGTTCACTTGTTGCTAACGTACAGTCCTTAAGTTACTTGCTAATTGCAGAGGAAAAAATATACCTCATGGAGGAGAGATCTGGCATTCACCGCCTTAAACAAATGATCAAATTGAGAATCATGTAGAGGAACAATCTACTTACCTCCTTACCCGATATAGAATGAAGTACATAGCATGACTGATGAAATAGTCTTGCCAAACATAAGTCAAGCCTTTAGATTAAACTTCCAAAGCATCGAGGTATAAGTTAACCACCATCAGAAGCAGATAATCAACTAAGTCTTTTTTTGTCTGGCTTCTTTCACTTAGCATAATTTTTTTTAATTCAACTTTATTTTTTGAAGCAGTTATAGGTTCACAATGCAATTCAAAGGAAGATACAGAGATTTCCTATATACACCCTGCCTTCAACACGTGCAGCTTCCCCCATAATCAACATCCCCCATCAGACTGGTACACTCGTTACAGCTGATGGATCTACATCGATCTGTCATAGCCACACAGGGTTCACAGATTACATTAGGGTTCACTCTTGGTGTCATATATTCTGTAGGTTTGGATAAGTGTATAATGACATGTATGCACTGTCATAAAAGAGAATCTTTTCACTGCCCTAAAAATCATCTGTGCTCTACCCATTCATCCTTCTCTCCCTCTCTCCCTGCTAAATACTAGTAACCACCAATCTCTTTACTGTCACCATAGTTTTGCCTTTTCTAGAATGTAATATCAGAGAAGGTAATGGCACCCCACTCCAGTACTCTTGCCTGGAAAATCCCAGAGATGGAGGAACCTGGTATGCTGCCGTCCATGGGGTCGCTCAGAGTCGGACACGACTGAAGCGACTTAGCAGCAGCAGCAGAATGTAATATAGTTGGAATCATACAGTTGGTAGCATTTTCAGACTGGCTTCTCTCGCTTTGTACTAAGCATTTAAGGTTCTTTCATGTCTTTTCACGACTTGATAGATTATTTCTTTTTAGCACTGAGTCATACTCCATTATCGGAATGTACTGCAGTATATTTACCCAGTCACCTACTGAAGGACATCTTGCTTACTTTCTGATTTTGGCAATTATGAATAAAGATGCTCTAAATATTTGTGTGCAGGTTTCTGTGTGAACATAAACTTTCAGATCCTTTGGGTGAATACCAAGGAGTGCAACTTCTGTATCACGTGGTAAAGAAACCACCCCCAAACTGTCTTCCAGAGCAGCTGTACCTTTTGCTTTCCCACCAGCAATGAAGGAGTGTTCCTGTTGCTCCACACCTTTGCCAGCACGTGGTTTTACTTTCTGATTTTGGCAATTATGAATAAAGATGCTCTAAATATTTGTGTGCAGGTTTCTGTGTGAACATAAACTTTCACATCCTTTGGGTGAATACCAAGGAGCGCAACTTCTGTATCACATGGTAAAGAAACCACCCCAAACTGTCTTCCAGAGCAGCTGTACCTTTTGCTTTCCCACCAGCAATGAAGGAGCGTTCCTGTTGCTCCACACCTTTGCCAGCACGTGGCGTTCTTGTTGCTCCAGCTTTGGGCCTTTCTAATAAGTGTGTCTTGGTAGCTTGTTTCAATCTACAGCTCCCTGATAACATATGATGTGGAGCATCTTTTCATATATTTACCTGCCGTTTGTATATCTTTCTTGGTGAGGTGTCTATCAAGGTCTTTGGGCCATTTTTAACCTCGTTGCTTGTTTTCGTGAGTCCTTTTATATTTTGGATAAGTCCTATATCAGATTGTCTTTTGCAAATATTTTCTTACAGTCTGTGGCTTGTCTTTTCATTCTCTTGACGTTGTCTTTTGTGGAGCAAAAGTTTTTTATTTTGATGAATGACAGATTATTATTCTTTCATGATCATGCCTTTGGTGGTATATCTAAAAAGTCATTGCCTTACCCAAGGTTATGTAGATTTTCTCTTGTATAATTAATTATTCTGAAGATCTTTTTCCTTTTCCTTTATCAACAATTTGTTCTTTTTCATTGTTGAGTTCCATTGTGTGGGTATACCACAATTTGTTTATCTATTTACCTGTTGATGGATATTTGAGTTGTTTTCAGTTTTGGCTCTTACTATGAGCATTTGTGAATAAGTTTTTGTCTAGACAAATGTTTTCATTTCTCTTGGGTCAATATCTAAGAACTGAATGACTGAGTCATTTGGTTGGCACATATCTAACTTTTTATGAAGTGGTTCAATTGTTTTCAAACCAACATCCAGTCGGGTTTCACGCACTGTATTTTTGTTATGGCTCTTCTGTCTCTTTTAATCTAGAACATTCCTCCACTTTTAAAAAATACATCTTGTAGAATGAATCATATTCAGTACATACTGTATAATTCCATACATATAAAATTCTGAGAAATTCAAACTAATCTATGGTGAAAGAAAGCAGATCAGCAGTTCCCTGGGGATGGGGCAGAGGGTGAGTGGAAGAAGGGACGCATCCCCAGGTTTCTGAGGGAACTTCTAATGTGATGGGACGTGCATTGTTTGATCGAGGTGATGGTTTCACGGTTGCCTGTGTGTGTCAAAACTGATGAAGCCTACGTTTTAAACTGTACATCAGTTACAACTTAACAAAGCTATTAAAAAGTTGGGGGTGAAAAAAAACAAAAACAAACAAACTAAAGTTGAGGGTGGGCAGAGTGTACTAATGAAAGTGCTAGGACAGAGAATTTTGAACTGGGAAACTTTAAAATTCAGGCTACATAGAAATTGAATTTATAATCAATCACCAAAGCTTTATCCAACTTGTTTAGAAATTTCTCTCTGATATCCTATTTTTGGCTTCCCTGGTGATAAAGAATCTGCTTGCTAATGTAGGAGACACAGATTCGATCCCTGGGTTGGGAAGATTCCCTGGAGGTGGAAATGGTAAACCCATTCCAGTATTCTTGCCTGGGAAGTCCCATGGACAGAGGAGCCTGGCAGAGTGCAGTGCATGGAGTTGCAAACAGTCAGTCACGACTTAGTGACTAGGCAAAAACAGCAAACATCCTAAGTTCATTCACATCATTTCATGCCGGTTTTAGAAGAGGCATATATCTTGAATGACAGCAAAAATACATTTTAAGTTTTAAATGACTTCTATGAAAGTGCTTGAAAATAATTTAAGAAAACATTTAAGATGCAACTTAATTTAAAAGCCAAAGGAAAAAAATTGTCAGTAGCTCCCCTTTGCCTCCTAATTTAAATTTGGAGGCAGTTCACTGAAGGATCTAAGTGTCTCCTTGCAGCTTTTTATCTCGTCACTGCCTTCTCTGTAACCCATTCCCAGACTGGCTGGCCTGCCTGCTATTCACAGACCACGTGCCTGCACTCCGGTGCCCTTGTCCATCTTGTTCTCTCTGCAGGAGATGCCTCTGCTCACATGTGCCCCACCCCCTCCACCTGCCACTGGCAGGCAGAAATGCTACCTATCCTCTAAGGCTTCTGGAAACCTTGCTGGTAACTCTTAGCAAAAATGAGTCTTCATCTTCACTAGGTTTGGCCTCGTGGTGGGTACTGGCCCAGCTGACCAACTCCAGGCTGAAGCAAGTGAGGTACTCACCTGAAATATACATTTTTTAAAGGATACCAAAAACTCAGGAATCAAGTATTTTCAAATGAGTACCCAGTCAAGTTTCACTCTTTGCATTTGATTATCTCTTCAGTCTGTTTTTAATCTGTAACATTCTGACCACGTCTTAGAACATGTAGCTTATAAGAATGTACCATATCTAATACACCTTAAATAGCTCCACTTTATAATATTTATATATGTAATATTTTATGTAAACACTTGGAAAATAAAAATGCAAACCATGGATGATGATATTTGATGATGTCAGAATTTTAAATAAAGACAGGATCAGCATGACTGATTTTTCCTGAACCTTGGGCTCCAGCATGGCTCCAGGTGCGCCAGCTCATTCATTCCCCCTCTGCTGCTCATCACTGTGCTCATTCCCCCTCTGCTCATCACTGTGTATCTCCTTAACACCTCTGTGAGGTCTGGAAGATCCCAGACACCCATCATCCGACTGCAATTTTCTCTCCTTCTGTATATTACTTCTCTCATTAAAGGAAGGGTGGTATAGACGATCTTATTTGCAAAGCAGAAATAGAGACACAGACATAGAAAACAAATGTATAGATGCCAAGGGGGAAAGCAGAGGGTGGGAAGAAAAGGGAGACTGGTATTGACACAATATACACTACTATGTATAAAACAGGAACTAATGAGTTCCTGCAGGGTGCTCTGTGGTGACCTAAGTGGAAGGAAATCCAAAAAAGAGAGGATATATGTATACGTATCGGGCTTCCCTGGTGGCTCAGATGGTAAAGAATCCACCTGCAATGCAGGACACCTGGGTTCCATCCCTGGGTGGGGAAGATCCCCTGGAGGAGAGCATGGCAACCTGCTCCAGTATTCTTGCCTGGAGAATCCCCATGGACAGAGGAGCCTAGCAGGCTTCAGTCCATGGGGTTGCAAAGCTTTGGACATGACTGAGCGATTAAGCACAGCACAGTGTGTATGCGTATAGCTGGTTCATTTTGCTGTATAGCTGAAACTGTCACAGCAGTGTAACGCAATTATGCTCCAATAAAAAAGAAAAAAAAAAAGGAAGGAGAGAAAACAGCAGCAGTGATTAAGACATCTCAGGATAGAAGGCTAAAGAAGGAAAAAGAACACTTAACAGGTCTGTAAGCAAAAAAAAAAAAAAAATAATACAGACTGTCTCCAAGACAAGAAGCTTCAGCTGCATCCTGCTTGTTACAATAGACCACAAGGGGAAAAACAAGCTATTATCTTAAATATGTCTCGTTTTAAAAATGCTCTTTTTATATTAATAATAATCATCCTGAGTAATTGAAATCATCATGTCCCATTCTTATCCTTGATGTAGAATTTTTTAAGTCATAAACAGATGCACATTCTTTGTATAAAATTAATATATAAAGCCCTTTTCCAGGGTTTCTTATCTTTCAGTTAAAGATTTCTTTCTTGCAGTAGAAATGAAAAAGATTGTCTGCTTGTGGGCGTTCATGTTCTTTGTAATTTAGTAACCATTTTCATAGTCTTCTTTTGTGGGCCTAAGACTTTAAAATAAAATCCATGAAAGTACCTGGAGAATCCCGGGGACTGGGGAGCCTGGTGGGCTGCCGTCTATGGGGTCACACAGAGTCGGGCACGACTGAAGTGACTTAGCAGCAGCAGCAGCATGCAGTGGCAAGTAGGGTATCTCAGTATAACCATCATGTTTGTATATTAATCAGAGACTTAATTATTCATTTTTTAAGGTATCATTATATCATCATATCCAATCTATTTTCTAACCTGGTTAAAACTTGTTTGGTTCTCATGACTCTGTAAATATACCTTATAGTTCAGAAAACCTCAATGCATGAAGAGAAAAAAAAAACCTAACAAACACTGATCTTCTGTACATTTTCATGTTCTTAGCAGTAGTATTTCTAATTGTATATAAAGTACTGCTTCGTTTGGTAATATATTCTTTTTTTTTTTTTTAGCATTTTTAGTCTTATTAGAAGATAAATATCCCTGCTGGCTCAGAGGGTAAAGCATCTGTCTGCAATGCAAGAGACCCGGGTTGGATTCCTGGGCCGGGAAGATCCCCTGGAGAAGGAAATGGCAACCCACTCCAGTACTATTGCCTGGAAAATCCCATGGACGGAGGAGCCTGGTAGGCTACAGTCCATGGACCCACCCCCTGGATCATCACTGAGCACTGAGCGCCCTATGCTGTTACAGCAGCAAACTGCTACGGATCGCGATGGAGGGTCGTCTCCTTGGTTCCATCTTAAGAGTGAACAAGAATAAACAAACAAAAACCTTTATTTTTAAATGAAATAGAACTGATTTGAGTCTGAGACTAGATTCCTTATTTTGTTATCCCAATGAAATCTAGCACATACAAGATGCATCTTGCCCATCTCAGGGAAAGGGGCCAGCTCATGAATGTGGAAAATGCCTTACATTTTCATTTGCATCAATATTATTGGTGATTCATAAATTATCTAAGTCCAAATGTAGACTTTATTACTGGCTATAAGCAGAAATAAATTTATATATGTTAGCCGTTTGGTAGGAAAAAAAGATCCAGATGTATTCCAGGCTAAGGAAACAGGTGGAGATCACCATCTGAGAAGGGGCGATTGCCTTTCTCCTGCTTCATCAAATTGTGTAGTCAAGAATTAGAACAACATCTACATTGCGAACCAGAGGGATTCAGGCCTGCCCTGGTATGGAGAGGGAACTGGTGAGTAGGGAACATGGTGATTCATTTGTGGGCACCGCAGGTCTCCTCCCGGCTGATGATGTAAGCAGATGATTTTCTCAGGGAAGACAGAGAAGACCTTTAATGTGACAGGCGCAGCACCTGTTGCCTTGAAAACTCTGTTGCTGCTGCGTGCTGAATATCTGACAGTTTTGAAGCTTAGGTCAAGGACAGCAGTCTTGCTTGTCTTGTGTACCGTAGTATTGCTGTACAGTTGCCCGGTCATGTCTGACTTTTTGCCATCCCATGGACTGCAGCACACCAGGCCTCCCTGTCCCTCACCATCTCCCAGAGTTTGCCCAAGTTCCTGTCCATTGCACCGTACTTAGCACCTCACTCTGCCTGGTGTTTAATACATACTGTTGATAAATTTATAAGTCTTATAGTCTTGAAAATACATGGAGGAAGTTTAATGCATATTGCTAAATGAAAAAAGCCAGTTTGAAAAGGGTATACACTGTGTGAGTCCAACTACATGATGTTCAGAAAAGGGAAAACTAGAGAGGCAATAAAAGATCATTGCCAGGGGGCTGCAGAAAGGAAGGATGGAGGGATGAATAGGCAGAATAGAGGATTTTTTGGGGAGTGAAACTATTCTGTATGATACTTTAATAGTGCATATACGCCATTATATACTTGCCAAAACCTTGTAGAACAGTACAATGCAAAGATTGAAGCCTTATGGAAACTATGGACTAAGTATATATTGCTATTGGCTCATCAGTTACAACAAATGTATCAAACTAAAGAAAGATGTTAATAACAGGGGAAACTGGGGAACTGAAGGAGGTATATGGGAACTCTTTGTACTTTCTGCTCATTGTCTATATATCTAAAACTGCTATAAAATAAGGAAATCTATTAATTTTTCTTAAAGTCTATGAAGCTTTATTCTGCCCCTGACTTGCACTCCAGCATAATATAAAAGGAACTACCAGAAACTAGGGGAGTGAATGAATGTGACATTCTAAGGAGGTAATAGTCCTTAGAATATATTTTATTTTGAGTAAATAAATCTCTATTGAGTGCCAACTAAACTGCTGCTAGGGAGTGTATAGTAAAGAAAAAGAAAAACTGCCTATTCTGAGAACTACAAAGAAGAGCTCTTTTATTCCCTCGATCACGAGATTCTCCAGGAGAGGAAATATTTACCTGCCAAAGAAGAAAAAAGGAAAAAAACTTTAGGAAGTGTAACAATTAGCCAGGAATTTAAAATAAATGGATTGGAACAAAGACAAAAGTTCCAAGACTAAGGAAATGTATAAAGACACAGAAAGCACCCTGATAAAAGTGAAGGTGAAACAGTTCACGTAGTATACAAATGGGTGGAAAATTACGATCTCCTGAAGCAGTCAGAGAAAAGCTCATGTGTGATTTTGTAAGTCATCAGAGGAGACATGATATCATCACCCAGACACACACACACACACACACACACACACACACACTCAGGCTGTATTCTTTCTGAGGATTTCCAAGTTATAGTCTGTTGGATGCAGCCATGAAAAGGAGAGAAGGAGGTGTCTTATTTGATGCTTAAAGCACAGGCTTATACAATTAGAACATCTTTCCCATCACCAAAAAGGCGGAGAGGTCCTACTGCTCGTTCCTGCTTCCACACCCACGCCTCCGGCTGACCTGTTGCTCCTTCCTTTGAGCATGTGTCTCAAGCTGGCTTCATCTGTCTACCAATTGCAGTGCATCAAGTGATAAAGCAAGATGACACAAGGAAAGCAAAATGATTTTCCCTAAATCCCACCACACAAGGAGAGCCCAAACTTGAACATAGCATTTGGGAGGTATTACCCACTCAAGTCAGATTTTAAAAGAAACCCACACAGTCCCCCAGGATTCCAAACATTTGGAAAAATGACTTAAAGGGTTGGATTACAACAGATTGGGGGCAGTCCTTGAAAGTCTCTAAAGGAGGAGATAGTGTGGAGGCAGGGCTATACAGTCTGAAGGCTCAGTTCTACTATTTCCTAACATGAAAGATTATATAGTCTGCATGAACCTCATTTCCCACATGTGTAATATAGGGATTTAATAACACTTGTCCTTCACAACAGACAGTTATAATGAAGATAAAATGAATTAATGAAAACGAGTTATTTGTTTTCATTATGGTGAAATATATACACCATCATCATCATTTCTTTCCACTCTTGAAAAACACAAGAGTTACCCACGAAGGCACTTCAAAATTTTACAATGGAGCTCAACACTTGGTATGACCTTGGAAGCCTGGAAAAACATAGATTTACTTTCAAGTTCAGCAAATAGTTATCACCAAGGCTGTCTGTAGCATATGGCCATGTGGGTTATCCACTGCTCAACTCTAGGGAGCACCATTCTTATAATGTGGGACCTGAAGCTGAAAACTAAGGATTAATAGGTAAAGATTTCTATAATAAACTCATATATGATTAAGCAAACCAGGCAGCTAGCTATCCAAACATGTGGCACATGACCCTCATACTTTCAGATAAATTTGACAAGTGCAATAAATGTAAAGAGTAAAAAGGTTTCCATCCTGAAGCTCTAAGTCTCTTTTTCTAAGTGCTGAAGTGAAAATCGCTCAGTCGTGTCTGACTCTTTGTGACCCCATGGACTATAGAGTCCATGGAATTCTCCAGGCCAGTGCAATGGGTAGCATTTCCTTCTCCAGGGGCTCTTCCCAACCCAGGGATCAAACCCACGTCTGCTGCATTGCAGGCAGATTCTTTACCAGCTGAGCCACAAGGGAAGCCCAAGAATACTGGAGTGGGTAGTCTATCTCTTAGTTTATATATCTCTATATTATATAGAGATATATAAACTTCAAAAAGACAACAAAATTGTAGAAATTTTAGTTTTAAAAAAGCCACTGACTAAGTCCTACCTTGAATTCTGAGATTGATGCTGACTCTCAAAACTCAGCCTCTGTGCTAAATCAAACCTAAGAGACAACATTTTGAGTGTTTTAATCTTTTGGCTGGGCTTCCCTGGTAGCTCAGGGGCAAAGAATCTGTCTGCAGTGCAGGAGATGTAGGTTCGATCCCCGGGTCAGGAAGATCCTCTGAAGAAGGAAATGGCAACCCTCTCCAGTATTCTTGCCTGGGGAATCCCATGGACAGAGGAGCCTGGGGGGCTACAGTCCATGGGGTCACAAAAGACTTGAACACAACTTATCAACTAAACAACAACAATCTTTTGGCTATGCTTCTTGGGCTTACCAGGTGGCACTAGCAGTGAAGAACCTGCCTGACATTGCAATGAGACATAAAGCATTCAGGTTCGATCCCTGAGTCGGGAAGGTCCCCTGGAGAAGGGAATGGCAACCCACTCCAGTAATCCTGCCTGGAGAATCCCATGGACAGAGGAGCCAGGCAGGCCACAGTCTAGGGGATAGCAAAGAGTCAGACACAACTGAAGTGACTTAACACGCACACATTTGGCACGCGGGATCTTAGTTCTCCCACCAGGGATCGAACTGGTGCCCCTTGCACTGGAACTGTGGAGTTATAATTACTAAACCTCAGGGAAGTTCCTCAGCCATGTGTCTCCCTTTGCCTAGCAAAGCAATAAAGCTATTATTATTTTCTGTGTTGTGATGTGCTTAGTCGCTCAGTCTTGTCCGACTCTTTGTGACCCCATGGACTGTAGCCTTCCAGGTTCCTCTATCCATGGGGATTCTCCAGACTACTTCACCCAAAACTCTGTCTCTGAGATTCAATTTGGCACTGGTGCACAGAGGTCAAGTTTTAGCATCGAGTTAAGCCACAACAGAAGCCTCTCCTAAAATGCAAAGTTTAAATAATAACGCCACGAGAACAGGAAACTTCTTCATGCAAATGAATTTTGTTCTCAAAGAGAGCGAGTGAACTGACAAGAGGAGAACAAGGTCTACCTGATGGCAGGGAACTCTGATTCTAGTAATCAGAGCTTTTCCAGAAGTTTTCTCTCTTAAAGTTCACATAGTTCCAATCAACTGCTCAATAGGATCTTTTTTTTTTTTAAACTTGGAAGCTCTCCTAACCTTCAAATGGAAGAATAAACAAATGAAAACAACATGGATACTCTGAAGAAAACTGAGGCAGAGAGCGAACTTCATCCTTTCTGTCACTAAAACATAAAGCAATAAGAAGGAAAACGTTCTGGGGCTGGTATGATGAATTGACAAATCTCTTATGGGAACACAATGACCTGTAAATGGATACTAGTATGTATAAAATATGAATTGTGTTATTTCACAAATCAATTGGGAAGGAAAGATCATTCCATAAATTGTATTGGGCTGAATAGCTAGCAATTGGGAGAAAAATCAACTCATGTCTTCACCTCATATCATAAATTAAAAATAAATTTTAGAATATGTAAAGAGACAAAGGAGAAGGCAATGGCACCCCACTCCAGTACTCTTGCCTGGAAAATCCCATGGACGAAGGAGCCTGGTGGGCTGCAGTCCATGGGGTCACTGAGGGTTGGACATGACTGAGCAACTTCCCTTTCACTTTTCACTTTCATGCATTGGAGAAGGAAATGGCAACCCACTAGGGGAAGGCAATGGCACCCCACCCCAGTACTCTTGCCTGGAAAATCCAATGGATGGAGAAGCCTGGAGGGCTGCAGTCCATGGGGTCACTGAGGGTTGGACATGACTGAGCAACTTCCCTTTCACTTTTCACTTTCATGCATTGGAGAAGGAAATGGCAACCCACTCCAGTATTCTTGCCTGGAGAATCCCAGGGATGGGGGAGCCTGATTAGCTGCTGTCTAAGGGGTCGCACAGAGTCGAACACGACTGAAGTGACTTAGCAGCAGCAGCAGCAAAGAGACAAAAAAAAAAAAAAATCAAGCTTTAGATGCATTGAAAGAAAATAGAATTAAATATTTTTCAAACCTTGGAAAAGGATGAATTTCTAAGCTTGGAAACAACAGAAGAATTAAAAACCTAACAACATAAAAACAATTTTGAAAGTTAAAAAGGCAAACAGTAAACTATCAATAACTTTAAATAATTCACAAATAGATATAAAAATTACTAAGCCTTTAATAGATAAATCAGCAAAGGGCATGGGCAGAACACTCCCAGAAGAGCAATTACGACTGTGAACAAACAAACAAACGAAAGTTCACCAGCAGCTGTGACTTTAAAAAGCAACAAAAGAAACAAATTTATACCATTCTTACCTTTTTAATTGGGAATCTTAAAAAGTGATGAGACTCATTAATAGGGAAGGGACAGAGACATGGACATGCTTATGCATTCCTAGTGACATTTCACGTGGATACAACCTTTTAGAAAGTAATACATTTGACAAAATGTATCAAGAAGAGAAAAAGATCTCATGCCATTTTATCCAGGGCCCCATTTCTGGAGATAAAGAAAATAAAAAGCATGGGGAAAAAAACCATATGCACCAAGACAACCGTAAAATAATGTTTATAAAAGATTTCAAGCAACTATAATTACATAACAAGAATAAATTCATTCAGTAATGCATAGTGTACTATATGCATACATTGTATGCATAGTAATGCTGTATAATGTCACTCTGCTTACTTAACTTATATGCAGAGTACATCATGAGAAACGCTAGGCTGAATGAAGCACAAGCTGGAATCAAGATTGCCAGGAGAAATATTAGTAACCTCAGATATGTAAATGACACCACCCTTACGGCAGAAAGTGAAGAAGAACTAAAGAGCCTCTTAATGAAAGTGAAAGAGGAGAGTGAAAAAATTGGCTTAAAGCTCAACATTCAGAAAACTAAGATCATGACATCCAGTCCCAGCACTTCATGGCAAATAGATGGGGAAACAGTGGAAACAGTGACAGACTTTATTTTTTTGGGCTCCAAAATAATTGCAGATGGTGAATGCAGCCATGAAATTAAAAGATACTTACTCCTTGGAAGGAAAGTTATGACCAACCTAGACAGCAAATTAAAAAGCAGAGACATTACTTTACCAGCAAAGGTCCGTCTAGTCAAAGTTATGGTTTTTCCGGTAGTCATGTATGGATGTATGGATGTATGGATATGAGAGTTGGACTATAAAGAAAGCTGAGCATGGGAGAATTGATGCTTTTGGACTGTGGTGTTGGTGAAGACTCTTGAGAGTCCCTTGGACTCCAAGGAGATCCAACCAGTCCATCCTAAAGGAAATCAGTCCTGAATATTCATTGGAAGGACTGATGCTGAAGCTGAAACTCCAATGCTTTGGCCACCTGATGTGAAGAACTGACTCATTGGAAAACACCCTGATGCTGGGAAAGATTGAAGATGATAGGAGAAGAAGGGGATGACGTAGTTGGCATCACCAACTCAGTGGACATGAGTTTGAGTCAACTCTGGGAGTTGATCATAGACAGGGAGGCCTGGCGTGCTGCAGTCCATGGGGTCTCAAAGTGTCAGACACAACTGAACTGACTGAATGCATAAAGAAAGAAAGAAAATGAAGTCACTCAGTCATGTCTGACTCTTTGCGACCCCTTCGACTGTAGCCCGCCAGGCTCCTCTGTCATGGTATTCTCCAGGCAAGAATACTGGAGAGGGTTGCCATTTCCTCCTCCAGGGGATCTTCCCAACCCAAGGACTAAACCCACTTTCCTTACAACAATCTGCATTGGCAGGCGGGTTCTTTACCACTGGCACCAACCTGGGAAGCCCCAAAGTGCAGGTAGACAGAGGCACTCTTCCTTTTGGATGACCTTGGATTATTGACAGCTCTACCATCCACTGACTGGATCCGAAGGGCAGAGGGGAGGAAGGAGGTAACATACAAAGAGAAACAGAATTCATTTTTTAAAAAAGGTCTAAGGATATCCTCCTGCAGCCATGAAATTAAAAGATGCTTACTCCTTGGAAGGAAAGTTATGACCAACCTAGATAGCATATTAAAAAGCAGAGATATTACTTTGCTAACAAAGGTCCATCTAGTCAAGGCTATGGTTTTTCCAGTAGTCATGTATGGATGTGAGAGTTGGACTGTGAAGAAGGCTGAGCGCTGAAGAATTGATGCTTTTGAGCTGTGGTGTTGGAGAAGGCTCTTGAGAGTCCCTTGGACTGCAAGGAGATCCAACCAGTCCATTCTGAAGGAGATCAGCCCTGGGATTTCTTTGGAAGGAATGATGCTGAAGCTGAAACTCCAGTACTTTGGCCACCTCATGCGAAGAGTTGACTCATTGGAAAAGACCCTGATGCTGGGAGGGATTGGGGGCAGGAGGAGAAGGGGACGACAGAGGATGAGATGGCTGGATGGCATCACCAACTCGATGGACGTGAGTTTGAGTGAACCCCGGGGGTTGGTGATGGACAGGGAGGCCTGGCGTGCTGCGATTCATGGGGTCGCAGAGTCACAACGCTCAGGACACGACTAAGCAACTGAACTGAACTGAACTGAACTGAACTGAAGGACATCCTCCAGATCCCTGGATGTAGCCCTACCTAAACCCCTTATACTTCTCATTTACATGAGTCTTCCTGACACATGCTTTAGAATGATGATGCTGATTTGAGTTGAGATTCAGTCCTTATCATTTGTGTCCTCATTTGTGCAGAAATAATTTCTGTACAATATCTTTGGTGACCAGAATACTTTTTATAATCTGGATCAGACATGTCACTTCCCTGCTGGAAATCTTGCAACAGCTTCACATTGCTCTGAGACCAAGAATCTCCTTACCATGCCCTATGTCCTTTTACACACATGCACACCCACACCATACTGCCAAGTCACAACACAGAACCATGATGAGTTTTCTGTATGTACACATAAGCTTATATTGAGAGGTGAAGTCGCTCAGTCGTGTCCGACTCTTTGCGATCCATCCATGGGATTCTCCAGGCAAGAATACTGGAGTGGATTGCCATTTCCTTCTCCAGGGGATCTTCCCGACCCAGGGATCGAACCCGGGTCTCCCACATTGCAGGCAGATGCTTTAACCTCTGAGCCACCAGGGAAGATATGTCAAAAATCAGATACTGTAATAAAAGTTCTTGGGAGTATTTGTTCCAATACTACAGCCAAGTGCATAAGAAAAAGGGCCCATTAGTTATTATCTGTAATATGGGAGTAGTTAATTGAGAATAAAGAGGCTAAAGCATAATAATTCTATTATTTTTAATTTAAAGTAGTATTTACAATTTTTAAAATTTAGCATACCGCAAAAGCCTAAGGTGATCCTGTCTGGTTTTTAAATACAGAAAAATCACTTTTCTCTTTATTTCCAGTCCTCTCCTGGGTCTTTTGTATGTGTAGACCTTGATGCTTCTCCCCTCTCAGAGCCCTCACAATCACGCTCCATGGTTTGAGAGTTTCACCAATTTTTCAGCCACCATGCCTCACTTTGATGAATAACCTCACCCACTTTTTCCATGAATAGTTATGGAGTCCCTGTATGTATTAGGTCCTGGGCAGAAATAAGGCATCCTGCCCCTCTTGAAACTTACAGTTTACTGAGAGGAACAAGCAAAAACAAGGGAACAAACAAAAATTGGTAGGTTCCAGGGAGAAAAAAAAATCAGGGTTGTTTTTTTTTGCTAAGATGATCAGGGAAGGTCCTTCTGAAAAGGTAAATGGGGATGTGAAGCAGGAGGAGACAGTCTAGGGCAGGAAAAAACAGGGTTTTTGTTAGAGAATTATTACAGCTGGAACATCACAAGCAAGTCACTAAGTGATGCATATGGTTAGACGATGTCAGATCAAGCACAGTGTTTACAGGCTGGCTTTTATTTAAAGTACAGTTTGAAACAACTGAAAGGTTTAAATGTGAAAAGTGGCATATCTTATTTACTTTTCCTTTTGCTTTACTCTTCCCCTTTATTTCGTTGTTGTTCAGTTGCCAAGTCATGTCTGACTCTTTGAGACCTCATGGGCTATAGCCCACCAGATTCCTCTGTCTTCCAGTATCTCCTGGAGTTTGCTCAAATTCATGTCCATCTGGAGAAGGAAATGGCAACCCACTCCAGTATTCTTGCCTGGAGAATCCCAGGGATGGGAGCTGGTGGGCTTCCATCTATGGGGTCACACAGAGTTGGACGCGACTGACATGACTTAGCAGCTTAGCAGCATGTCCATCAAGTTGGTGATGCTTTCAAACCATCTGATCCTCTGCTGCCCCCTTCTCCTTTTGCCTTCAATCTTTCCTAGCATCAGGGTCTTTTCCAATGAGTCAGCACTTCACATCAGGTGGCCAAAATATTGGAGCTTCCTTGCCATCCAAGGTATTCTCAAGAGTCTTCTCCAGCACTACAAGTCAGAAGCATTACCTCTTTGGCATTCAACCTTCTTTATGGATCAAATCTCATATCTGTACATCATTACTGGAAATCAGTTTTCAGAATAATGAGTGGATTCATTAGTATCAAAAAGATATAAACTTTAAAATCAGTTTGTTCATATTCACAAAATATCTGGTTTAGATTTTCGTTGGGATTTTGTTGAATCTATAGTTTGAGAAAAACTGCCATTGTGGGTCTTCTTGAGAACATTGGATCTTCCTGTCCATGAAAGTATAATGTCTCCCTCTTTATTTAAATCTTTCATTTCATTCATCAGAGTTTTGTAGTTTTCCTTATATAGATCTTGAACATATTTTGTTAAATTTATACCTAAGTATTTCTTTTGGTGTTAACATATATGGCATTGTGTTTTTACTTTCAAATTCATAGCTGGTATCCCTGGTGGCTCAGAGATTAAAGTGTCTGCCTCTAATGCAGGAGACCCAGGGAAACCCGGGTTCGATCCCTGGGTCAGGAAGATCCCCTGGAGAAGGAAATGGCAATCCACTCCAGTATTCTTGCCTGGAGAATCCCATGGACGGAGAACCCTAATAGGTTACAGTCCACGGGGTCGCAAAGAGTCAGACACGACTGAGCGACTTCACCTTACCTTACCTCACCTTATATAAGAAACCGTTTGACTTTTACATGTTAAACTTGTATCCTACAACTTTGCTATAATCATAAATTAGTTCCAAAAGTTTTAAAAATTATTTTTGAGATTTTCTATGTAGATTGTCATTTAGTATCCTTCAAAAGTTTTGGTTTTTTAAAATATATCATCGTAAGTTTCACCTTGATCTGTTTCAATATCTTGCAGTTCTTTTTATCAGCATATGACTGTCCCACGTGGGGCCAGTTGGGCATCTCTTCGAGTTAACCGTTGAGTCCTTTTGAAATGTCCTCAGAAGTCTTAGTTGCTTCACTGATACTGGTATGGCAAGATGTTCTAGGCTAATCTTTCATATTTCTTGTCCCAGACTTGTAAACAGCTTATTCTGCAAGGAGCCCTAATTTTTTTTTTATTGGTAGTTCAAGTAGATTATCACACTACCCGCTAACCAGTTTCTCCAATTCCACTCAACTCACTTTTATTCCATTCTCTATTTAAAAGCAAGATTAAAAAAAAAAAAAAACAATAAATAAATAAAAGATAGCAAGGATGAGTTTAAAACACACCCAGAATTGTTACTTCTAAATACCATTTCCCAATAAAGGGTTTCTTGGAGAAAAAACTCAAGAAAAACTTCCATGTTTTAGGTGAAGACTGACTGAACGTATTGAGATTAGAATAATGAATATTCTGGGAAAGATTTGAAACAGGATATTAAATCACTATTTCAGACTGCCAGTGGTCTAAATTTTATTTAAAAGACATTGTATAAACAGTGTTTCAAGAAAGCCCATACACTTAGTGTGTACATTGCTTTGTATACTCTTCCAGTCTTTGTTGACTAAATCTACAATTCAAGAGTTGCAAACAGTATGTTCATTTTGCTTCATGGCCTGCATTTTTTCACATAGACAATTTGAAACCTCATCACTTTAAAATATACTCAGTTATATGCCAGGTAGTAATTCATTTAATAATTCTCTTATTTGGGGTTGGGTTGCTTCTGATTTTTTATTGTTGTGTCTCAGTTAAGACTCTGGTTATAAGCAACAAAAAATGATTCAAGCTGCTTTATGTTGAAAGGGTTATTATAAAGATGAGGGGTGTGTCATGGAGTCAAAGGGAAAAAATGCAGTTTGGGCGTCTGGAAGAAGCCAGAAAGCTGTCAGTCTGTTCTTTGTTTATCTCCATATTTCTTGATGAATCTGCTTCATTCTTCTTTCTCCTACCCTGATTATCTCTCCTTATAGAGGAATAGAATTATATCATGACCCGCTTCATTTTACCACCCTGACCATCTACAAAGACTGGCCTGTATTCTGCTTTCCAGTTCCATATCCTAGCTTGCGTTAAATCCATCTGGTTGATCAGGAGGTGGGTTTATCCAATACAGACATGGATGCCAGGGCCCCTGTGGGTGGGGGGTGGAGGAGTTCCTTGAGAAGAAGGGATAATTCATGGGTTGGGTTGACTTCTAAAATGTGAATACTTGGTGGAATTATTATAAAATTAAATAATTAATTATTAAATAATTAAAAAATTTTTTCTTTCTCATTGGAGCCTGTTCTTCAAAGTGGACTTACTGGGTGTCAGAGTGAACATGACTTATTTTAGTCAGTGTGATCTGGGCCATGCTGATGACAGGAAGGTAAACCAGGGCGCTGGGAAATCCTGGTCTGGTGCCCTTGTGAACTGCGTGTGAACTCAAGAAGTTCTTGCTTATCTTCATGATATGGCTTTTAAGCCACTGCCTATCCCTCCCTGCCCCAGTAAGCACTAGAATCAATATACTTTCTTTGCATTTTTTATTTGGTGAGGGGGAGTTCAGTAGTATTTACTGAACAGAAGAAATGAGGGGACAATACAAAATGGCAATTCTCATGTAATAACATCACATTCTTTTTTTTAATTTTTTAAAGTTAATTTATTTATTTTACTTTACAATATTGTATTGATTTTGCCATACATTGACATGAATCTGCCACCAGTGTACATGTGTTCCCCATCCTGAATCCCCCCTCCCACCTCCCTCCCCATCCCATCCCTCTGGGTCATCCCAGTGCACCAGCCCTGGTCACCCTGTCTCATGCATCAAACCTGGACTGGCGATCTGTTTCACATGTGATAATTTACATGTTTCAATGCCATTCTCCCATATCATCCCACCCTCACCCTCTCCCACAGAGTCCAAAAGACTGTTCAATACATCTGTGTCTGTTTTGCTGTCTCGCATACAGGGTTATCGTTACCATCTTTCTAAATTCTATATATATATATATATTAGTATACTGTAACATCACATTCTTAAAGGGAGTCAAGAAGTTACCCTCCCCATCCCATCCCTCTGGGTCATCCCAGTGCACCAGCCCTGGTCACCCTGTCTCATGCATCAAACCTGGACTGGCGATCTGTTTCACATGTGATAATTTACATGTTTCAATGCCATTCTCCCATATCATCCCACCCTCACCCTCTCCCACAGAGTCCAAAAGACTGTTCAATACATCTGTGTCTGTTTTGCTGTCTCGCATACAGGGTTATCGTTACCATCTTTCTAAATTCTATATATATATATATATTAGTATACTGTAACATCACATTCTTAAAGGGAGTCAAGAAGTTGCAAATTAATTTCCTCTCACAAATAATACTCCTCCATCCTTTCATCTTTCCTATTGGTCCCATTTTCCAACACTTTCCAGATTTTTCTGGATTTTGCCACTCTCTCTCTTTCTCCCCTCAGACTAAAGATTTGAATGCCTTCCATCCAGAATACAGTTCTAAGAAACACTTGCTCTCTTAAACTGTCAATTCCTCTGAGTAAATGTTAACTTTTGAGGATATGAATTATCTAAGTACTTAAGATGTTTTTGCATTTTTCACAAAATTATAATTTTTAAATTGGGGCCAGAATTTTAATCTACCTTTCAATTTGTTAATTCATGAGTTTAGGAACTGGAGTGGAGTCAGAACAAGAGTGCAGGAGGTAGGGGGAAGCACGGGCTACAGAAAACCAAGACCAAGGATGTCCCAGGGTGATACTGTCCTGGCCGATCAAGCTTGCTGCTGCTGCTGCTGCTAAGTCGCTTCAGTCATGTCCGACTCTGTGCGACCCCATAGACGGCAGCCCACTAGGCTCTCCTGCTTAGTTGCTCAGTCATGTCCAACTCTTTGCAGTCCCATGGATTGCAGCCTACCAGGCTCCTCTGCCCATGGAATTTTCCAGGCAAGAGTACTGGAGTGGGGTGCCATTGCCTTCTCCTGATCAAGCTTAGAAGACCATAAAAGGGGGTCACATGCAGGAGGAAGCAGAGTGAAGCATATGACTGACCTAGAGTGAATCTTGGAGAAGGCGATGGCACCCCACTCCAGTACTCTTGCCTGGAAAATCTCATGGACGGAGGAGCCTGGTGGGCTGCAGTCCATGGGGTCGCTGAGTCAGACACTACTGAGCGACTTCACTTTGACTTTTCACTTTCATGCATTGAAGAAGGAAATGGCAACCCACTCCAGTGTTCTTGCCTGGAGAATCCCAGGGATGGCGGAGCCCAGTGGGCTGCCATCTGTGGGGTCCCACAGATTCGGACACGACTGAAGCGACTTAGCAGCAGCAGCAGCAGCAGCAGAGTGAATCTAAGCTGGGGCCTCTGGGCAGGCAAACTAGCTACTGAAACTAAGGATCCCGAGTCGGCAAGAAGGCAGAGCTTGGGGGCCAAGGGTCCAATGAGGGTCCAAGGAGTGAATGGAAAGCACATCCAGCTCAGTGGACCAGAGGATGACCAGAGAGATTTGACTCCATAATCAGCATTGAGGGAAGTTTTTCCCATGTGCTTCCAATACCTTATCATGACCCAAACAGCCTTTTTTCTTTACTTTCTTGTAATGTTCCCTTATTGCTTATTTAAAATTACTCAGTTCACAAGGGCACCGTCAGAGCACGATTCTTGATTCCAAGTCAGAAGTCCCCCCTGTATTGTTTTTAAATGCAAGTGACAAGGGCTGACGCACCTGGCAGGTGTCCCTGCGAGAGGGGGCTCTGCAGGTGCCGTTGGCTAGGGGCTGCCATCCAGTCGGGGCAGGGGCCCCTCAGCCCCTCAGTCCCCCAGGTGCAGCGGGGAGGGCTGGGGCCCTTTCACTAGACCCTGCATCATTTACACACTCCCACCTCACTTTAAGGGTATAAAAGAAGTGGCAGCTGGTTTCTGAGTTTGCAGGGAAAAGTGCTAAAAGCAAACAAGCAGTTGGGAAATCGTCTTGAGGTTCACGGAATGAACCAGGCATTGATGTGTAAGAGAGGGGCTAATACTGTTCCCGGAACACTCCGCCAGCATGTTAGAGAGATGTTGGCCATTTGTTTTCAAAAATTCAAAGAACAGCAAAAACCACTCTAGCAGTTTAAGGGGAATGCTGTGGGCAAAAATTACAAAAGAGCAGTGAAAGGGGGAGTGCACGAGGGCTATTAAGCAGCTGTCTGTTAGGGGAGATTTAATTTAAAATAAGATCAACATCTATTGTGCTATGAAACAAATATTTCTGCCACATTTCCATCCCTGCCTCTTTACGCAGCTTTCTTTCAGACTTTGCTAGAATGTAGGATGGAAAACCAATGTGAAGCTCAGATGGAATAGGATTTGATCCGCTTCATCAGTACAGAGGGAAGTATTTGGCATGTGTTTTCAATACATTATAATTCCCTAAAATTGCCTCTTTTCTTCACTCTATTGTAATTTACCCCCATGTTGCTTTATTTAAATTGTATAATTCATAAAAGATTAAGGCTTGCTCCTTAATGAATATGCTCAAATTTCTCACTTAACATAGAATTGCATGTGTTTCTGTCTTTGTTAGTGACTAACCCCCCATGAATACTTAATTCTTAATAAATAGTAAGTGGTGTACCTCCCTTTATGTTTTTGGCTAGAAATTACATAATCAGGCATACTCTCAACTTTTGTACCTTTTTGGATTATATGCTTTTTGTGATAATGAATTAAAATAGATTTATATTCAAATGTTCCCTTGAATTCAAAATAGGAAGGGATTCTAGGATCTTCAAAACACTAGAAAACTGTGGCTCTTCAATGGAACTGTATGATGAAACCTGGAGATAAAATGAATAACTTTCTTCTGAACATAAACCCTGGAAGCAGAGAGAGAACTTTTAAAACAGAGGGATATCTCAGACAAGGTATTATTCACACGTAAACGATAGTCATTTCAATTATTTCAGGTTATCTATAGTAACATGAATCCATCAAAATGAACACAACGGACTCTGATAAACTAGATGGGACTACAATTTTTCAAAGCAGTGAACTTCAACTTGTATATATTTAGCAGAATTTTTAAAAATATGCCACTGACCTACTTTCAGATGTGGACTCACAAATCCCAGGCCCCTAGGAGAGTAAGAAGAAAAGTTACTTGCTTATATTCTGCAATTTATTACACTAATTTATGGTCCTTCAAGTCTGGGCAGGGGATGGGCTGTTCTTGTTTTATAGAAGAACCTTTTTGTCCCTTGTTGGGGACGTTTCCAGAAATTTAACAATTGACTCTAATAGAATCTTATGAATAAAACTAATGAAAACATGAAGAAATGAACTCTAGAGACCAAACATACAGTAGCTTATTGTTCACTCTCTGGAGAATAGAAATACCTTCCCTCACAAGGTACAATGGTGCAAACAGGAACTAACACTTGGGCTTCAATGAACAAGGCATTCAGGGTCAGGAGGAGGCCAATACTGCTGACCTGAATCTGGTCAGTAAGAATAAACTCCATCAACAGGTATAAGCAAAGAGGGGACGTGTCTTTCAGCTTTTGCTGTGTTCAGATGATTTTCAAAGTTGTTTACAGAGAGAAACAAGTTACAGATCCAATTCTCTAGCCGCTGACCTACCTCCCTGTTTTTTGAAAGGGTTATATATATTAAGTAGTGCTTTCTCTTTCACTAAAGCCAATCCTTATTTTGCCTATTCTCATAGATCTTAGGGAGTAAGAAAAGAGAGTTGGTCTAAATGAGATACCTAGATGGTTTTTAATTACAAAATTCTTCACTGCATTGACTTTTACTGGAGTTGCAATCACAGAGAGACTCAGGGCAAACCAACTCCCGCTCCCTGCTCCTGGGTCTCAGTTTTCTCATCTATGAAGTAAGAGTGCATGGATCAGTGTTTATCCAAGTGGCCACCGGATATAGAACAGATAATTTTAGGTGATATGTGAATAATTGCTCTAAGTTATATATTTATTTACTAACTTTCAAAACCCATGATGTTTATGAATATTACTGGTTAAAATAGTACTGAAGTCGGTGAATAGAAAGAAAAATATTAAGTGAATGATATAAAATAGTCATAAAATAGTGACATGTTATTTTTGAATTAGTAACATCTGGAAAATACTAGACTGGATGATCCCCAAGGTATGTTTTAGCTCTGACTCTAAAATGTCTATAACTGTTAAGTCCTTGTTCCAAACCTTGCTCACGTTAATGATACTAAAGAAGCCAAAATTAAATAAAACAGATGAAAGTTAAACAGTAGAAGTGCAAAGGGCTAAGGTAATTCTCAGACTTGAGACTCACTCCAAAATTAAAACTGGATACATTTCCTTTGATTCTGGCATGGAATTTTAACAATACTGTCTAAGCAACTCCATTCAACACTTTCATAAAAGCCTTTTACAAAGCCTGTATCTTGACTTATAAATTCTGTAGTTGTGCCCCAAATGTTCATGGTATGATCAACACTGGTGTCCTAGGAGAGTCGCAAACCCTGCTGTGGTTGTCCTTTAACTGCTTCTTGGAACGGAAACATACATACTGACTTCATTTATTGAGTGCCTAGCAATGGCCTTGCACTTGGTAAACTTTATCTTGTGTAATCCTCACAACCACCCTACAGATTCCTATTTTTAGGTTAAGAAACTGCAGCTCTTCGAGTTTCCTAACTTACCCAAGGGCTCAGAGCTAGTCTGTGCTGAGAATTTTTAAAAATGCTACCCCAATCTGTCTCATTTCTAGGCACACACTTTTTCTGCCCCATTAAAGCTTCATGTTAGAAATTTAAAGAACATCCCTCTCCCTCTTCCTCTCCCTCTCTACCTGTGAAGTAGAGAGGCCTTGGACTTGATCAAGAAAAGCTTGTGGAAGAACTCACATTCCTGAAGAGTAGGCCAGAGATTCAGGCTGAAGTAGCAAGTACAGGGTGGATTATTTCAAAGAAATGTGACCCTCAGCTGCAGAAAACAAATCTGTGGTTCCCAGAGGGGGAAAGCGGAGGGGAGTGCTGAGTGGGGAGACTAGGACTGACCTATACACACAACTGTATATAACAGATCACTAAGAAGGACCTACTGTGAACACAGGGAACTCTGCTCCATACTCTGCAACGGCCTGTATGCGAAAGGAATCTAATAAACAGTGGGTATATGTATATATGCAACTGATTCACTTTGCCGTGCAGAATAAACTAACACAACATTACAAATCAACTATGCTCCAACAACAACACAATTTTTTTTAAAGAAAAGAACTGTGATCCTGAGCTCTGCCCTCTCCCTCTTGATGCTTTCTGCCTGCTGCTCGGTCGCCGGATGGAGACCCCCTCCTCTCTGAGCGTCTGCAGATATCCAGCCCCGGGCCTCACAGCTCAGGCCAGCCAGCGGGAAAGCCGACATCTTTTGAGACTGTGGTAGAGCCTTATCAGGCCACATCCCAGGGGTGAGCCTCTTCTCTCCCCGCCGCTCCACCAGCTGATAACTTTCAGCAGAAAGTGACCACACTGTCTGCCAGACTCCCACAGCTCACCCCTTGACCTTTCCTCCCCTTTTGTCCTCAAGGAATTCTCTTCAGAATGCTCTAAGAAAGACTAGCTCTCCATTCCTTTTCTTTGAGAATTCTCTCTGTCATCCAAAAACAATGTGGGAAAGAGCTGAAGTTATAAGACATGTCCCCTTTATCCTTCTGGGAAAGTTCTCATATAAATTCACTTAAAAAAAAAAAAAAAAAACTACAATAAAAGAAATATCTTATCAAGTGAGGAAATAAAACTGAAAACATTTACAGTATTTGGAAAACAGCCTTAGTCATAAAGGTCTGAGGAGAGAAGGAAGCTCCCTCTAAGCCTACTTTGTTTCAAACACAAAGGCTTCAGTTACAGGCAGCTGACAGGTGCCCGGAGCAGTGGCTCAAGGGCCAAGAGCCCAGCAAAGAACATATGGACGGGAGTCTCAGTTTAATCCTGTTCCCCATTGTCTCTGTTATCAGCACCTTTCCCGTTTAAGGTGAGTCCTAAAGGAAACAGTGTCCTCAGAAGACCTCTCTAAGGCCCAGCCAACCCATCTGTTAGTCTGTCTATGGGACTGCTGGGCTCCCTGGTGTGTCAGTGGTAAAGAATCTGCTTGCCAACGCAGGTCAGGTCAGTTCAGTTCAGTCGCTCAGTCGTGTCCAACTCTTTGCGACCCCATGAATCGCAGCACGCCAGGCCTCCCTGTCCATCACCAACTCCCGGAGTTCACTCAGACTCATGTCCATCGAGCTGGTGATGCCATCCAGCCATCTCATCCTCGGTCGTCCCCTTCTCCTCCTGCCCCCAATCCCTCCCAGCATCAGAGTCTTTTCCAATGAGTCAACTCTTCGCATGAGATGGCCAAAGTACTGGAGTTTCAGCTTTAGCATCATTCCTTCCAAAGAACACCCAGGACTGATCTCCTTTAGGATGGATTGGTTGGATCTCCTTGCAGTCCAAGGGACTCTCAAGAGTCTTCTCCAATACCACAGTTCAAAAACATCAATTCTTTGGCGCTCAGCCTTCTTTACAGTCCAACTCTCACATCCATACGTGACCACAGGAAAAACCATAGCCTTGACTAGACGGACCTTAGTTGGCAAAGTAATGTCTCTGCTTTTCGATATACTATCTAGGTTGGTCATAACCCTCCTTCCAAGGAGTAAGCGTCTTTTAATTTCATGGCTGCAGTCACCATCTGCAGTGATTTTGGAGCCCAGAAAAATAAAGTCCGACACTGTTCCCACTGTTTCCCCATCTATTTCAGCATGAGGTGGCCAAAGTACTGGAGTTTCAGCTTTAGCATCAGTCCTTCCAAAGAACACCCAGGACTGATCTCCTTTAGGATGGACTGGTTGGATCTCCTTGCAGTCCAAGGGACGCTCAAAAGTCTTCTCCAACACCACAGTTCAAAAGCATCAGTTCTTCTGTGCTCAGGTTTCTTCACAGTCCAACTCTCACATCCATACATGACCACTGGAAAAACCATAGCCATGACTAGATGGACCTTTGTTGGCAATGTAATGTCTCTGCTTTTCAATATGCTATCTAGGTTGGTCATAACTTTCCTTCCAAGGAGTAAGCGACTTTTAATTTCATGGCTGCAGTCACCATCTGCAGTGATTTTGAAGCCCCAATAAATAAAGTCAGCCACTGTTTCCCCATCTATTTCCCATGAAGTGATGGGACCAGATGCCATGGTGATAATGATGTGCTAATAATGTAGGTTTATCAGTTGTAACAAATGCATTATTTTAGTACAGAATGTGGCTAGTTGGGGAGGTAGTGTACAGTCTGGAGAAAAAGGGTACATGATAACTATATTTTCTTAATTTTACTGTGGACCTAAAACTACTGTAAAATAATAAAGTGCTACTGAAAAGGAAAAAACTAAAGTAACTGTGCACCAGCTATGTTCTAGACTACCCCACTCAGGAACATCTGGGCTATATGTTAGAATCATATTATTGTATAAGGGCATCATGTGGCTATGGCAACTTGCCCAGTAACCTGTGTGCCCTCAGGCAAGGTCATAGCTAAGTACATGCAAATGAGCCATTCTCAGGAAAATTGAGTGTTTAAATGATTCCTTAAACAATCATTTCTGAGAAATATGTGTCAGTTCTAGATATGTTCTTTTCTTTCCGTAAGCAAATTTCCTTGACAAATTTCTTCCCATTTCATGTCACAGTGGCGCTATTATAAAAGAAGGGAGATAATGAAATTATTAAATCTGTGCTATAAAACAGGGTTTGTGTTAATTCTTCTTCTCCAATCCTTTTAAATGAATGACATTCAGATTGCATAAAATATCTGTCATTCACTTTGGAGATAGATAGGAGGGAGGTTCGAGAGGGAGGTGATGTGTATACACCTATGGCTGATTCATGTTTATGTTTGACAGAACAAAACAAAGTTCTGTAAAGCAATTATCTTTCAATTAAAAAATAAATAAGTTTAAAAAATATTTTACTTTATGAAATTATTAAATCTGTGCTATAAAACAGGGTTTGTGTTAATTCTTCTTCTCCAATCCTTTTAAATGAATGACATTCAGATTGCATAAAATATCTGTCATTCACTTTGGAGATAGACAGGAGGGAGGTTCGAGAGGGAGGTGACGTGTATACACCTATGGCTGATTCATGTTCATGTTTGACAGAACAAAACAAAGTTCTGTAAAGCAATTATCCTTCAATTAAAAAATAAATAAGTTTAAAAAATATTTTACTTTCATATTTGTATATTCTACATATATTACTGTAATGATTTCTTTGTAAAATATCCTGGATAGTAATCTCATACTTCTACATATCAGAGGTAAACCCCCCTTTTTTTTTTCAGAATGGCATCTTTTATTTAATATAAGAAAGTATAAATTTCTTTCATTAAATGTTTTCATAAACTCTTAACTTGTTCCCCTCTGCATCAATTAACTTTTTTCTTATATAATTATTTATGGGAAAAAAACATTGTTCTTTTTAACAAGAATGCTTGAGGCTTTTTCATATGCATGGATTAGATGAATCATTTATTATCTTATTATTATAATTCATTTCGATATGAATAATTTTCATTCTTATTTAGCTTCAGGAAGGTTCTCCTAAACTTCCTCCATTATATGTCCACAAGTATTAAAAGTTGGAATTCTATTTTCCTGGGGCCTGTGGTTCTCACTCAAAGTAATTACATGTGCAATCAAGTCAGTAAAAAAAAAAAAAATAACATAGTGGTTAAGTGTCCTATATTCTGCAACTCTCTTGCCTTTTCAATGATCCAGTGCATGTTGGCAATTTTATCTAGATGCTTTCTAAGGCCCTCTTGGCTTCACATTCCAGGATGTCTGGCTCTAGATGAGTGATCACACCATCGTGATTATCTTGGCCATGAAGATCTTTTTTGTACAGTTCTTCTGTGTATTCTTGCCACCTCTTCTTAATATCTTCTGCTTCTATTAGGTCCATACCATTTCTGTCCTTTATGGACAGAAAAGCGGGTTCGATCCTTGGGTCAGGAAGATCCCCTGGTGGAGAGCATGGCAGCCCACTCCAGTGTTCTTGCATGGAGAATCCCAAGGACAGAGGAGCTTAAGGGCCAGTTTTGTGGGTCAAATCCACCAAATAGCAATCCAACCTATACTTTCCCTTCCCATCCAGGGAGGGGTAACTTTGTCTTGTGCTTCGTCTCTACCTCATTTGCTTTCCTGGGACACCTCTCCTGGATTGTTCCTTTGTAGGCCAGCCCCACACCCAGGGGCTATCTTTAGTTTGGACTGATCCCTGCAACCCAGTCTGGGCAGGAGCTCCGCCCTGTGGCCCCTGTCCCTGCCCTGCTTGCTTGGGAGGGGGCTGGAACTTAACCAGGACTGTCTCCTGGGAAGAGTAGGGGCAGGATGTTCCTCAGGGAATTCCTTCCACTGAATAGTCTCTGGGCCCCAGAGCCTACTTAGTTCATGCATATGCCCTAAAACACAGACCACCTCACCATTGCTACACACGAAGCAGCACACTGACATTTTCAGTCTTAATTTTCTTCTAGTTCACATTTTTAAATGCTGGTAAGTACCCACTACATTTATTCTATGACCCACTAATGGGCCATGACTTACTGTTAGAAACATACTCCGAGAAGGCCTCTAAATACATCCTTTGAATACAAATGAAAACTCTCCTGAGTGTCACGACCTAGTCCTTCTGGCCCTGCCCCGCTGCCTCTGTCGCTCTGACTCAGGGCGGTGTCCTGATGGAGGGGCCTTGATCAATGCTTTGCTAACCTTGCCCACCCTTGCTCACGCCTCCACTCCCCAGCCTGAGCCAGGCTTCCTGTCCAGAGTTTCTTGCCCCTTGAAAATGTGTGCTTGGTGATGACATGAACCTGCAGCTTCAGAGGTTCATCTGTTTGCCATTTTAATGATTTCATATTTCAACCCAATTTTGAAAATGTAAGATGTATTTGGTACAGTTTTTCTTAACAAATAACACCACCCACAAGGGAGCCCAAGTACTAACATCATAACTGTCAGTTTTGAAAGAGATTGAGATGAGAAATGGCAAAATTACGCTTCCAAAGTGTAATTCTTCAACATCTGTTCTATTCTCCGTATTTAAAAAAATCAGATTATTTCTTCATAGCTTTTATTATAGACTCTGTTATTTATTGTTGCTTATTTGATTAATCACAATGTACTCCATGAGTCCAAGTTCAATGAAAGCAGAAACTATTTAGCTCACTCCTCAGTACCTAGCCCAATACTTGCTTTATAGTAGGTTTCAATAAATGTTTCCTGAATTAATAAATGTATGTTTCCTTTAAGAAGACTTTGGTAAGATTTCTTTCTGTGCAAAGGCTTTGAAATTTGTCTCATGTCTTGGAAACTAAAATACCTAGTGTGAATTTGTTGCAGAATCAAAAAATACATGTACAACCCTATAGGTCTGAGTTATCCTTAGACTCCCAATTGGAGCATAATCTTACAACTTCCTAGTAATAATAGCTGCATCTATTACACTCTTTGTGATAACTCTAGGAGATGGATATTGTTATTACCCCGTTATATAGAAGGGGAAATTGAGGCTCAGAAGGGCTTAATCTCGGTCTCTAGATTCTAAGCCACTTGCTTTTATGCCACTCTTTTTATGTAACATCTTGTTATCTTTCTTTAAAAGTGTTTTTTCTCTGTGTCCTTCTGAGAACCTTTTGTACAAAGAGAGCATTAAAAGATGTCATGGAAAAGGAATGAGCTTTAAAAATCAAGTTATTAAAGAAAGGGAATGTGCAATGTCCTAATGGAGTGGCTTCTTAAAGATATTTACATACATTTTGAATATGCCATTTGAAAAATGTGTCTTTTTTCAATGCAAATAAATGAACCACCTTTCAAAATAGCATCATTATTGCCTGATCTTAGGTTATATTCTTTCAAATATAAATGGATGTCACAATAACTGAGAGAAGTAGCTGGTTCTACAATGAAACAGGTTTAAAAGTAAGTAAGAAGAAATAATAATTTAACTAGAGTGGGAAAAAAGATGTTTTAAACAGTTTTGTAAAGATTAAGGAAGGAGACTTTATTTGTCTAGAAGTCAATGAATAATTTCTACACTGGAGCATGGAAAGGGTTCTTGAGATATATTGTAATCTGAAAGCTCTCTGCCTCTTATTTTGTCAATTCCTCTCACTGAATGGGTGAAAGTGAAGTTGCTCAATCATGTCCAACTCTTTGTGACCCCATGGACTGTAGCCCACCAAGCTCCTCGGTCCATGGGATTCTCCAGGCAAGAATACTGGAGTGGGTTGCCATTTCCTTCTCCAGGGGATCTTCCTGATCCAGGGATAGAACCCAGGCCCCCTCATTGCAGGCAGATGCTTTAACCTCTGAGCCACCAGGGAAGCCCAAATGAATGGGTAGAATGTGTAAAAGGTTTTCAGTGGGGTTCAGAGGAACATGGTATAAGTTTTCTAAATTTTACAAAAGCAGGGGTAATTTTTATGACTTTTCTTAAGGTTATCGGTATTTCAGAAAGACACCTATCCTGATACTGTTCTGTCTCTCATAATTGATAACCGCAGGGGCTTGCTTTAAGAATTTGGTCAGCAACAGACACAGTGACTGCTCAAAGTTCACAACAAATGCTTAGTGGGTGAAAACGGATGTTGCGATTGCCCTCAGCGAGCACCGGGCTGAGAGGTGTCAGAGACAATTGATCTGCATACCTTCTGCCCCTTCTCTTCCCTGGCTCCCTGCCACCTTTGACCTCAGGAACTAAACTGAGATTCTTTCTGCTGGCTCATGGCAGGAAGGTGCCAGTAATGAAGTAACAAAGTGTTAGCTGATAACATTAAGGCAAAAGCTCCCCTTGACTTCCGCCCACAGCCAGTACAGCTGGGGCTTGGCCAACGGCCAGGGAGGCCACGAGGGCCTGCCCCTCGGAGAAACAACCCCCAGGACCATGTGTAGGTGCAAAAGTCACAGAGGGAAATGAGGCAGGGAACTAATTCAGCCTTGAGATCCAACTCTGATCTTGTCACCAAGAAGAAGGTAGGGAATAAGATGAGAAATAGATTTTAGAGTGACATATTGGTTATTTGCTAATATTGAAGGAACAGTGGGAAAAGAAATGCACACACTTAATGACGATGGCACCCCACTCCAGTACTCTTGCCTGGAAAATCCCATGGACGGAGGAGCCTGGGAGGCTGCAGTCCATGGGGTCACTGAGCGTCGGGCATGACTGAGCAACTTCACTTTCACTTTTCACTTTCCTGCATTGGAGAAGGAAATGGCAACACACTCCAGTGTTCTTGCCAGGAGAATCCCAGGGACGGGGGAGCCTGGTGGGCTGCCCTCTATGGGGTCGCACAGAGTCGGACACAACTGAAGCGACTTAGCAGCAGTAGCAATGAATACTTTGGCCACCTCATGCGAAGAGTTGACTCATTGGAAAAGACTCTGATGCTGGGAGGGATTGGGGGCAGGAGGAGAAGGGGACGACAGAGGATGAGATGGCTGGATGGCATCACCAACTTGATGGATGTGAGTTTGAGTGAACTCCGGGAGTTGGTGATGGACAGGGAGGCCTGGCGTGCTGCAATTCATGGGGTCGCAAAGAGTTGGACACGACTGAGCGACTGAACTGAACTGAACTGAAGTGAATGAGAAATACCTGTGACTGGTCCCCCCACACTGCCTCTGGATGTGGCTTAGGGGGCATCATCTATCTGGCCTAAAGAGTGCTCCTCTACCCAAAAATATATACGCGTGGAGCAGAAAGTACAGAAACCTGAGTTCCTTTCTTTCCTTGTCACATGAAATACATTTTTTTATTCTTTTAGAAGAAGATAATATAATAGCAAGATAAACATTATAATTTTGTTTAAAAACCATATAAATGCCATAACTGGAACAAAACTTCATTTTTGAACATTACCTCCCACGTGAATTGTTCAAATATAGTTGTGCACATAGTGTATTTATATGGAGACACTATGCAGAAATATTTAACAATAAATAAATCCACCCACTTGAACAAAAACCTGTTCTTTGATCTGTTGACTGAAATTTACTACACATTAATACACTGCCAAATCCTTTCTGTCACAAGTTCTGCCTGAATTCTTCTATTCCTCTTTCCTTCCAGGAATGAAGGATCCTACAGGACTCTAGATGTTGCGCTTGACTTTTGGGCTGGTGCTGTCAGTGGAATTTTAGTTCGTAAACTAAGCTTTATACACAGCTAGACTAAACAGAGCAATTAGAAGCACTGGACCTTTGGGTTGCCCCAACTTTCCATGTGGCTTCAGGTTCTACCACATCATTAAAATTTCTCCTTTTGAAAGGAGGGATTGACTCCACCTTCTCACCCTCCTGACTCCATGTCCTCCTGGGGCCCCTCCTATTTCTCCAGCCACCCTTCCTCAGCCTTCTTTGATGACTTCATTTTTACTTTATTTTTTATTTTTATTTTATATTGGAGTGCAGTTGATGAACAATGTTGCCTTCCTTTCAGGTGTACAACAAAGTGATTCAACTATACATACACATGTATCTATTCTTTTTCAAATTCTTTTCCCATTTAGGTTGTTACATAATATTGAGCAGAGTTCCCTGTGCTGTGCGGTAGATCCTTGTTGGTTATCTATTTTAAATATAGCAGTGTGCACATGTCAGTCCCAAACTCCCAGTCTCTCTCTCCTCCTCTTTAAAGGCTGGAGTTTTCCAAGGTTCAATCTGGAGCCCTGATTTTTTCAATATCCTCTCCCTAGGGCAGGTCAGCTATTTCCATGGTTTAAATATTTCCCCAATCCTCCCCTCCAAGCTCCCATACATTCACCTGACTAATCAAACCGCCTCCTTTCTATTTCCCTCGTTTAACGGAAGATTGAAGATGCTGGTAGAAATAATTACAGATGAATCTTAGAGCATGTCAGCCCTTAAGAATTCAAAACTTTCCCCACAGACACCTCCAACTCAGCATCTCCCAAACAGAACTCTTGACTCAACCCAGTGCCCACCCAGAATGCTCCCTCTCCTCATTCCCCTCCATCTCATTGAGTGGGACCATCCTCCTCCAGCTGCTAAATCAAAAACGCTCTGTAGACCTTCCCCCCCTCCCTTCTCCTTTCTCTCGCTTTCAAAGAAACCTGCCATTTCTCCTTCCTTGACTATTTCTCATCTTCAGCAGTTTATCCAGCTGTAAGTCATTCTCCGCTCTTTCCTGGATCACTGGAACAGTGTCCTGACTTCCCTGTTCCCACTCTTGCTTCCTGCCGAGATAGAGCAACCTGCTCGTTTATTTTCGGTTGTGTGGGGTCTCAGCTGTGGTACTTGGGCTCAATAGTTGTGGACTTAGTTGCTCCATGACATGAAGGATCTCAGTTCCCCGATCAGGGATTGAAACGGCGTCCGCAGCATCAGAAGGCAGATGCTTAAACCACTGAAGCACCAGGGAGGTCCCCAGAGTAATTTCTTAAAAACACAGATCTAATTATGATACACAACCATTTGGAAACCATAAAGAATCATGTTTCCAATAAAAAATGTAGCCTTCTTTCATGGCCTACGTTACCTGGCCTCTTCCCCTTTACTATCTTATCCACTTTTCTCTTGCTCTCAGCCTCACTGAAGTCCTTTCTCTAACTAAATATACACCCCCTTTTCTGCTTCAAGGCCTTGCATTTGCTATTCCTTCTGCTTGGGACCCTGCGCCCCTACTGGGCTTGTTTCCTTCTCTTCAGTCTTCAGTCCTCAGCTTCAGGGTGACCTCTTCTGAGAGGCCTCCCTCTACACACACACACACCCAGTTAGTATCTCACTGCCTCTTTCCAATTATACCATATTTAACAGTGCATTTTCTCCTTATCTGCTTGTGGACCATCAACTACTTCTGTCACTTATCTTTTCAGAAGTTAATCAGTTCAGTTCAGTTCAGTCGCTCAGTTGTGTCCAACTCTTTGCGACCCCATGAATTGTAGCACGCCAGGCCTCCCTGTTCATTACCATCTCTCGGAGTTCACTCAGACTCACGTCCATCGAGTCAGTGATGCCATCCAGCCATCTCATCCTCGGTCGTCCCCTTTTCCTCCTGCCCCCAATCCCTCCCAGCATCAGAGTCTTTTCCAGTGAGTCAACTCTTTGCATGAGGTGGCCAAAGTACTGGAGTTTCAGCTTTAGCATCATTCCTTCCAAAGAAATCCCAGGGTTGATCAGAAGTTAATAGCATGTTAATATTTTTTGAAAGAACAATTTATAAAATGTGAACAGGGGAAGGCTATTTTTCAGAAATTTTATTGGAGTGTAGTTGTTTCACAATGTTGTTTTAGTTTCTACTCTACAACAAAATGAGTCGGTTATACATATACATACATCCCCTCTTTCTTGGATTCCCTTCCCATCTATGTTACCACAAAGCATTGAACACAGTTCGCTGTGCTATATAGTTGGTAGGGAGGACTGTTTAAACTTCCAAAAATGTTTAGAAGTCTTCACTGTTTGGAGTCCTTAGGTGTATAATTGTTTGAGACTGTAAGTCGGTAAGATGATTTTAAGTAACAGTGCTCGCCACAAACTAACTTACAAGATGACAGAGTTGTTGATTGTATATTTGTTGGAAATGTTTAACTGAAGATCAAGAATGTTGGTGGAAATGTTCACTGAAGAGTCGATCAAAGCTCATGAAAGGGGACTTGCCTGGTGGTCCAGTGGGTAAGACTCCAAGCTCCCAGTGCAGGGCCCCAGGTCTGATCCTTGATGGGGGAACTAGATCCTGCACACCGCAACTAAGACCATGCAAAGCAATGAAGACCCAGTGCAACCAAAATTAACAACAAAAAGTATGACTATCCTTAAGGATTCAGAACTTTCCTCTGCTGGTGTTTATGGAAAGAGATAATGTCCAGAAAGGTGTTAGCCAAGGCTGTTCTTGTTCCATTATCAGTTGTAAAAAAGAAATCATTTGATCTGACAAGAGAAGTGACAGGAATGGATTGAGATAAAATATCCAAACATCTGGGATTCTCTCAGAGCTGAGGATCCTTTCCTGGTTTATGAAGAATGCATTTTCTACAAACATCTGGTTTATAACTCCCTTGAATGTTGTAAAGATTAGTCTATGTTAGTAAAGCGCTTTTGAAATAAAAAGTGATATAAAGCAAAAAATAAAATAAAAACAAAATCTGGCTTGAATTCCTTCATTTTGAGAAACTGGTAAGCAGTTTAAAAGATCGCATAGTGTGAATTAGCCAGTCTATTCGAATATTTTGAAGGAAAGCAGTCTTCATTAAGTGACATGATGTAACTGGAAAACAAATTAACTCTACACTATTCTTTTATTTAATAAAAATAAGTGTGCAAATTTTTGATTGTCCATTATTATGGTGGAAATGGACAGGGATATATTTACCACTTGAATGAATTAGGTATCCATAGTAATAGCAGTATATTAGCATGTATCTGGACTTCCCTGGTGGCTCAGATGGAAAAGCGTCTGTCTACAATGCGGGAGACCCGGATTCAATCCCTGAGTCGGGAAGATTCCATGGAGAAGGGAATGGCAATCCACTCCATTACTATTGCCTGGAGAATCCCATGGACAGAGGTATCTACTATATGCAGGAGTGGCTTCCCAGGTGGCGCTAGTTGTCAAGAACCTGCCTATCATTGCGGGAGACATAAGAGATGTGGGTTTGATTCAGAAAGACGCAGGTTTGGGTCAGGAAGATCCCCTGGAGAAGAGCATGGCAACCCACTCCAGTATTCTTGCCTGGAGAATCCCATAGACAGAGGAGCCTGGTGGTCTTCAGACCATGGGGTCTCAGAAAGCCGGACACGACTGAAGTGACTTAGCAGGCACACAGACACTGATGAAGGAAGGCGATAGGTCAGATTCAAAACTGAGGCTGGGGAAAGCTGGGCTGAGACACCAAGGGGGCCTTCCAGAGCCTCTCAACTTTTCCTTTATTTATTTATTGGAGTATAGTTGATTTACAAAGCTGTGTTTGTTTCTGTGGTTCAACAAAGTGAATCAGTCATACACATATATACAGGCACATTTTTTTTTGATTCTTTTCCCATACAGGTCGTTACAGAGTATTGAGTAGAGTTCCCTGTGCTCTACAGTAGGCCCTGTTAACTACCTATTTTATATATAGCAGTGTGTATACGTGGAGAAGGCAATGGCACCCCACTCCAGTACTCTTGCCTGGAAAATCCCATGGACGGAGGAGCCTGGTAGGCTGCAGTCCATGGGGTCGCTAACAGTCGGACACGACTGAGTGACTTCCCTTTCACTTTTCACTTTCATGCATTGGAGAAGGAAATGGCAACCCACTCCAGTGTTCTTGCCTGGAGAATCCCAGGGACGGGGGAGCCTGGTGGGCTGCCGTCTATGGGGTCACACAGGGTCGGACACGGCTGAAGCGACTTAGCAGCAGCAGCAGTGTGTACACGACAGTCCTAATCCCCCAATTTATCCCTCCCTGTTCCCCCTCCACGTAATCATAGGTTCATTTTCTACATCTGTCACTCTATTTCTGTCTTATAAATAAATGCACTATTTTCACTATTTTTTTAGATTCCACGTGTAAGCAATATCATATGATGTTTGTCTTTCTCAGCCTTCCCTTTAAATGAAATAATCCCCACAGCAGAAGGGCGCATGTGCCTGTGTGTATGGGGCACGAAAAGCTGCCACCCCAGGGAGCAAAGAGGCCCAGACCAAGAACACGAGCTGAGCAGAGCCTACAAAGGGCAGGCCAAGAGCAAACCCAGGCTGTTCTCACCCTTCAGGGACATCTGAGCAGGAGAGGAGATTTGTTTAAGGTAGGACTAAAACTAGAAGTTGTAAACATCCTCTCTGCTTCTCTGAGAGCATAGGGGGACAGCGGAACACAGAGCAGAGAATAAGCCGCAAATGAGGGGCAGAGGAGAATTTCCTGGATAACAGGTGGCCCCTGCAGGCTCTTGCTGCCGGAGGAAACACTTGCGTTCTGCTCGACACGTAGGCTTACTGGCCCATGACAGAAATACAGCTGACAGAGATTCTGCTCTTAAAGGAGCACTTTGGGCAACTGCAGGTGGAAAAAGAAAATTAATGAAACGTCTTCGTGCAAGGAAATAACCATTTTGATGATGACAAGCACGGACGAGGAATGGCATGAAGCCTGGTCAGGGATTACTTAATGAAAACATCCAGGGCGAGAAAAGAAGAGGCTGCCAGGTCACAGACATGGTGACCTCAGTGTGATCCTCCCCAAGGAGGGATTTAAAGTTAACCCCAGAACCGTTTGGGATATTTTTGTATGTTTAGTACCTATACATTTTGATTGGGTCAACTATTTGTGTCAACCATTGGGTTAAGTATTTGGTTACCTCTATATTGTTAGTTGCCAGAGTACGAACTCAATCAATCTCAACTTATTTGGGGGGGTGGGGGGATGTCTTTATAAAAGAACTGATTAAAAAAAAAAAAAAAAACCTTGAGGCTTTGTTAAAGAAAGAAAACTGATCTCCCCAATGCCAATTTTAATGCAATCAAGGTTCCAGAGTCAACAGGCCAGGTCAGCAGTATCCCTTAGACTCTATGCGGTCCACAACTTTTTGGCACCAGGGACCAGTTTCGTGAAAGACAATTTTTCCATGAATGGGAGTGAGGGGATGGTTTCAGGATGATTCAAGCACGTTCATTTATTGCGCATTTTGTTTCTGTCATTATATCAGCTCCACCTCAGATCCTCTGGCATTAGATCCCAGAGGTTGGAGACCCCTCCCCTAGGGAACAGGAGTAGGAGGGCCTTGTTCCTGTCAAGATGAGCTTTACTCCACACTTGTAGGACTGGATGTTAATGGAGCGAGTGCTTCTGATCCTAAAGAGAGGGGTTGAAGAAGTAAGGAAAAGGACCAATGGCAGGTTCTTACTTTGCCACCTCCCTAACTTTCATCTTTTATCTTTTCAAAGACTGTTTGTTCCCCAGGTTGCAGCCTCTCCAGACCACTGGTCGCTGCTGCTGGGGATGCTCTGAAGCTGTTGCCATTCATTCCGAGGACAGGTGACCGAGGTGAGAGTCAGGACACCGGGCTGGACTTCATGGTCTGTCCTAGCAACCAGCTGAGTGGCCCTGCACGAGCCTCCTGATTGGTTCACATCACTCCGTGTCTAGTCCTGCAGACAACATTCTCCCCCTCAGACCCAGAACCTTCTCTGGCTTGACTCTACCCACCCTCGCTTTCTGTGGCTCCTCGACTCCTAAAGTCACGCAGAGATCCTCCTGGTGGGCCCGTTTACAAGAAAGTCTCTCTCAGCTGCAAAGGACCTGAGACGTTTCTCTGCTCCACGTGTGTTCCCTCCCCCCATACCTGCCTATCCAAGTCCAGTGGCTCTGAGGCCAAGTCAAAGCCTGAGCTCACACGGAGCCCCCTCAGAACCTCTCAGCATCATTTCCTCTGTCCTCGAGAGTGATTCATGCGTCTCTCCTGCCTCTCCTGGGTTGTGGCTCCTCAAAGGGGAGGTCGACTGCTCTGTGTCACAGCCCATAAGAGTTTGCTTTGTTGAGTCTACTGAACTGCTTTGAACGAAATCATTCTAAACTTTTATTAAACAATATCACTGGGATACATGTAAAAGAACTTCTGTTTAGGTTATTTAATATATTTACAGCTCATTCTGTTTAGTGTTTTAAAAAAGTTCTTTGTTGAAAGCCCTACTGTATAGCACAACAAACCATACTCAATAGTGCAATAACTTATAAGGGGAAAGAATTTGAAATAGTATATATGTGTGTGTGTGTGTATGTATACATATACATATATATATATAACTGAATCACTTTGCTATATGCTCGAAACTAACACAATGTTGTAAATCAACTATGGAAAGTGGCAGTGAAGTCTCTCAGTCGTGTCCAACTCTTTGCAACCCCATGGACTGTAGTCTACCAGGCTCCTCTGTCCATGGGATTTTCCAGGCAAGAGTACTGGAGTGGGTTGCCATTTCCTTCTCCAGGAGAGCTTCCTAACCCAGGGAATGAACCCGGGTCTCCCGCAGGCAGACACTTTACCCTCTGAGCCAGTAGGGAAGCCCCGATACTTCAATAAAGATTCCTTTGAGGTATAATTCACATACGATACAATTCACCTATTTAAAGTGTCCAATTCAGTGTTTTTAGTATATTTACAGGGTTGTTCTCTCATCCCCACCATCTAATTTTAGAACAGTTTTATCTCTCCAAGAAGAAACCCTGTGCCTATTAACTATCACTCCCACTCCCTTCTTCCTCCAGCCCCTGGCTACTGCTAATCAACATTCTGTCTCTATAGATTTTCCTATCCTGGACATTTTACTTGTATGGAATGATAAAATATGTGGTGCTTTGTGATCTAGTCTTATGTCATTGAAACATTCAGAGGCTTTCCTTTTCAAGAAGATAGGCAAAAAAAAGAAATAAAGATTGGCTCCTTTAAATAAACCTCAGGCAAGATCCACCCTGGAAGGGAGAAATCATCAATCAGGCAGGAGGAACACTGAATGACCTTTTTAAGGCTATTCATATTTTGCAGCACATAGCAACACCATCACACCCATAAACGACTCTTACTGCAGGGGAAGACACTTCTGTTGCTGCTGTTGTTGTTGTTCAGTCGCTAAGTCATGTCTAGCTCTTGGTGAGCCCATGGACTGCAGCATGACTGGCTTCCCTATCCTTCATCATCTCCCAGAATTTGTTCAAAGTCCTGTCCATTGAGTGAGTGATGCTACCTAACCATCTCATCCTCTGTCGTCCCCTTCTCCTTTTGCCTTCAATCTTTCTCAGAATCAGAGTCTTTTCCAATGAGTCTGCTCTTCACATCCAGTGGCCAAAGTATGGGAGCTTAGGCTTCAGCAATAGTCCTTCCAATGAATAATCAGGTTGATTTTCTTTTGGATTGACAGGTTTGATCTCCTTGCAGTCCAAGGGACTCTCAAGAGTCCTCCAGCACCACAATTTGAAAGTATCAATTCTTCAGCGCTCAGCCGTCTTTATGGACCAAGTGGAAGACGCTTCAGGCGAATGTAAAGCACATCATGCTGTCCTCTGCCAAGATGGGCTCTCGACTCTGGAGTCTGCAGATCCTCCAGCATACCCTGCCTGGAGCTTTTTTGAAAGGCCAAAAATTTACTATATACCTTTTCACGAATAGGATGATGTGCAGTGTTTCAATAATCAATGAAGTTTCCTCCATCATATTAAAGAAACAAGTATAAACCTTTATTACTAGTTTCATGAATCCCAAGATGTACATGTTCTCACACCTAGAGATTCTTTCAGTTGGGATGTACCTTACAGCGGCTGCAGGCCTTGGGGCAGTGGTGAAGGAGCTGTCTTTGCTGGCACAAGCACAAACCTGTCACAGCTGTTCACGGGGCATCTCAATTGAGAGGTGTGCCTGGTTGTCACTACTGGTGCTGAGTCCCCAGGCCACTTACAATGTCTTCAGAAATTCCCTCTATGATTTGACAGGATCATTCTACATAACCATGGCTCCCGACCACACAGAGGATGACGATACATGAAGAAACACAGATATTGTTGATTGAGGATTAAAAAGTGATTCAGAAGACTCTGTAGGCAAAAAAGTTTTAGGAACACCCTAACCTGCTATTTTTCTTTTTATGTATGCACAAGAATAACATGTGACTTTTAAAAGAAATTTGGGTCTGAGTATGTCTAAAGGAGCATTTCCAAACCGATTTTTTTAAAGCTTGTGTCAGAGTTTAATTAGCAGGTATTTGTTTCTTTCTTAGTGGTACATAAAATGATACATTTTATAATCTGAAATTCTGTTTCATAAATTCCATCTGTTCCTGCTGTGTTAGCCCATTCCATTCCATACCTTTTTGAACAAGAGGAGAGTTTGAGAAATGGGCCGAGTTCTCGGCCAGCCAGCGGGGCTAGAAAAATGAGTCTTATGTAAGGAACTTTGGAGGTGGCTTCTCATGCCCCCGTGCTTATACACAGAACAACAAACACAAAAATCCTGCTAGGGACATGCGAGCCAGGATACACAAGATCCAAGTGGGCTTTTAGTTTTCAGAGTGCTGGCCGGCAGCCTGGAGACGCTCTATAAACTCCCGGAATCCTCCAGAGGATTGCAGAAGTCCATAAACTACAGGCTGACATCATCCTTGTCTGGGCAAAGACAGGCCAGCCGCCACCCAAGCACAGCCTTTCAGAATCTCTAATGAATTAATCACCGTAAAGCAGAGCGGGAGAGGAACCAGCTCATGCTGACACCCCTCCTCAGCCCGGGTTCCACCTCCCAGCCACCAATTAACTTCACAGTCGCATCTGCCTCTCCTGCCAAGCTCTCCCATGAAGGAATTTATCACCTTCTGTTCTGCTTTTCTTCCTAAATGTGATTCAGAAACCAACAGTATCATTTAAAAAGGCACTTTCAGCCAATCCAATTATGCTCCCAAGCACCTTTCCATGGAACAAGAGAGCTCTTCTGAGGTTCCTTTTGTGGCCTTATTAACGATGCTGGCGCAGAAGCTCACTGCTAACTGGGGCCAAGGATAATAAGAAACACTTGTTCTGTGCTGGGCACTGTTCTGAGGGCTTTGTACATGTTACCTCATCTAATTCTCACGAGGACCCTGTGAGGCAAGGACACATGTCACGGATGAGGAAACCGAGGCAGCCAGCTCCAGACAGAAGAGATGAGGGTTGAGCCCAGGCAAGAGGCTCCAGAGTCCATGCTGCTTCTTTTCCTGTATTTGGCTGTGCCTTGTGGCATGTGGGATCTTAGTTCCCTGGGCAGGGATCGAACCTGTGCCCCCTGCATTGAAAGTCCCCAGGGAAGTCCCCAAAGTCCACGCTTCTGAAACATAATCAAATTCCTCTCTTTGTCTTTTTGTAAGCAAAGAATGGGAAGCTTTGCTGGTCCTGTGGTTTTCACACCTTTAAAATCTGTCTTCCTTAGAACTCAATATATAAAGGACACAATCAGAGATGCCCTGCTTGAAAGGGAGGCAAGGCCCTGTAGGCACTGGCCCAGTCTGGCCTGCCTCCAACCCCTGAGGTGGCCTGGGGCATTTCCTGGGACCCCAGGGCTTCTGGAAAACCTCGACCTCAAGGCCTCTATTATGGACAAGTTACCCAAGATCTCAGGGGAGACGCTCCCTGCCCCAGGCGGCGGAGCGTGTCTCAGGCAGACGGTGGGCCAGCGCTGCGCTCCTGCCCGGCTCCCCGCTTGCTGGCCCCCGCAGCGAGCTGCCTCCGCCTGTCGGTTAGCGCTGGCCTTGCTGCACTTAATGAGGACAAACAGATGTGCTCATCGAGGAGAGTTCAAGTGTGAGTGATGTGGTCATCCTGCTCCTGCTTAGCAATCCTTTCTCTGGAAAGATCTGGGGCAGATGCTGAGAGACTTAAACATGAACTCCCAGATAGCAGTGGCGGGCTTGAAGGGCAGTAACCCAGAGCAGGGCAGTACCCCAGAGCAAGGCGGTATCCCAGAGCAGGGCGGTACCCCAGAGCAGGCCGGCAGGATCACTCTGCTCTGCACTTCATCTCAATTGGTCTCATCTTCAGCGAATATTTTTCTTAGAATAAGTGGTTTGTGTGTGTGTTTTTTTAAGAGTTTTTGATGTGGACCAGTTTTCTAGTCTTTAATGAATTCGTACAGTACTGCTTCTATTTCATGTTTTGATTTATTTGGCCACAAGGCGTGTGTGATCTTAGCTCCCTGATCAGGGATTAGACCTGTTCTCCTTGAAGTGGAAGGCGAAGTCTTAACCACTGGACCGCCAGGGAAGTCCCTTCAAGGGAATTTCATCCCAGATGTTGCTTGGAAGTCTAGCCTTCTGACCTATCCCTAATAAGATGTTAATGCTAAAGTCACTTCAGTCGTATCCAACTCTGTGCAACCCCATGGACTGTAGCCTGTCAGGCTTCTCTGTCCACGGGATTCTCTAGGCAAGAACACTGTAGTGGGTTGCCAGGGGATCGCCCCAACCCAGGGATCAAACCCCTGTCTCTTGTGTCTCATGCACTGGCAGGTGGGTTCTTGGCCACCTGCAAAGTCTCTAGTAAGATGGGGGACAGAAATCCAAAACCACCAGAGACGCTGTGAAGGACTCATTCACGTTGATAGTATCTCCTTTTCTGGGAGTGTAAATCCTCAACTTCTTCTGTATGGATCACTTTGTATTTGCAGAGAGCCCACAAAGCATCATTGTTTTTGAAAGTGTTGCTGCTTGAAAATGAATCTGTGTCCTTTCCTTGAAAATAAATCTGGTCTTTCCTTCACAGCAGGCACTATCAAGACCTTTCCCGAGGGCTCAACCCAGACAGATGGAATCATTGGCCATGAAGTAGTAGTAACACACAATTACCACTCTGTATTTTTAAGTTCATAGAGGAATGATTCTTTGATTGCAACACTTTCCTTTGTGTTAACTGAACATTTGCCTCCTGACCTGGTCATATAACAATTTTTTCAGAACTCTGATCATGTGCATAAAAGAGGCAGCCCTGTACCCCTTTCTGGCTCTCTCTGATACTGTTTCGATAACTTCTGTTGTGTAATACATTTACATGAGTGAGGGAAAGGTGCTCAGTAGTGTCCAACTCTTTGCAAAGCCATGGAATGTAGCCTGCCAGGCTCTGCTGTCCATGGAGTTCTCCACCCAAGAATACTGGAGTGGGTAGCCATTCCCTTCTCCAGTGGATCTTCCTGATCCAGGGATGGAACTCTGGTTTCCCACATTGTGTAGGATAGAATTTAAAAGAAAAAAAAGAAATTCGGTTTTTGCTCCACGCTGCTGCTATGTCACTTCAGTTGTGTCCGACTCTGTGTGACCCCATAGACGGCAGCCCACCAGGCTCCCCCGTCCCTGGGATTCTCCAGGCAAGAACACTGGAGTGGGCTGCCATTTCCTTCTCCAATGTATGAAAGTGAAAAGTGAAAGTGAAGTCGCTCAGTCGTGTCCGACTCCTAACGACCCCATGGACTGCAGCCCACCAGGCTCCTCCATCCATGGGATTTTTCAGGCAAGAGTACTGGAGTGGGGTGCCATTGCCTTCTTACAGATTTTAAAAGTTATATTTTCCTCTTTGTGAATGAATACATTATGTTTGCTGCTGCTGCTAAGTCGCTTCAGTCGTGTCTGACTCTGTACGACCCCAGAGATGGCAGCCCACCAGGCTCCCCCGTCCCTGGGACTGTCAGTCAGATGCAATCACAGTATTACCTTCTGCAACTTCAGGCATCTTCGGATATGTCTGTCTTCATCTTTTTTATCCTTGGCCAAATTATTTACACTCACACTTAATTCTCTCTGGAAAGAATGCCGTATTAATCATTAAGAAATATGAATTCCCTCTCACTCTGGCTTGAGATTGGGGAGCTTTGAGCCATAGCTTGGAAAACTGTGGGCAAAGTGAGCTGCTCAGTCCTGAAAGACATGGTAATATAGGAGGACAATCCCTCGACTTCATGTCGAGGTGGCTCTCTTCTTGGCCCTTGCTCAAACCTTGAGTCAGTAGTCCAGAGCTGAGAACAGCAGTGAGTAAACATCTTTTGTCTGAGTGCAATCAAGTGTAAAAGGAAAAAAAAAAAAATACCATCCTTCATAAGATATTCTCCTAACAATAAATACTATTAGAATTGCCTCATTTCTTCCAATCATTCTTAATGCAATAGCTCTTAAGTGGAGCATTTTCAACATACAGATGTACAGTTTCCACTTAAGACCTACTAGGTCAGAATCTTTTGGGATGTGACCAAGCAATATGTCAAAAAAGCTTCACAATTTTTTTTGTTGTTGTTGTTCTGCATACCTAATTGGCTAAGAATGGCTTTTTTCAAATGGTTTATTTTTGAATTGCAATTTTAAAATTTCACATGGTGACTATAACACTGCTGTGTGATACGTAGGAAAACTGTTAAGAGAGTAAACCCCAAGTCATCACAAGGAGAAATTTTTCCCTTTCTGCTTCTTTCTTTCTGTTGCATCTATATGAGAAGATGGATGTTAGCCAAACCTATGGTGGCAATCGTTTTGCAATATATGTAAATCAAACCATCATGCTGTATGCCTTAAACTTCATACGGTAATGCATGGCAATTTATTTCTCAATAAAACTGGAAAAAGTTTAAAGCCAAATTTAAAGTTCCAAGAGGAATGTTTTACAATGTTTTATTGATTTCACTAATGGCAAAATTAATTTGGCTGGTTAAAATTGCACAATTCCAAAGGATGATTTGAAGGGTAAAGTTGACAGCAAATGATACTTGAGGGAAGGCGATGAAAAGTTGGGGACTTCACTAAGTTTCAGTTTGAAGGCAGCACTGTCGGTGGGGGTTAAAAACTCTTAGTACCTGCTGCTGGCTGTGTGCAGTGACTTGGTCCCAAGCCAGCAGCAGACAGGTGGAGAGGCCTCTCCATCACCAAATACTGACATGGCCAGGTCACCAGCGGCAGTCTTGAGTGTGGAGGCCAAGCCCTGGGCAGGCTCAGCAGGGCCTCTGCCCTGTGGGAGGTCCTCTTTCCTGGGGAGGACCTCTGAAGCCTTGGGGCCTGCCAACTGTCCATGGTGGGGACCTCCCAAAGCTGCTGTCCCCGGAGTATGAGTGGTGCAAGGATGAGAAGTGGTTCAGCAAAGTATAAAAGGTAGGCTGGGCTGTACCAGATTGAGGGTAATATACTGTAATTTCATGTCTATGAAGTCATTTCACACAAAGAGCATCTTCTCCTGGGGGAAACGATACCCTTTCAAAATGGCAAAGCCTAAAATAAGAAGGACTCACAATAGGCTAAATTTACTTTGAGGTATGGTTTTCTTTAACCAGAGATGCAGAGGCCCATCGTGAGTAGCTTGTAAAATCCACCACCGTGAGCTTTCATGCACCGGCTCTGCTGATTGTACAAATACATAGTAATGCAGCTGCCTCTCCAGGGGCAGGCTTCAGCCTGACGTTTGCACAACCAGCAGAAACAATTTCTTGCAGGAGATAGACTTCCATTGTTTAACAATATGCCTTCCAAGGGAGCTGCACCCTCAGCCACACACAACGTGGCTGCCCTCCGCCTGGCTGCCTCCCTTCAAATTAATAGGCAGCTAGCAGATAATCAATGCCTTTTATACAAGATGGCAGAGGAGATTCTGTAGGTCTCTGTATTGGGAATATTTATCGTGTGAGGCAGACATGAGCATTAAAAAAAATGTTGGTTTTTCTTGATTATCAAAGTAAATCATGTTTAATACAGAAATGTTGAAAAATAGGAAACCTTGAAAAAGAAAGAATCATTTTAATCCATTCAAAGATAGCCATTTTAGTGTACTCTGCAGCCTCTTACACAACTAGCGTCACAGGCTGTCCGCAATCAGTAGCCTGCCTGCTGTCTCATCTAGTAGTATACTGTGAGTGCTGAATGTTTGTGTGTGAAAGTGGCTCAGCCGTGTCTGACTCTTTGTGATCCCATGGATATCAGCCCATGGAATTCTCCAGGCCAGAATACTGGAGTGGGGAGCCTTGCCCTTCTCCAGGGGATCTTTCTAACCCAGGAACCAAACTGGGGTCTCTGCATCGCAGGCAGATTCTTTACCAGCTAAGCTAGAAGCTCGATATAAGCTATAAGCTCCTTTTTTGTGTGACGATGAAAGATTTTTCAGTGAATCTCCTATGTAATTTTTAGTCTACTTTCTGATTATTTCCTTCAGGTAGATTCCTAGAAGTGGAACTTCTAGATCACAAGATAGAAATGAACATCATGGCATTTAAACAAATGTTTTCTGCGTAACTTGGAAGACACACCACTGCATTTACTGGTTGTGTGCAGTGGTTTCTGGATCAGGGAAAAAACACCTGTCATCAGTTTTTCTCATTCAACATTTTTTTGACATTGGGTTAGGGTTAGTTTGGGCTTGCCTCGTAGCTCAGTTGGTAAGGAACCCTGTAGTGCAGGAGACCTGGGTTAAATCCCAGGCTCGGGAAGATCCCCTGGAGAAGGAAATGGCAACCCACTCCATTATTCTTGCCTGGAGAATCCCGTGGACAGAGGAGCCTGGCGGGCTACAGCCCATGGGATCGCAAGAGTCGGACATGACCTAGCAACTAAACTACTACTAGGGTTAGGTTAGGCTTAGGGGCTTCCCAAGTGGCTCTAGTGGAAAAGAACCTGCCTGTCAATGCAGGAGACATGAGACGTGGGTTCGATCCCTGGGATGGGAAAATCCCCTTGGGGAGAGCATGGCAACCCACTCCAGTATTCTTACCTGGAGGATCCCCATCGACAGACTCTACAGTCCATAGGGTCACAGAGTCAGACACAATGAAGTGACTTAGTGCGCACAGCACAGGCGGGTTGCTGCTTCCTCTAGAGGAGAGTTGACTGAGTGACAGGACCCAGCTAACTAGCTTCCTTTAAGGTTGCAGACTTCTCATCCCACCAACAAGGTCTCTTGGTGTATGCATTCTAGTAGGATTCAAAATGAGTCTGGCCACAACTGGAGGGTGAAAGAAGAAGGTATTTGCATCTTTATCTCCTTGTCTGCTTCTTGAAGAATTGCTATGGGTTGGCTGCATCCTTTTAAAAATTTTTATCTGCATTTTTTAAACTCTGATTAAAAAAAAAAAAACACATACCATTTACATTTTTAACTATTTGTAGTTGTAAAATTCAGTGATATTAAGTGCATTCACGGTGTACCATCACTATTATAAATTTCAAGAACTTGTTCATCAAACACAAATTCCATGCTCATTAAGCAATAACTTTTCATCATACCCTCCCCCTGGTAACCTTTATTCTACTTTTCGTATCAATGAGTTTGCTTCCTTTAGGTATGTCTTATAAGGGGACTCATCCGGCGTTTGTCCTTCTGTGTCTGGGTTATCTCACGTTCTCACGCAGCAAAGTGTCTTCAAGGTTCATGTATACCATGGCATGTACTGGAATTTCACTCCTTTTTTAGAGTTCAACACTATTCCATTGTCTGGCTATCCTGCATTTTATTGACCCACTCATCTGTTGTTGGGCATGTGAGTTGTTTCTGCCTTTTGGCTGCTGTGAATAATGCTGCTATGGACATGGCTCTGCACTGTATGCATCCTTTCTGAAGGCTACAAATCCTTTCTGGTGGTCCTGTCCATAGAGCTACCCTTTGCTCCAGTAACAGTCTCTCTTCCTCACCCTCTAGGATTCCTGCTGTTGCTAGACTTGGGTTCTGCGTCACGTCTTGTTGGCTTCCCTACACCCTACTCATGTTTTGGTAATTCTTCTCTTTATTAATTTTTCTTCAAATTACTCAGTTTGAGTGTGACATCTATTCCCTGCCAGATTTGACTTTCACTAAATGTAGAACTGAACTGAAGTGAAATGTGGAAAATTCTGAAAGAGATGGGCTACCTTGACCTGCCTCTTGAGGAACCTGTATGCAAGTTAGGAAGCAACAGTTAGAACTGGACATGGAACAACAGACTGGTTTCAAAAAGAAAAGGAGTACGTCAAGGCTGTATATTGTCACCCTGCTTATTTAACTTCTATGCAGAGTACATCATGAGAAACACTGGGCTGCCTGAAGCACAGGCTGGAATCAAGATTGCTGGGAGAAATATCAATAACCTCAGAGATGCAGATGACACCACCCTTATGACAGAAAGTGAAGAGGAACTAAAGAGCCTCTTGATGAATGTGAAAGAGGAGAGTGAAAATGTTGATTAAAGCTCAACATTCAGAAAACTAAGATCATGGCATCCAGACCCATCACTTCATGGCAAATAGATGGGGAAACAGTGGAAACAGTGGCTGACTTTATTTTTCTGGGCTCCAAAATCACTGCAGATGGCAATTGCAGCCATGAAATTAAAAGACGCTTACTCCTTGGAAGGAAAGTTATGACCAACCTAGACAGCATATTAAAAAGCAGAGACATTACTTTGCCAACAAAGGTCTGTCTAATCAAGACTATGGTTTTTCCAGTGGTCATGTATGGATGTGAGAGTTGGACTATAAAGAAAGCTGAGCGTGGAAGAATTGATGCTTTTGAACTGTGGTGTTGGAGAAGACTCTTGAAAGTCCCTTGGACTGCAAGGAGATCCAACCAGTCCATCCTAAAGGAGATCAGTCCTGGGTGTTCACTGGAAGAACTGATGTTGAGGCTGAAGCTCCAATACTTTGGCCACCTGATGCAAAGAACTGACTCATTGGAAAAGACCCTGATGCTGGGAGGGAGTGGGGACAGGAGGAGAAGGGGACGACAGAGGATGAGATGGTTGGATGGCATCATCGAGTCGATGGACATGGGTTTGGGTGGACTCCGAGAGTTGGTGATGGACTGGGAGCCCTGGCGTGCTGCAGTCCATGGGGTCGCAAAGAGTTGGACACGACTGAGTGACTCAGCTGAACTGAACTGAAACTTTTACTACAAACTGTCTCCACTTTAGTCCTGAAACAACTGAATACCTCTCAATGAATACTTGGGCCTATGGCCACTAGCTACTGACAAGTCCATGGACATTTAAAACTGCACAGATGACCAGGCTCCACTCCACTTCGGTTGATTCAAAAAAACCTAACCCTTGTTGTTCATTCACAAAGTCGTGTCCAACTCTTTGTGACCCCATGAACTGCAGCACTCCAGGCTTCCCTGTCTTTCGCTATCTCCTGGAACCTACTCAAACTCACGTCCATTGAGTCGGTGATGCCATCCAACCATCTCACCCTCTGTCATCCCCTTCTCTTGCCTTCAATCAGAGGGCAGCATCAGAGTCCAAAGTACTGGTTCTTCAGCTCCAGAATCTGTCCTTCTAATGAATATTCAGGACTGATTTCCTTTAGGATTGACTGGCTTGATCTCCTTGCAGTCCAAGGGACTCTCAAAAGACTTCTCCAACACCACAGTTTGAAAGCATCAATTCTTCAGTGCTCTTCTTTATGGTCCAACTCTCATATCCATACATGACTACTGGGAAAACTATCACTTTTACCAGATGGACCTTTGTCAGCAAAGTGAGGTCTCTACTTTTTAAATGCTGTCTAGGTTTGTCATAGCTTCTTTTCCAAAGAGCAAGTGTCTTTTAATTTTGTGGCTGGATGGCAGTCACCATCCATAGTGATTTTGGAGCCCAAGAAAATAAAATCTGTCACTGTTTTCACTTTTTCCCCATCTATTTGCCATGAAGTGATGGGACTGAATGCCATGATCTTTGTTTTGTGAATGTTGAGTTTTAAGCCAGCTTTTTCCACTTTCCTCTTTCACCTTCATCGAGAGGCTCTTTAGTTCCTCTTCACTTTCTGCCATTAAAGTGGTATCATCTGCATATCCAAGGTTGTTGATATTTCTAATGGCAATCTTGATTCCAGCTTGTGATTCATCCAGCCCAGCATTTCTCATGATGTACTTTGCACAGAAGTTAAATAAGCAGGATGACAATATACAGCCTTGTCGTACTCCTTTTCCAGTTCTGAACCAGTCCATTGTTCCATATCTGGTTCTAACTGTTGCTTCTTGACCTGCATACAGATTTCTCAGGAGGCAGGTAAGGTGGCCTGGTATTGCCATCGTTGAGAATTTTCCACAGTTTGTTGTGATCCACATAGTCAAAGACTTTGGCATAGTCAATGAAACAGAAGTAGAAAACCTTCATTTTAAAGAAGTATTCCAGTGATTCTAATGTTGTTGGTCCAAAGTCCAACACAAACCTCTGGCAACTGGGTCTCTTGGTTGCAGCCCTGAACCAATGCAGTTCTAGGTCCACTTTAGGAATTTGGACGAACATTTTTTGCCTAAAATAACTAAAGTATACTGAAATGAAGATATTTGAAAATAAATATCATTTCATTCACATGCACTTTTCTAAATTAACTTTGCTTTGTATTGGGTTGCCTTCCAAATGATCGGCTCTTTAGGAAGGGAGAACAGGGCATGATTTTCATACCCAGAAATTATCTTCAAGCTGCCAGCATCTAGTCCATTTATCTCCAGGCACAATCTCCTTGCACCCTAACCTTTTTATGTTCAAGATAGGACAGCAGTCACAAAAGGCGAAGATTGAGAAGCTGCCAGCAGGCAACCATCATACTTCCAAAAGTTGCTGAATTTGCAATATTTCTCATAGTGTATTTTCTGAGGTATACCAATCCAGCTGTCCCGAACTGTAACATTAAAAGCCACATCACACAGCTATTAATACAACAGCATTACCAGCTTGCCTTGTCCCTCTGGGTAAAAAATGGCTGCAAATTTAAGTGGTGTTCAGAGAGAAGTGAGGACCGAAAGCTAAGAAAAATAGGCCTTATCCTCCCCAATATTGTGCCAAAGACAACTATAAATTCAGAGTATTAGATGTTATGATATATTCTTTGCTTATTATCTTATTTTTATTCTCAGTCCTTTGGGGTGATAGTTTCAGGCAATTCATTTAATTTCCCTTGTTTTCAATTTCTTCATCTACAAAAAGGAGAGAAAATATATTTTGCTGCCCTAGAGAGAATCCAAGATCTCAGCAAATTAAAAACGATTTAGTTTGTGAGTTCCATATTACAAATGAGAAAATGTGGTGCAGAGAGTTCAAATGACAACTTTGAATTCACACTTCTGTGTAACAGCAAGGTTAAGCTTCAAATTCAGGTTTCCTGAACATTTTTGTGTTGTTCTTGTTTGTTTTTGATATCCAAATTCATTTTATTTTTTTATAATGGGTAGTTATTATATTTACAATAAAACTATTTATAAAAATAGTTTCAGAACTAGAGTGCTGATTGAACTTTATGTTGATACAAATAATGTACAAGGATCTCTCTACAGGAGGGCCTTCCCCTTGATCCTACCCAGATGATGGCTTTTTGTTTGTTTTGTATTGTTTATTAACGTATGAAAGTAAATTTCAGCTCTACTTTATAAAAAAAATTTGGTCTCAAAGCTAAATGCCTGATTTCTTTTGCCTAAATGAATACAGGATCAATTTTTTTTTCTGCCCAAATTGATCCTTTTTAAAAAGCATGATCCAGAGAAGGGAAAGAGGAAATCTATAAGGATGACGTGGTTAAGATCATCTTTTGGGTAGCTTTTGGCAAAATTAAGAGCCTTTTTAAGTTCAGAAACTTGATGGCAAGACCTTCTGGTTCTTATGTTAGTAGATGGGCTAAAATGAAGCCAGCCAGAGGTTCAGAGGAATATAATTAGGTATAAAATAGAAGGAAAACAAGAGAGAAAGCAAGCAAAGAACGGCTGCTGTGAGCACTAGCTTTCCCTGGGGCTGGGGAGACAGTAGGGGTGTGGCTGATGTGGTTAGTGCAGCCAGTCAACCCTGAGGTTTTAAAAGATGAAAACTTCCATCCTGAAGTGAGCTGGACAGGAGTGAGGTGCAAGGGAGGTGTGAAAAACACCGGGGCGGCCCTGCGGCATTTGGTTCAGGTCAAACACCAAAAGTATCAGTAGCCTGCAGTCCTGAGCACGGCACAGGCCGCCAAATGCGAACACTCCGCAGGGCTGAAAAGCACCCCTTCTGGGGACTGACGACTTTTCCCAAACTTACCTGCAAACTTTTTTTCTCCTTCATCTTTTTTTTTAATTTTAATTTTTTGGCCATGACATGAAGCATATGTGATCTTAGTTCCTCAACCAGGGATCAAACCCACCTCCCTTGCTTTGGGAGTACAGAGTCTTAACCATCGGACCAGCAGAGACATTCTCCCACCTTCTTCGTTGTTTTCTTTTTCTTCTTTTTTTTTTTTTTGCTGTTGTTCATCATGGTGTTTTGTGGGGGGTTTTTTGCATCAACTTTTATTTTTATTTATTTATTGGCCACATCTAGCAGCATTCAGGATCTTAGTCCCCAACCAGGAATTGAACTTGTGTCCCTTGCAGTGGAAACAGAGTCCTAACCACTGGACCACCAGGGAAGTCCCTCGCCTTCATCTTTAAGATAAGAAGTTGAATCACTAAGTTTCCTTCCTTAACTTAAAACCCAATAACCTTCATTTCCTAAGCATCTTTCTAGATTCTGCTAGAGGCTGCCCTATAACTGAGTCAGTTGCTTTCCTTGAGTATGAACTGTTGATAAATTGAGATTCTAATGTTTAATATTTCAGTGTGATAACATTTGGAAAAATCTTATTTGTCTTTTGAAGAGCTTGATCTTCAAACTACTATCATGATCAGTATAGCAAGTTGCTTTTTTGAACCAGAAGTGATTTAGAAAATAGATAACTTCATTTTCAGCACATAACATACAGCTCCTGTTTATGTCAAAATCAGAAATTGGTTTCTACTGGGGGAGGAACAAAACCCCCCCTTTCACATCAGGCAGTGGTTTAAGAAAGTGTTCTGCAGATTTTCCCGAAGCAAAAACCATACTTTCACTTTTGCAGTGTGCGCAGCCTTTGACCAGCACCGAGCCGTCACTAAATTTGCAGTAATTTTCAAACGTGCCACACCCTGGCATCGAGTTAATAACTAGAGTCATTGGCACAGGCAGAAATCAGATGCCGGTTTTTGGCAGAAGGAACCAAATGAAATATAGCAGTTAGGGTCAGGACAGCTTCCGAGAAGCCAAGGATAATTTTCACTGCAGTCTTGCTGTCAGTTTCACCTGAGTGAGCAAAGTCGCCCAGTCGTGTCTGACTCCTTGCGACCCCATGGGCTGTAGCCTACGAGGCTCCTCTGTCCATGGGATTTTCCAGGCAATAGTCCTGGAGTGGATTGCCAGTTCCTTCTCCAGAGGATCTTCCCAACCCTGGGATGGAATGCGGGTCTCCCGCATTGTAGACAGATGCTTTACCATCTGAGCCACCAGGGAACTCAAGGAATACCTGCAACAAGAAATAAACATTCCTTATGTGCTAAGTTGCTTCAGTCGTGTCCAACTCTTTGCAACTCTGTAGACCATAGCGCTCCAGACTCCTCTGTCCGTGGGATTCTCCAGGCTAAAATCCTGGAGTGGGTTGCCATTTCCTCCTCCAGGGGATCTTCCCCACCCAGGGATCGAGCCTGGGTCTCCTGCATCTCCTGCATTGACAGGTGGGTTCTTTACCAGTAGCACCACCTGGGAAGCCCAATGTTCCTTATACTCCCCAGTAAACTTAGCTCCTTTCATCTTCTTTCTTTAAAGGAATGTCGTTTTGATTATAGCAGAGAGTAAATGGCTAGTAGAGTAAGAGTGTGTCTGTGTTGACAGGTTACAGGGTCAGGAGGTGACAGTCCCAACGGCCAGAACCTGCCCCCTCTGATGTACAGAGGATGTTTGATGCTGGGTTTACTGTGTTGTGTCAGGACAGGGGTCTTGTTGAGAAGCATGAGGTAAGACTCTATCCTGGGGGGGAAGGAGAGGACTTTTCTTGGCATGGGTGGGGAGGGGAATTGGTCATTGCCAGGGAAGGAGGCTGGTCCTCAGGAAGGAGCCAGAAGTGGGAGGACAGCGTGGACAGACAGGAAGGGCAGCCCCTTCTTCTCATGAGACATGTTGAGACATATTCAGACATTTAGACATATTCTGCAGCCCCACCCCTCTAGGGGAGGGAGTGAGGCGGCTTCCACTGTAGGGGCCACCTGGGCGCAGGGGGGTGAGGCTTGTTCTGGGAGCCAGCAGATCCTGAATCACTCTCTGCAGCTTCCATTTAGGCTTAATTTTAGCTCACTCATGGCTGTGGCTGTAGGAGATTACAGAGAGCTTCATGTGTCTTCTGGGTCAAGGGGGAGTTGTACACGATGAGGGGGTGCTCTGCTCTCAAGTGGGACAGTCCCAAAGGGCTGGTGGGTGTGGGAAGGAGAAGGCGGCATGTGGTCACCAGCCCCAGTGGCACTTTTTCCTCTGCTGCCCATTTGGAAGTAGTTTATCCCATATTACGCATGGGACTCTTGAGTCGGACTCTGTGGATTTACGTCTTCCTCTGTCACTCATTGGTCATTGACTTTGGGCAGGTTAGCCGCTCTGGGCCTCAGTTTCATTGTCTATGAAAGGGGCATGCAACAGGTTAGTTGTAAGGATTAAATGAGCTTATTGGATAACGTGTAAATGCTACTTCAGTGTTCACTTTTCTTTTAAGATTAAGGATGCTGGTGGATTTCCTCACAACAGGGTCCTCAGGATCACGGGTGAAATGAGCAAGTGCCTGCAGAAGGCAAGACCAAGGAGAAAAGGAGGCTGGAAAGACGAGCAGAGAAGAGGACGACGTGGCCACCACATGGCAATGAACAGGAAATGGTGTAAAAAGACGACTGCACTGTCACCTCCAGGAGAAATTGTCATGGCATGCCTGCTTCTGCCCAACCTGGAAAGCACAGAGGTGAGATCTCAGCCTAGACTCAGGATCCTTGATGGTGACAAAAGGAGTTGATTCAAAGAAATCAACCCCCCATGAGATGAAAATTTTTCATATTTTATAGGACAGACTCTAAGGATATTTGGTGCCACGTCTCATGGAGGAGCTGACGAAAGCCTCGGTCACAAGGAGAGCCCACTGGGCTCTGGTCTGCTGGCTGCTTCTCATGACGTGTAAGGTCTGAGGGTCCCCCATGGGCTTAGTTTCCTAGGGCTGCCATACAAATGCCCACAGACTGAGTGTGTTCACACACAACTCTGGAGGTTGGAAGTCCCAAATCAAAGGTGGCCAGGAGGTAAGAGCTGAAGCGCAGGATGAGTAACCCCTCCGAGCGTCCAGCTGCCAATGGGGCTTTCCGCAGGGCCCGAGTGTGCCTGCCCCAGGTGTCTCTGGTGAGGGCAGGATTTGCACAGAGCAACCTAAGAGCAAATGCTGCCGGGCGTGTGTTGCATAAGAAATCGTACCCTCATCTGTCTGTGCAGCCTCTCCACACCAGACTGCTTCAGCCTCCACCGGGGAATTGCAGCTCCTCGGGGCACCACCGAGAGGAAGCACAGGTCCTCTGCCCGCGGACACAGCCCAGCTCCCGGCAGGAAGTATGGCCTGTTATCAGATGCAGCTGAGCAGGAGATTCCAAGCCACTTTATTTTCAAACAGGCAAGAGCAAATCAGCGGCCCCTCCTTTTCATCTGGCTGGCATTTGCTTCCCGCCGCAGCACTAAGCAACGGCTTCGCCCCTTCTGGTTGGAGCTGCCACGAGCGAACCGACTCCTCAGCATGGTGAGTCAGCTTGGATCCTGACAACTGTGACCATTCCAGATGGTGAGGACATCAGCGACCGTAATGACCCTTCCGGCCAGCGTCTGCAGCGGACTGTTCTCAGAACTGCGGGCGACAGACGCGAGCTTGAAGCCCGCAGAGATGTACAAGGGGTGCCTGCAGAGTCACGACCCTGATTCCACCAGCCGCGGGTGGGGATCAGTTGTTATTCCTTCAGAGTCACAGTTCGCCAGAGGGGCCTGAGCCCAGCTCCAACTGTGAGATGCAAAGAGCAATAAAAGACTCATTCAGCTGCGTAGGAAATAGGTGCTCAGACAGGGAACGCCACTCAGTGCTCTGTGGTGACCTGAATGGGAAGGAAATCCAGAAAAGAGGGGAGGCATGTATACTGATTTCCTTTGCTGTGTAGCAGAAACTAACACAGCATTGTAAAGCAACCGTGTGCATACATCCTGTCGCTCAGTCGTCTCCGACTCCTTGCGACCACATGGACTGTATCCCGCCAGGCTCCTCTGTCCCTGGGATTCTCCAGGCAAGAATGCTGGAGTGGGTTGCCATTGCCTTCTCTAGAGTGTCTTCCAGACCCAAGGATGAAACCCCAGCTTCTTGTGTCTCCTGCGTTGCAGGCAGATTCTTTTCCACTGCGCCCTCTGGGAAGCCCCCAAAGCAATGATACGGCAGTAAAAAAAACATTTTTTAAAAAAATTAAAAGAAACAGGTGCTCAGACTGTCTTGGGGTCCTTGCTGATGACAAGAAGGCTCTTTGTGGGATTCTTTGCTACTTTTACCTCAGTAGATTCACAGGCCTTAGAAGACAAGACAGGCATCGAACATGTACATCTTTCAGTGTGAAGAAAAAAAAAGCCATCTGCAGTTGCTCATGGAGACAGCAAAAAGCCCAACATATTGGCATATCGGATTTTCAGGGAAAGATATGCTAAGTTAAAGAAAAATAAAGTCAGTTTTTAGAATGTGTGCAAATGACTTCATAAAGCTGTTTGAGTGAAACAAGGCCACCCTCCCCCCCAACCTGATCCGAATGTCTGGCTTCTTTGCAGAACTGTGAGCGTGTACTAAGCACAGCTGAATTTATTTTCACAATTTTCAAGCCTACATTATAAAAAATAGTACTGGGTGAAGCCTCATCATCATTATGGCAGAGCCAAGCGTTCATTTCACAATTGGTTTGTTTAAAGTTAATAGTAGATCAAGTGAGCAACTGCTAAAAAGATGATGCATTGGCTTAATTCCGTGTTGTTACAGAGCTCAGCATCCAGAGTTAATATACACACAGAGATGTTGGCAGACGGCTCCTTTTGGTAATAATACTCACTTTTATGAATGGCTCATTTATTTTTTATATGTTCCTCTTTAGCCCTGCTCTCATTTCTCCCCTCTGCACCGAGTCTGGCTCCCAGGACTCCAGGTAGAGGAGGAAGTATAGATCTGCATTTTAATGAGGCCGGTGAGCAGGCTGCTGCTTCGCGCCACAGCAGTGAAAAACGACGAGGAAAAAAATTAGGAAAGCTAATCCGTGGTAGAAACTGGGTTCAGAAGTGCCAGTCAGCTGGTTATTTCCTGAGTCTTCACCCTGTGCATCTTTGTAGATGTTTCAGATCCAGCCGGTGACTCATCATTACAGAGGCTCTCTCCCAGCCACTCACCTCCTGCAGGAGGAAACTTTACATGCACAAGGCGTTTTATCTTTTTCATCTAATCACCTGAACACTAAGAAGAGCCTACTTAGTGGGAAAAAAAGTACAGCCCTCAAAAGAAAATGAACTAGACCTTCACTCTGAAGGTGACTGGGCTGAGTGGAGAAGGTGGGAGAGGAGCTTGCACCAGCTTTTCTTGCAATTATGTGTTAGCAGGACCCCGAAGAGTCTGATCATCGAGGCTGTGTTGCTCCTGTATTTTCTCTAGGCACCAGACTCAGCTTGCCCCAGATTTCTGAATGTTTGCTTCCAAGGAGGGTACGAGACTGCCCTCTGTTATCCTCCCGAGCATGGACTCCTCTTTGATTGGTCCTCCCTCTGCAAAGCCCTCCTGCAGAACAGAGATGAGATGGGAAAAAGAAATGAGGATGAGCAAGCTGAGAAAGGGACAACCAAGGAGCTCTTGGGGTCACGAGCTACAGCGAGGGAAAGCTGAGACTCCTCAGAACAGTGGCAGAGCCAAGTGGAGAACTTCAGCTGCAAGGTCAGACTGCCCTAGCTGGAATCCCGGGTCTTCTGTTTCGTAGCCATGACCCTCCATCTCTGGAAAATGACCATAGTCATGATTCCTCTTGCAGGGGATTGCTGAAAGGCTTACATGAGTTAGTGCAGGTAGATTACTTAGAATCTTTCCTGGCATAAAGTGAGTTCTAGCCACTGTTGTTCGGAGAAGGCAATGGCAAGCCACTCCAGTGTTCTTGCCTGGAGAATCCCAGGGACAGGGGAGCCTGTTGGGCTGCCGTCTATGGGGTCGCACAGAGTCGGACACGACTGAAGTGACTTAGCAGCAGCAGCAGCAGCAGCCACTGTTGTTATTTACACGCTTGTTCTAAGCAGTTCCTGACTTAAATGCCCCAAAGTGCCTGGTGATACCTATCACCCTAGATCAGCAATAAGACCTCGTTAAGGAAAATTAAGTCTCTCCCCGCTGCCTCTTCGGAGAAGGCAATGGCAACCCACGCCAGTACTCTTGCCTGGAGAATCCCATGGATGGAGGAGCCTGGAAGGCTGCAGTCCATGGGGTCATTGAGGGTCGGACACGACTGAGCGACTTCACTTTCACTTTTCACTTTCATGCATTGGAGAAAGAAACGGCAACCCACTACAGTGTTCTCACCTGGAGAGTCCCAGGGACAGGGGAGCCTGGTGAGCTGCTGTCTATAGGGTTGCACAGAGTCGGACACGACTGAAGCGACTTGGCAGCCGCCTGTCAGATCCTTAAGGAAGGGAGCTGGTCTTTGAAGGTGGTTGCTCCTGGCTGCCAAGGGACTCATGCTTGTGTTCTCCTCCCGGTGGAACACTGAAGACACCTCCTCTCCCTGGACTCAGTCGGTCATGCCTCACTTGTGCTGTTATCTCCTCCAGTCTTGGGGAAATCGCTTGGCACTGCGAGGGGCTGCTAAAAATGTCCAGTATGTCAAAGCAGACCCCATCGTCAGAGCGTTGTGGGAAGAGTAAGTAATGTATGAGGCCCCCTCTGATGAAGCCCCCCCAGTGCGTGGTGGGGAGGGGAGCGCTCAGCCTGGGACCACGCTGCCTGTGCTGCAGAGCTCCTTTTCAGGGATGATAGGGGCCTCTCTTATTCCCTTTCTGCTTTCTTCCTCTGTCTTCTATTCCTTCTTCTTTGAGAATTTATTTGAAATATGCTTTTGAGGAAGACCCAGCACACTGAAGTGCTGGATCTCAGTAAGAGCTTACAGTGGATTCCGCCGCATGGCCCTCAGACTACCCCCTGGAAAATAATCTGGGATGCTTATTAAAATCCCTGATTCCTGGGCCCAAACCCCCTCAGGGATGAAGACTGGACTTGGAAGCATCTGCTCAGATGCTTTTTGTGCACTTTTTGTGCACTGTTTAGTGTGAGAACTGCTGACTTGGAAATGGTTGAATCGAGCGTCTTGATATTGCAGATGGGAACACTGAGGCCAGGGAAGTGAAGCGGCTGTCCCAGAGTCACCCAGCTAGTTAGTGGTAGATGCAGAAGTGATGGGAGAGGAAACTCGGGCTGTTCTCGCCACAGGGAGGGCTTCGGGCTCCCTGGATGAGAAGCCTCCCCAGACAAGCTAATACCAGAGTTCTGCTTCCGCTCCAGCTGGCACACAGTCCTGGCCACAGCCACAGGAGACTTATTGCCATATTTTACAACAGATATAAATTCTGTGTTTCCAAATAAAACTCCAATCCGGTATATGCTCAGTGAAAACAAATTAATTTTAATGAGGATCTCACTTACAGTGTTTCTGGATGTTGCATGTTTCACCTGGTAATTTAATGCTATTTTACCTGGAGTGTTGATATTGAATTGATGAAGTGTTTTTTTTTTCCTTAACATAGAAAAGACCACAAATATAACTATTTCCCAGCAGTTTAAATTTGATAAGAATTACTAATGATAACACAAAACGGTGTTAAGCGGCAAACAGTAGATCAAGACAGAGTTGAGAAATGTCAGCGATGAAGGGGGCTGGTGAGGAAGACATTGCTACAGTACGGGTGTCTGTATCTTACCTCCAAGTCATGACGTCTGAGAGGCATTTGTCATCATACTGGAAATAATTCAAGGCCAGAGTCTGTGACTGTTGTCTTCTTTATACTGGCCCACAATCCTGAGCTCAGCCTCATGGAAACACTCAAAATATATCGCCCAATGAATGGGAGAGGGGGTTGAGGTGAACATGAAATAGTGGGAGAGGAGATATGCGAAGGTGAAAACAGGAAAATTAAATCAAGGTGTGGAGGATTGGTGTGTCTGGAAGGGGATCAGTGTCACAAGTTTGGCACGGTTTGGCAGGCAGGCTGCAGTGGACCCAAGGCACACAGACAGCAGGGGGCAGACATGGTGAACCAGAATGACGGAATGGGGAGCTGGGGCACACAAGACGCTCCTTACCCAGCTTTACACTTGAGATATCTCAGATGGACGGGTGAACCATCCAACTAATTTCACTCGTTCATGAGAAGCTACCTATCCAGCTTTACAGTGAAATGATCTCAGAGGGCTGGCTGGCTGTTCTCATTTCATTCATTCATGTTTTATTTGTTCACCAATTCATTCCATGATTCCAAAAAGATTTATTGCTTTCTAATGATAATGATAATAATGACTACCAAATATGGGATGCCTGTGTGTGCCATTCCGCCTTCACACAGCGGAGGGTCTGAGGCTCAGAGAAGGTCACACAGCTGAGATGCAGATCCAAGCCCGCCCCCTGCCAGGTCTCCCTTGAGTGACTGTAAAATTGTGTAAAGTGAGCCCTTATTTGGGTGGGTTCAGATGGAGCTGCCACAAACTCCCTGTCTAATGGTCCCTGACTTCCTCCAGGGACTCTGGTTCTGCCCAGCCCTGCTTTCCACTTTCTGTGTGATGTTGGCCAAGTCTCGTCATCCCTAGGGGTCAAGTCTCTGCAACAGCAACATGCACGTACTGACCAGGTGATTCCCGAGTTTCCCTGTTGTGCTAACATCCCATACCTCTGTTACTGAAGACTTGTGCCTCTCAGCAGGGGGAGTATTTATGAAGCCACATTTCTCTCAACTGTCTCCTCTGGGCTGTGGTACAATCAGCCCTAACTCACCTGAGAACCATTATTATTCTTAGTAAAAGAATCACTGACTTTCTTCAAGGTAGCAATGCACACTTCTCAAAGGCTACATCCTCAGCTTAACTTAAAGCAAGAGTCACCTCTTGTTAAAGCTTTGGCCAGTGAGACGGGAAGTGGATTGGGCTTTCAGGGGAGTCTGTTTCACCTCCTCCTCCTTCCTTCCTGCTGCCAGAAAGACAGCTTTGATGACGAGCCCCAGCAGACATCTGGGGCCAAAGGCAACTTTGAGGATTGAATCCGCACACTAAGAACAGTGGCACAGAGAAGAGAGGGAGAGGGCACAGGCTCAGGGACCATGCAGCCACCAGAACAGCCTGGGACTTCCTACCTAAAGACTCTTTTAGGGGAGACAAAAAGAAGTCCTTACAAATTTAAGTCTGTCTTTTGGATTTTTTGCTATTCTTTTGGAGTTATTTGCTGTTCTAAACTAATTCTCACTAATATACCTACAAACTCTTCATCCTTTCTTTCCTTAGCTGTAATATTTCCCTTAAGTGTTAAATTTGCTATGTCCTGCTGGACAAATTCATGACCTTCAGGCCCTCCAAATCGATATGTACAATGCTGGGTTCATAAATGACTCCTGGCAACCCTTTATCCTATGCTCCCTTTTATAGCAAATGGCAGCTCCACTTTTCCTGTCATTAGTGTTCAAAAGCCTGCATTCCTCCTAATCAGTTATCAAATCTGGTAGTTTCTCCATTCACTGATCTCATGTTTTGAGGGCATATTATCTCAAGAGATGCTCAGTGCTGGGGTACGAGAGCAAGCCAAACAGATATTTATCTGTTCTTATGATGTGTACAATCAAGGGCAAGCATTTATCTGTTCTCATGGTGCTTATCATCAAAGCAAGCGTTAGTTGCCTAATCACACAAACAAGCAAGTGCTACCAAAATAAAAAGTGTGCTAACAACACAGAGTGGGGGCCAGGGAAGGTTTCACCTGAGCTGCAACCTGAAGGGTGCGTGGGAACCAGTGTGACAGTGAGCAGGGAGGGAGGGGCCCCGAGGAAGAAAGAGCAGCCTCTAGCCCATGAGTGGAAAGAAGGCTGTTGGCGGAGGCACTAGAAGCCTCAAAGGACCCAAGAGGCAAGGCAGGAAGCAGGCATGACGAGGACTTAGAGCCTCATTCTCACAGGAAGCCATCCACAGTGTTTTAAGAGCAAAGAAAGGGAGGACATTGCTCTGACCAGGTGGCGTCCTTCCTAGTTCTTTCCTCCTCTTAATTCCTTCTGCTGCGACACATGCTCCCTAGTACCTGCTTCTCCTCCTAAACTTTTTAAAATTGACTCAGCCTATTTATTAAATTTATTTAACTATTTATTAAACACCGTTTATATCTAAGTTGTTACATACTCCTAAGATTGCCTATATGATAATGTATGGGATATAATACACTGAAGATGCAGAATGTGCTTTTAAACAAAAATGAAAAATAATGTGATAAGTCAACATGAAGATTTTACTAGGACATTTAAATAATTCTGAAGTTAGTATAGATATTATTGCCTGATAGGTAAAATTGTGTGATGTTAATTTAGCAAGTTAGTAGTCATATATTCAAAGTCATCGTTTGCTGTATGTTAACTAAAATATTACAGTACAGATGTAATCTCGGCACTGCCCTGCAGTAAATAAATGTATCATATGGAGATTCACTGTCTCATGTGTAAACAGTATTCAGTGGACATTTAATGTATCCAAAAACTTATTATGCACTTTCATATTCTTCCACTATTACTTTTTAAATAACTTTCTTTTTAGTTTGGAAAAAACTTCAACTTTCAGAAAAGTTGCAAAGATAGTATAAAGCGCTTCCACATGAGGAAATGATACATGACCATGATACATTTGTCAAACCAAGGAATTCTCATTGACTGCAATGACATAGTCTTGAATGACCATCCGTCGAAACCTTCTGTCCTTCAAGATTCGGCTCTGAGTGAGCTGAGGTGTTGCCTGTTCTGCCATCCCCAACCCATCTTTGCTCCTGTGTCCCTGAGCCCTGATCCGCTGCTCCTCACCAGAAACGCGTCACCTTCAGCCTTTGGGCACAATCCTTATCTCCCGAAACAGCTTGATGGGAGGATTCTGGCTTCCGTTCTGCACCTAGTAGGTCACGCTGTGCCCCACTTAGAGCAAGGAGCTCAGTGAACTCAGTTCCTCAGTGTCAGCTGAAGGAACAGATAAATGAAACTCAAGGAAGTGGGCAAATAGCAGCCAGCATCACACTTGCAAAATTCCTACGAAGTCAATAAAAACAGTACATCTACAGGGTGACCATGGTGACATACAGGCTAATTTTGGAGATGGATGACCTGGGTTCAAATCCCAGCTCCACCATACACCACCCATGTGACCATGAGCAAGTTATCTCCTCTTTCCGTGCCATCTGTAAAATGCGGGTAATAATATACCTGCCTGAGCAGGTGAGGGAGTTAACTCCCACGAACACTTAGAAAAGTATCTGTTACAGAGGAAATGCTCAGTAAAAGTCTTCATCATCACCCTGTCATGCTGGCTTAGAATGAAACTCCCTTCATGAGACCTGCCTTCTGTGACCCAGTGACCTGCAAAAGGTTGCCTGGGGCAGGAGCCCTGGGCAGCATGATTTCCCACAAGCTATTCAGCTGGGGAGCCTCCCAGCAATTCTGTGACCTGACAAAATGAACCTGGCAGGTCTTGCATCTTGCTTCATAGACTTCCGGTTTGTATTGTTTCAGCCTCCTCCTTAAGGACAGAGACCATAAGTGTACCAGCCAGCAATATACAATTCTTAACACTCAGCAGCAGGCATTCACTGTTCAGAGCATTCACGTGGATCAACTAGTGCGGTCTTCCCAAAATCTCATGAAGCGACAAGAGCACAGGGATGTTAAGTGACCTGCCCAGAGGCACACAGCCAGCATTTCAACCCAGGCAGTTGGCTCCAGCGGCTCTGGCCTTCATCTTGCTGCTCTTCCTGCTGCTGCTGCTGCTGCTGCTGCTAAGTCGCTTCAGTCGTGTCCGACTCTGTGCAACCCCATAGACGGCAGCCCACTAGGCTCCCCCATCCCTGGGATTCTCCAGGCAAGAACACTGGAGTGGGTTGCCATTTCCTTCTCCAATGCATGAAAGTGAAGTCGCTCAGTCATGTCCGACCCTCAGCGACCCCATGGACTGCAGCCAGGCTCCTCCGTCCATGGGATTTTCTGGGCAAGAGTACTGGAGTGGGTTGCCATTGCCTTCTCCGGCTGCTCTACCTACCCTCCCATAATAGACACTCTATACATGTTTGCTGAATAAATGAATCCCAGTGGCATCTTCAGGGAAGACTTCCAGTATTTTCTCTATCCAAAATTTCTGACTGGCTTCCCCTCTCACTGACCCTTCCAAACTCTCCAACAGGAGCTGGTAAGTGTGCCTGCTGTCTCCAGGGAGTCACCCCATGAACATCCCACCAAGGTCCACCCCAGCCCTCTTCTCATTTCTTTCTTAGAAAGCAGATTTTAACTGGACTTTATTTTCAATAACTTTTTCCTTTGTCAAAGTTGCGTGTATTCATTGTGGAAACTTGGACAATGACAAAAGTACATGAGAAAGAGAATTTTAAATGGAGAATATTTTTGCTCTTAATTCAAAATCTTCTTTAATGTTAAATGATCCTTAGGGCAAGAAAATGAAAAGAACCTGAGTAATTAGATATTATGCATTATGGGGAGAGAAGATATTTTCTGTTCTGTCTTATTCTCATTTAGTTTGTCAGGGTCCTGACAACTGCTTTAACCCTCTCCGATCCTATTGTAAACAGTGACTTCATTCACAAGGTATATACAGATTTCCAGTAGTTTTCCTGCTTCTCTCATTGTCTCCGAAGAGAAAGGGGTAAATAAACTGCCTGCATTGCATGTAGAAAAACTATATATTCTGAGCAAAGCTTTGAGGGCCTCTTACTTTTTATGTTTGTTTGTTTTTCAGTATCCTTTCTCCTACCTAGAAAAGAAATAGTCCTGGTCACGTACACCTAAATATAGTCAGCTTTGCAACTAAGTTTCAAAAGACATACCGCAAGAACACCAACGTAAAATTAGGATTTTTCTATGTTTTTGTTCTTAATATTTCTGCCTTGATTACTGAAAACTTACCCATTCTGTTCTTTAAAAAAACAAAACCTTATATTATAAAGGCAATGGATATTTGCTGCAAAATATTTAGAAAATATTTTAAATGCCCAAAGAATGTGAAAAGCATCAGTAAATCCCATCCTGAGAATCTGGATGGTTCTGGAGCTCTGACTCTGCAAGGGTAAGTGGATCAGGAAAGAGGAACATAACCAGTGGTGAATAACCGCGTCCTTGGCTGGGCCGGAATGCCCCGGTCTGGTCACAGAACTCGGATTTCCCTTGGAAACTGCCTCCCCCACATCCTCTTTGCCCCAACCAACCAAGTCACCTGTCAACCACCCTGCTACTCATCCACTCTTTCAACCAACCAAAAAGTACATGTACACACATGCACACTCCAAGCCACGTCAAGAGAAAAACTGTCCATCCCAGTCAGTTCCAACCCTCATTTTCACAAGCTTAGACATAAAACTCCAGAGGTCCAGTCTAGTTCTTTCTGGAGGACTTTTCTTAATCAGATGCAAGGAAAGAGACTCCCTTCTAAGCTGATGGTAAAAATGGAAGGATGAGCCCTGGAGCCACTAGCTGTGGAGAAAGTTGGTCTCAGAATGAAGGAAAGATAGGAAACTGGAAGCCTGACTGTGCTGGAGCCCCCTGCTGGTGTGCCTCAGCGCAGCAACACCTGCCTGTCTTCCTGCGCCTCCCCAGTTTGGATCTGGGGTCCATATGCTTCTTGCTCTGAGTGGGACATCTTCTTACTGGAACCAAGAGTCTCACTTAAACAAACACAGCAGCATTTAAGGAAACTAGGAAAAGTATCATTGCCGGGAGAAATATCAATAACCTCAGATATGCAGATGACACCACCCTTATGGCAGAAAGTGAAGAGGAGCTAAAAAGCCTCTTGATGAAAGTGAAAGAGGAGAGCCAAAAAGTTGGCTTGGGAGGGATTGGGGGCAGGAGGAGAAGGGGACGACCGAGGATGAGATGGCTGGATGGCATCACGGGCTCGATGGACGTTGAGTCTGAGTGAACTCCGGGAGATGGTGATGGACAGGGAGGCCTCGCGTGCTGCGATTCATGAGGTCGCAAAGAGTCGGACACGACTGAGCGACTGAACTGAACTGAACTGAGGAAAAGTATATTTCTTCCTTTCCAGGAGAAGCATCTTCATTTATTTCTGGGCCCTACCCTGTCCACTCCTCACGTCACCACTCTCGATCTGGGCAGAGACGCAGGTGACCTGCTGCCTCCCTCAGCTGGCCCGTCAGCTCTGACAGAAATCAGGGGACGCGCCCCGCGCGGCGGGAACACGAGCCCTCTTCCAGGGTCTGCTGTGGATGCTGTCTCCCTGGAACCGGAGTTCCCAACTCAGCAGGAAGGATGGGCAGCTCTGACGAAGGGACAGCGTTGGCTGTGGGGCGTGCTCCCCGCGTCAGGCCAGGCCGGCCACTGCCCCGCACTTCCGGGTCAGCAGCGGCAGCTGCGGGGTCACCGCGGGATCACCCCTCACTTCCTGCCCGCTCCCGGCGGCCTCCCGTCTGCATCCCAGACTGCTACTCCACTCCTGCCTTTTTGTTGTCTGGGCTGTTTTGGTTTTCTCTCTTGCCCTTTTGATCCTCACCACTAATCTTGGTTTCTCCTGTTTAANACCCCTCACTTCCTGCCCGCTCCCGGCGGCCTCCCGTCTGCATCCCAGACTGCTACTCCACTCCTGCCTTTTTGTTGTCTGGGCTGTTTTGGTTTTCTCTCTTGCCCTTTTGATCCTCACCACTAATCTTGGTTTCTCCTGTTTAACCAGAGAACTCCCTAAGAATTTTTCCTCACATTTCCCCCCGCCGCCATCCCCAGCCTGCTGAGTTCTCCTTGCTCACTTCAGCCCCACTCAGAGCACGTCTTGACAGAAGTCTGTGTGACTGCTTCCTCAGGGATACCTATCCCAGCTCGCTGAGGCGGGAGCTGGGCAGTATCAGCACACCGGAAGGATGGAGGGCCATCTGGGATGGAGCAGGGGTGGGTACACACGCACCCGGTGACAGGTTACCAGTCACCACTTGCAACAGGATGGGGACATTTCTGAACAGATTCGTGGAGGCTCAAAATAAACGGCTAAGCTGGCGTCACCGACATTCAGTGCTGGCTGGAGAAGAAACAATCCATGTTTTGCACTTGTATCATCACCTTAAATAAATTATTTACTCTTTTGTTAATAAAATTTGTATTTCTTTTCTCCATGAAACCCCCTTCCCAGAGGGCAAAGAAGAGAATCCCAGAGCTGAGGCACCTGTGTATCAGGGAGGAATTAAGTCCAGCCTCTAATTCTAGAGATGAATAAAATTGTTTTTGACAAGATCTTTTATTTTTTTTTCCTTCACACATGAAATAGTACAGAGTCAAGCTGGGATGTTCTCTCTTAGCATCCTTTCCCTAACTCTGTGAAACTGTGTGCTCTTTGGGGCCAAGTCATTTCCAGAATGATCTGTCCCACCACTTCAGCTGCTCAGTCATTCTGGTTAGAGCAGGTTGGAAATCCACATACCAGCTGACTTCAGAGGCTGATCAGTGCCATAAGTGACCATGTCTTACTTTGGGTGAGACTATGAGGCGCAACCTTTGCTCAGCATTTGTCAACGTACTGACTAGTTTTTGTGACCTGCAAGAATGCACCCTCATCCAAGGAAGTCTTCATGTTATCTACATATTATGAACCTGCCAGTCAGCTCTGCTCTGTCACAATTAGAATTAAAGGATGAAGAAAAGTGAGCAATCAGGAAAAACAGATGGTTTTATCTCTACAATTTCTCCATTTTTACTAAAAATACTCTTAAAAATTACATTCCCATAGATAGTTAAACTTTCATTCAATTTAAAAATATTTTGTCAGAAAGAAAAAGACAAAGTGTGTGATAATACCTTTTAGATACTCAGAGAATCCAATTAATTTTTAGTCTAGACAATTTCAGGTAAAACGGGTTCAAGTCTATAAGAACTTTTTGAATTGATATGGCTTCCTTTAAGAGGTATACAGAGCAAAAGAATATGATTATGAAGGTAAGAATCCTTTTTAATAGTCATAGATGTTGCAGGTTTGATCCCTGAGATGTGTATAAGAGACAGTATATGTACATATATTTTTTTTCTTTATGTTTGTAAAGCCATAAAGAAAAAATATTATAAAATATCATTCTCAGCATGCAAAGTGGGAGAAAAAGCCTGAAACCCTCAATCAGTTGTAAAACTTTGATAGCTTTGCAAATCAGCTCTGTTCAGTAGTAATGGGTCCATTCCTTATCTGAGGCTTACAAGGTAGAACTTACATATCGCTGGGACAAATGCCAACTGATAAATATGATATATGATGATCTCACTGACCTCTTGAGAAAATACATGGCTTGTGAGAGCATCCAACAGAATTTTTTTTACATTAATCTTATTTTTAATTTTAAAAGCAGGATACACATATATTAATTATTGCTGCAGCAGCTGCTGCTAAGTCTCATCAGTCATGTCTGACTCTGCGACCCCATAGACTGCAGCCTACCAGGCTCCCCCGTCCCTGGGATTCTCCAGGCAAGAACACTGGAGTGGGTTGCCATTTCCTTCTCCAATGCATGAAAGTGAAAAGTGAAAATGAAGTCGCTCAGTCGTGTCCGACTCTTCACGACTCCAGGGACTGCAGCCTAGCAGGCTCCTCCATCCATGGGATTTTCCAGGCAGGAGTACTGGAGAGGGGTGCCATTGCCTTCTCTGTAATTATTGCTAGTCTATCAGGTTGTTTTTTAACTTGTTGAATCACTACCATTCCTGCTCTTTCTGAAAACTGACATTTATTAAACATGCAGTTTTCCCACGTTCCTTAGTTATTTGTAATTTCAGGGATTTCACCTAAGTCAGAGGAATACAGAGATCAATCTCTACTGGTCTTTACACTGGAAAAGACAGCACTTACTGTTTGCAGTATCTAGAGACTATTAACTGAGTCCACGCAGACCAAAGAAGTAAAAAATGTAAATAGGCTTTTTGTAAAAGAGTCTAATTATTTACCTATAACCTGGCTTCCCAGGTGGCTCAGCGGGTAAAGAATCCGCCTGCAATGCAGGAAACACAGGAGACATGGATTCAATCCCTGGGTCAGGAAGATCTTCTGGAGTAGGAAATGGTGGCAACCACTCCAGTATTTCTGCCTGGAGAATCCCATGGACAGAGGAGCCTAGTGCGCTACAGTCCATGGGGTTGCAAAGAGTTGGACACGACTGAAGCAACTTAGCAGGCAGACAACAAAGGCCAGTGATAATAACATGATGGGAACGAAGGAGGATAATTAACTGAGCCTTCTCCACCTGGAGTCCAACTGGCAAGGGGCCCCATCCACCTTTGCTTGTCATAAATAGTTCAACATATATTTCTAATCTTGTAGAACAATGAGATTAAAGCCTTCATGTGACTGTTAACACTTTGCTTTAAGAATTTAACTTCTTAAAATATAATTTCAAAAGGGGCTACAGCATCTATTGAGTTGATTTAAAAGGTTTATTTTATATACTTGTATGTATTGCTATCTCATGAACATGATATATTATGTAGAAAAGGACAAAAACCAAAACAAACCAGAAACCTCCCACCAGATATCTAAAAATAATCACCCCGAAAAGGACTAAGAGGAAAGTAAAATTAGGGTGTGAGACAAGACAGTGTCAAGACAGTGTCAAAGGGCTGTTCAAAAAAACAAATCATTCAGGCAATTGGTTGGTGGCATTATATAATTATTAACAACCAATTTGATTACTTCCAAGCCACATTAATATACCATGATCTTCTGGTTATTGTAAGATGGAAGAAATATAGTCTATGAAAGCTACTCTGGATTGCTTATTGTAGATCTAAATGGAAAAGCCAGATTTCATCCTGAGTGTGAAAAATCAGCATGTGTAAATGTACTTCAGTAGAAAATGTCAATGTTTTCCTCACAGTGAGGATTTTAGCCATCTTCCCAGTGTGAAGCCACATCTTCTCACTCTACTATATTCAGAATTTGTACGATTCTGATAGAGTTGAAACTAATGTGTACACTTTATGTTTACTCAACATAAGGGCCTTCTTCCAGAGATGGTGAAAACTGAGAGTTTAAACAACCAAAACAAACAACTATACAGATGTAGTTTTTAAAATGCCCCTCTACATTGTCAGAGGTGTGAGGGTGATGAGAGGTGCCCATTATTTTTTGGATGTCAAGACTGACGTGAGCTGTGTGCTCAGTGTGTGGATAACAACGACCTTCCCAGAGAAAGCAGTCACGTCACTGAGTTTAGACTGAGGTTTTCATACGTTTATTACCACAAGTTTCCTGAGGAGTTCAATGAGGCAACGTTGTTAATCTAACTTGCTTAATATGTTCAAAACTGCAATAACATGTAAACATCTTGAAAATATTCTAAAGCCACATTATGCTCTGATTGGCCACCTAATTAGGGCAAGTTATTAAGATTTTTATTAACAATAATCTAAAACATAAAAATTTAGTTTGGGTTAAAAAACAGTTCTCAGAAGGACCATAACCTATGCCTTTTGATTGGATAGTAAATAAAATATACAGAGCACTAGAAGCGACCCTTGGCTGTTCTGACCCATACTAACGTCATACATCTTGCCAGAATAAACTATATTTTTAAAAGTGCTTTGCACATTGTGCAATTAGAGGGGTTAGTACACTTTTCAGATATAAATTCAATGACATATTGCTGAAGCTGGCTTCTTCTGGAGTTTGAAGTAATTTCACATATGGAATAATATTTTTACCATATTATGAAATATTGCTTCATCAAGTGAGATTCCAAAAACCCCCATCCTTCTCTGAACTGCTAATGTCCATTATTTGATAGGGTTGGGTGATGTTTGCCTACCTAAGCGTTCAGCAAAAATCTTAACACAGCTAGCTAGAGAGAGAAGACTCTTCAGAGAGTCAAAATGTTGATGAGAAACAAAGAAATGAAACAGGCAGAAATGACGATTTGGTAAAAAGCAATTCTGGCATAAATATCTGAGTCACTGTGGACCACAAGTTGAATACGAATATGCAAAACAGGGGACTTCCCTGGCAGTCCAGTGGTTAAGACTTTGCCTTCCAACTCAGGGGTTGCAGGTTTGATCCCTGGTTGGGAGTTAAGATTTCACATGCCTCTTGGCCAACCATGGCCCCCAACCAAAAGCATAAAACAGAAGCAATATTGTAACAAATTCAATAAAGACTTTAGAAAATGGTTCACATCAGAAAAAGACTTTAGAAAATATGCAAAACAAAAATGCCATATTAGGATGTGCTAAAAAGAATACAACAGACAGATCTGTTGTGGTCTGTACCATGAAGACTGTTTTTTGGCCAAAGCTCTGCACAGTCCCAGGATGGCGTAAGAACAGTGGTTAAACACAGCCAGATAGTTCTATTTTTCAGTGGAGCAGAAAGACCTCCTTAGCCTGGAACTCTGCTTTTAAAATTGTGGACAGAGTTCAGAAGGTAAGGGATTCTGGAAAAGGGGAGGGCAGTTTGTGTTACACCTTATGGCAGCCTTTCAAACACAAGACCCCAAATTCAGCAGGAAATGTTTGGTGACCCTCAACCACCCCACCCCACCCAGCCTCAGTTTATGGGTGGGGAGTAAAAGACCATTTTAATTCTTTGTTTCTTTCCTGGAATAAAATATTGGGTGCTGTGGAAGAGCTGAGGAGTCCGAATTTCCTAGATTGCTTTAAAGGTCAGAATTGGAAAATTAAGGATTAAATGGAGATTGATTTTACGTGAGTGGGAGTGATAAACAGGCCCCTCTGATTTTGCGCCGTCACTTCTAGCAGGAGGATGTCAACAAATATCACATAGAATGTCATCTCTGACGGACGGGTGTTGGCCTCCTGGGGAGTGGTGTTGAGCACACCAGACCTGTCGCGGGGGCAGGAGAGGTCCTGAGTGCGAGGAGAGGTCCCCGCCACCTGCACAGAGAGAGCCTAACACCATTCTGTTTGTTCCAGATGACCTTAAAGATCTCCGGGACACAGAAGGTGACAGAAGAGGCCCAGCTGCTCCCATCTACCCACACATCACACGCCAGGGAGGTGTGGCGAGGACAAGGAAGAGCCATCGGGAAGTGGAAATAAGCAGCTGATTTTAGCTGCGAAGGAAAACAGTCGATCTTTCATGGAAAATTCCCATTTCTCTGTCACCTGGCCTACTTACGGTCCACACGTCACCAAACAGCATCCCTTTGACTGTGTATCTCACACTGCGTCTCACGGCAGGCAGGAACAAGCTTACCACCCCCACTGGGATGGCGTACACACTGAAACACTTGCTTTGTTTGCTGTCTTTTCCATGACACAACTCATCTTGAGCAAAGTTCCTGCTGAACGTAACTGACCTATCAGAGGACTTGACTAATCAGAAGAAACTATCCAGCTATTTAGGTCGTAAAGTGACCCAAGGTGACCCACAAGGAAACCAGAGATAAGACAGATTCCAGTTTTGTACTCAAAGGAATGAAGCAGAAAGGTAACAGGGACTCAGCATGGCCAGCATGGTGGTCCAGTCCCCAGAGGGCGGCTGAGCAGAGGGAACACCCCGTAATGAGCGCTGACTGCACCTCATGGCTCCCCCACCCTCAGCGATGGATGGCATCCAGGCCTGTGCCCAGCACTTCTCAATCAAGCATTCTTCCAAGTAAAGGTGATGCATTGGGCGTTGGAAGAGTGGGCGTTGGAAGCAACAGCAAAAGGTTCTTGTGTTTACACTGATTTGAAGTTAATTAAATTCAGATCCTCTTCATCCTCTGTTGGCAGGCCCAGCGGGCTTCCTCCGGGGCTGCTTCTCTTGGAAAGCATTAGCACCATTCAGTTTCAGGATTCATTGTCACTGTAAAAAAGAGAACAACAGTATATTTCCAAGAAGTTCCTGAGAGCTGGTCACTCAGCTATGGCGGTGACTCAAGAGAGTATAAACAGTCAGGGAGCCAACGGTGTCCAGATTACAGTTTCCCAAACAAAGGTCGGTTTGGATTTTATATTTGAACCCTGAGGAGGAAATCTAGAAAAGCCAAGACATAATCCCTAGCTCTTGCAGTAATATCCCTCCCCAGGGCTGACACAGAGAGAACCAGATGGAGCTGGGGTTCCCCCTTTAATTAAATCTAATCCCATTTCTATGAATAGATGCCAAACTGCCTTTTTCTTCCTTTAGAAATAAATTTCCATGTGTTCTTTTCTCTCAGAGCTTGTGGTCCTGGCATGGTTTCAAAAGCCCGCTTTGCTCACATCCACAGAGGATCTGGAGAGGCCTTCTCGGTGCCATTTAGAATTCAATCACCAGGCGTCTTGGGAGCGAGCAGGCGTAAGCTATGGACGTGGTATCTGCACATGGCCGTACCGGCAGGCGCATTTCTGCCAGAGTTTCTAACGTGGCTACCTTGGCCACATGTCTGGCTCAGCGGCTCTTTCCCAGTGAGACCACGCTTCCACCCAAGTCTCCTGGAAAGCAGACCATTCGACCTCCTCACCCCCTTCTTTTTTTTAACTTTTGTGTCCCTTCAACCAAATTCTAGCATGCTTCTGCTTCAAGTGACCTGTGTCTAAACGATGACCATCAGGACCCGGTGTCACCTTTGCTCAGAGGCGTGGGAGGCTGCGAATGATCGTGCTCCCCAGACTCCTACTTCAGTGCTCGCCTGTTCAGTGCTCACCAGGTGTTTCCAAAAGGTCAGTAGAGCAACTTGATAGATGACAGACAGATAGATGGATAATACACAGATCCAACCAAGAAAGGGAAGGGGAGATATGCCTACTTGTGTCTGCGTCTGTGTAGTGAAGGCAGGGAAGAAGCTTGTGACCGGGAGGGCTGATCGAGGGGAAAGAAGGGGGAAGGTGGACGTGGGGAAAAGGACAACTTCTGTAGCAAAACTTATTTCATGGAAACCTGATTGAAAATGAAGACATTCTTTATCTGAAGAGCAGACGTAACAACCCATTTCACACGTCACCCTGCACACCTCTTAAACAAGGCAAGGAGGCCTCATTTCTTGGAAATTAGGTGGTAGCAAGATAATATTTCTAAGATCCAGGAGTTCATCTCTACTGAGCATAAGTCTCTGGATTGCATGTTTTTCTTTTGCGCCTTATCTTGACATTTCAGCTACTCTAAGCAGACCAAAACACAAGGCTCTACAGCAAAGGGCACAATCCCTCTTTTGTCCACAAGATTGATCTGTGTCCAGCAGTTACAAGAAAAGTGATTTTTGAAATTAATTATATTATTATAACTAATATATTACTATAAAACCAATCCATATTCATTATTGAAAATAGAAAATACAAATAAACAATATAAAAGTAATAACAATCTCACTACAATTAACATTTTGGTGTTTACTTTTCAAAATATTTTTCTGTGATAATGATATACATATTCTTATACAAAAATGGAATCATATTATGCATATTGAAATATAATCTGCTTTTTTCACTCTCCTTTATCTATAGACCTCTTTCCTGGCTAATAAATATACCATATCTTTTCGTGGCTACAGAGCACACTAGATTAAAAAAAAATCAGGCATATCCTTAAACGTTCAAGCTATTTCCAATTTTTAGTTTTCATTTATTATAAAAATTGCTACATCTTTGCATGCTTCCAGTTGTTAGCCTTGCATAAATATCTAAGAGGAATTACTAGGTTAAATGTACACAGTTTTAAAGCTTAAACGGTCCACTGTCAACCCCCTTCCCTAAAAATTTACCTTCTCCTGACACTTTCCTTTAGGGAAATATCCTTTCCCCAACATTCTCTCTAATATTATTATTTTCAGTTTTTGTAAACCTAGTATAATATTTACCTCAATATCTTCTTGTGTTACTTTTTTGTGTTACTAGGAAGACTAAAGATTTTTTCAAGGCTGTCTTGGTAATTTTAACTCCTTCTGCTAGATTGCTTATTACCATTCTTTGCTCATATGGGACAGTTGCCTTATTGATTTATGTATTAGCAATAGCAGTCATTTTTCTTCATCACACATATTGCACAGGCCTTTTCCTAGTTGGTCTTTTTCCTCCTACTTTTATTTATTGTGCTTTTAAAAAAACTTTCAAAAAGTAATCTTTATGATTTTTAAAAAGACTGGCTACAGCAACAAAGAGCATTGAGCATATCTGTTTATCTTAAAGTAATGTCATTCAAAGAGCCAGGAAATTTTAAGTATGTTAAATTCTGTTTTTGCAATTTTGACACATTTATTCATGTTTTTTTAATGTAGTTAAGTCTATTCCTTTCTGGTACAGTTTCTGACTTTTCAGCCAGTCCTCACTTAACAATTATAATAATATTTATCTATAATTTTTCTGAATTTTTCCTTTCTTTTTCACATTTAAACTTATCTGGAGTCTATTTTAATCTAAAGTGTGAGTTCTAAATTTTCCCTCCAAATGTTAGTTGTCTTAAGACTAGTTATTGAATACTCCACTTGCTATGATTTGCTACTTTTAGAGTATATTAAATGTTTACATATACTTGAGGCTGTTTTGAATACTCTATTCCTCTGAAGAAGGCTGAGCGCCGAAGAATTGATGCTTTTGAACTGTGGTGTTGGAGAAGACTCTTGAGAGTCCCTTGGATTGCAAGGAGATTATGGCATCACTGACCCGATGGACGTGAGTCTGGGTGAACTCCGGGAGTTGGTGATGGACAGGGAGGCCTGGCGTGCTGCAATTCATGGGGTTGCAAAGAGTCAGACATGACTGAGCGACTAAACTGAACTGATCCTTCCAGATGAAATGCCCATTGGACTCTTTAATACACGAAGTTGACTCTAAATGTAGATTTTTTTAATATTGAGTCTTTCGTTCAGACACAGTATGTCTCTATTTGTTTAAATCTTTTATGTTCCTCCATAAAAATCTGAACACTTTCTTTTTCTAGTACCCCATACATCTTTTGATTAAACTTTTGCAGGGGATTCCTCTTCTTGGGCCTCTTTCCTGGTTGAGCCAATGATCACGGGTGCTTTTTGAGCACAGGGTCAGGTGACCAGAGCTTGAATCAGGGCTCAGCCACTTCCTTGGCTGTGTGACCTTGGGCAAGCAAACATTCCTCAGCTCAAATTTTCTGTTCTCATCTCATCTGCAAAACATACTAATAATACCATGTACGTTAGCGGGGTATTGGAAAAAAATCAATGAAGAAATGTAGGTAAAGCTCAATACCAAGGGCCTGACCTCTAGACACAGGAACCTATGTTCTGATGGTGAAGATTCTACACTAGTGAATGTTCGTCCATTAAACCTGGCTTTGAACGGTGTTTCACATATCCAGAGGCTTTACGAAACTATCTTCCAAAACAAACTCAATTTCTTTTTTGAAAAAATAATTTTATCTTATTTACTTATTTGCTTTTGGGTTTTGCTGGCCTTCATTGCTGTGGGGGTTTTCTCTATGGCCAGCAGGGGCTACTCTCCAGCTGCAGTGCACGGGCTTCTCACTGCAATGGCGCCTCTTGTTGCAGAGCATGGGCTATAGGCCAAAGGGTTTCAGCAGTTGTGGCACTCGGGGTTATTATGGCTCACAAGCTCCAGAGTACAGGCTCAGGAGTTGTGGCACGCTGATTTAGTTGCTTTGCAGCATATGGAGTCTTCCCAGACTAGGATTCAAACCTGTGTCTCCTGCGTTGACAAGAAGGTTCTTTACCACTGAGCCACCAGGGAAGCCCCCAAACCTGCAATTTCTGAAGAGAATGTACTTCAGTGTGGTTTGTTTAGAACACTCTGCAAGGATCATGAAGACTTAGCATGTGAGACTGTCTACCAACCAGAACCCATTCACTTAAAGCATCAGAGAGCACGAGATTCCATGCATGATATTACACGTGGAGCTTATGTGCTAAGGATCTGGGCACTGTGACAGAGTTCCAGGCGCGCCACACCAGAGACAGTCCCAGCGGGGATACAAGTTGCTTCAGCTGTAGGGCATCAGGTCATTCCTAGGGTCACAACTCTCACACGGGATTGCTGCAGGTGGTGTGAGGGCCATCCAGCCTGTTAGCGCGTCAGCAACCTGGACCTGGCCCCCACCCACCCCCGAGCCCGGAGGCATTATTCTCTCTCCTGCTCATTCCTTTAAATGTGTTCCCTGCTGTTTCTGTGGCTATTTATCATCTCTGTGAAATGACTGAATCAGCCCAGGCGTTTTCAGTTCTGGCAAATCCTAGAGTTCCCTGTTAAAAATATCTTGGCAGACTGCCATGGAATTGCAACAAACAAAACCAGTGATCCTGCTTCAAACCTCTATTGCTTGCCTTGATGGGAGTTCGTATGGTTTTAGTCACTTATCTGTGACAGCGGCATGAGTGAGTGATTTTTCTCGGAGTGTTAGATAGGTATTTTAAGAATGTGGGACAGCTTTCCCAAAAGCTGTATGGTAACAGGCCTCCAAACTCTAAAAACCAATTGAATTGATTAAAAGCATCATCTGGTGATTTTTAAGGAAGCATTTAATGGAATGCCACCAGTCAAATGAGGAAGCGTAATTCTGACACCTCGTTTCCTAACTGTCCTTTCGTTGCAGTCAGGATCTGTTAAGCCATCTCTGCCCTGCTGACCAGTTTATCTTGTAACAGTCCCTCTTTCTGACAGCAGCCAATGTTCTATCTCCCAAGATGCAATAAACCTATGCTAAATCTTTCTCTAGTTACGATGCTCTCTCATTTGTTTTTGAGGGAGTCCAGAGTTCAATTTTCAGACACAACTGAAGCGACTTAGCAGCAGCAGCAGAGTTCAATTTAGCACGAAATCATGTAACAGTTAGCTCATGCTCTCTTCCTTTTCATCAGTAGCACGTCCCTTCTTCCCGTAAGAGGCCTGGCCCGGGTGGAATTATAGAGACATGCATCTGGCTGACCTCAGAGCCAGACCTAGAACTGGTCCAAGACATATAGATCATGCCCACCGTGTAGACACAATCTGGGCCACTGTTCAAGCAAGGCTGTGGTTGATTGAATTTAGTACATCTCCTCTCACCCACCACACACAGGTATAAGACGCACATACACACACACCTGCAGGTTAGCCATCTCATTTGAAGTTAGCATACTGCAGGATTATAAACTGCTACTTTGTACCCCTCATGATACTTAGCTTGGATTTGAGGGAAATCAGTTGGCACTTCATATACTTAATGTTTAATACTTGTTGACTTTTAAATGACTTTTGGGACTAGAGAGAAAAAGAGGAAAGAAACCCAGAAAGTAATTGGAAGTGGCCACAGAGATTTACTGCAGTGGAGAGCCCAAAAGAGTTCACACAAAACTGCTGCTTTCTTGCAATTCATGGTTCAGTCTTGTCAATGACTGCACTGCACGATGCATTCACTGGCCACCAAAGACTTTCATAGATCAGTCTCGTGGTGGCTGGCTTTCTTGCTGCTAAGGGTTCTTTTTTAAAAACCTCTAATTTGTCTTTTCATTTTTGGAATATCTCTTTTGTTTTAACTAATCAAAGAAAATGAAAATGTGATTTTCAAAGAAATTCTCCTCTAGATAGAGCTTCATCATAAAGTTGCTGTGTAAACTTGGACAAATTACTTAATCTCTTTAAGTTCCAGGTTTATTCAAACGGATTATTTCATTTTTAGCTGGTTGTCTTGGCATGATGTGGACTGTGCCAGGCAAATATTAGGCACTCAATAAATATATCATGAAAAACTACGTCCATGATTGTATTTTCTCAAAAAAAAAAAAGAAGAAGAAAGAAAAACAAAGAGAAGGGAAGAAACAGGAAAAGTTAAAAAAATTCTCTATTAAGCTAACCTGGATTTTCCTGAGAAATACTACAGTGATACATTTTTACAACATTATTGAGCTCAGACATAAATCATAAAATGAATAACAGAATTATTTCAAAACCAGAATATTGTTACTTACCCTCTCTGACTTGGTTAATTTCCTAGGGAGTAGTACCTAGGCATCTGACATCTAGAATAAATGTCTCATTATTTTGTTATTATTGTACTTTCAAAATTATAAATCTGCTTGGATGAAACCAAATCTAATTTCCCCCTAATCTTTCCCAATGCTGTTACTCAACATAAAATCATCACTGTGGCCAACAGGCATAAAGGGAAAGAAGACAGGCACTTGGCTAATATTTGCAATTCCTTCTCTGTGATTATTCACTTACGCTTACAGAGACAGAAACACCAAGCTTTCAGGAAATTGTCTGGTTACAAAGGCCTCAGAAAGAAGGAAGAGGCTGCCCAGACTAAAAGCACCAGGATGAAAGGAATTCTATCTTGCTTTTGCCACTATCCAGAGGTATTCAAAAAAGTATGGTAAGGATGGGGTAGACAATAGGGAGTGAATTCTTTACAGAGAGTTTAAACAATAATGAAACCAACTTAGTGGATCTGTTTGTGTTTTTACCATGCACTGGCAAGGCTGAACAATGTCAGTGATGCAATTCTCTTCAACTGCAGCGCAGACCTCTGCTCTGCCCTGCCCACCCCTTGGACACTGTTCCACTGACGCTGTTCCCACTTCCTCGTACGTGGCCTGGCACATAACAAGTATGAACTCTAGAAGAGCCTGCTAAGGTGGGAAATAAGGAGCTAGAATCCTCCTTCCCCCACAATTCCTTCGCTGTCTTTACCCACTGATTTTTTTGAAAACATGAAAACCATACTGCAAAATTCCCATTATACTTTGTACATCTCTGGCCCTTCCCAAAATCCTGTGTGAAATTTTAGATTCCAGAGCTTAAAGAAAATGTCCACTCAGTGAGGACAGGGCAAAGTAACAGGAAAAGCTCTGAAAGACCTGAGATTATGGACCCAAACAAGAGAAGGTTGAAGGGTTGAAGTCTTTAATGTACAATGTAGTGCATTAAGTGTAGGATGGTGGCCAGATCAACTCCTTTTCCCCAGGAGCACAGTGGACTTTATGAATAACAGAGGCTCTGTGTCGGGGGGTCTCCCTAGCATCAAGTAAATGGACTCCAGAAGTCTTAGTTGCTCATCCTTCTGCTAATCTAAGCAGGATGGGAAAGTGTGCTTTCCATTCACTTCAGTCTCCAGTGATTTCTATACACAGCAAATCCCCTACGTACAAAGCTTCAAGATGCAAACTTTCAAAGATGCGCGCACACGTTCAAATGTCTAATCACATAAGTTAGCTCACATATGTAGTGCATACTGTCATGTATGCGCAACCTCTATAAGAGGCAGTGCTTTTGTGCACTTTATTGCACAGTACCATATACAGTACAGTGGTACAGGATCTTTATGTCAGGCCTAGGATGTCCGGAAGCAAACACAAAAGCAGTGGTATATAGGTGATTGTGTTAGTTGGGTATCTAGGCTAACTTGTTGGACTTATGAACAAAAACTGGATTATGAACGCACTCTTGGCATGGAACTTGTTCTTACGTGGGGGACTTACTGCAGAGTACATCATGAGAAACGCTGGACTGGAAGACGCACAAGCTGGAATCAAGATTGCTGGGAGAAATATCAATAACCTCAGATTTGCAGATGACACCACCCTTATGGCAGGAAGTGAAGAAGGACTAAAGAGCCTCTTGAAGAAGGTGAAAGAGGAGAGTGAAAAAGTTGGCTTAAAGCTCAACATTCAGAAAACTAAGATCATGGCATCTGGTTCCAACACTTCATGGCAAATAGATGGGGAAACAGTGGAAACAGTGTCAGAGTTTATTTTTTGGGCTCCAAAATCACTGCAGATGGTGATTGCAGCCATGAAATTAAAAGACGCTTTCTCCTTGGACGGAAAGTTATGGCCAACCTAGATAGTATATTAAAAAGCAGAGACATTACTTTGCCAACAAAGGTCCATCTAGTCAAGGCTATGGTTTTTCCAGTAGTCATGTATGGATGTGAGAGTTGGACTATAAAGAAAGCTGAACGCCAAAAAATTGATGCTTTAGAACTGTGGTGTTGGAGAAGACTCTTGGGAATCCCTTGAACTGCAAGGAGATCCAACCAGTCCATCCTAAAGGAGATCAGTCCTGGGTGTTCATTGGAAGGACTGATGCTGAAGTTGAAACTCCAATACTTTGGCCACCTGATGCGGAGAACTGACTCATCTGAAAAGACCATGATGCTGAGCAAGCTTGAGGGCAGGAGAAGAAGGGGACAACAAAGGATGAGACGGTTGGATGGCATCACTGACTCAATGGACATGCTGCTGCTGCTGCTGCTAGGTTGCTTCAGTCGTGTCCAACTCTGTGCGACCCCATAGACGGCAGCCCACCAGGCTCCCCCGTCCCTGGGATTCTCCAGGCAAGAACACTGGAGTGGGTTGCCATTTCCTTCTCCAATGCATGAAAGTGGAAAGTGAAAG